>JAMJFZ010004114.1:11747500-11835000 GCA_026225945.1 Cricetomys ansorgei
CCTGATTGTCAAATGGCTCCCAGAGAGGAATCTCAAGGTGGGTGGTAATAAAAAAGCGAATAATGAGCAGGTCACGGTGGTACACACTTTGTAATCTTAGGACTTGAGAGTCTGCAGCAAGAGGAACTTGAGTTCAAAGCCAGCCTGATTGACATAGAGAGACACCTCCCACCCCCCAAAAGGTAAATGGTACCCAAAGCAACCGAATGCTTGCTACATGTCAGGTACACTTCTATGTGTTTGGCATAAAC
Organism: Cricetomys ansorgei; assembly: GCA_026225945.1. Classification (NCBI taxonomy): domain Eukaryota; kingdom Metazoa; phylum Chordata; class Mammalia; order Rodentia; family Nesomyidae; genus Cricetomys; species Cricetomys ansorgei. Next base: position 11,747,752 of record JAMJFZ010004114.1, read on the forward strand.
TGATTCTTCAGTTCTCACAATTCTCCTCTGGGGTGGGTCCTGTTGAAGTTCCATGTGATGGCTAATAAAGAGAGACACAGCTAGGAAGTGGCCAGCCAGGTTCTTAACCCCGGCAGCCGGCTCCCATGGCTTAGCTTCTAGACACAGCCCCTTCTGTAGCCTGCACTGTTTGTTCTGTGAGGCTGTGTCCACTGGCCCTCCCCACTGCTCCCCTTTCTACTTCTGCCCAAACAAGCCATCTACCCTTTCATGTCTTTGGGCCTTTGCACAAGCTTTTCCTCCTACCTAGATCCTCCCATACCCTTTCCTCCACTGGGACTTGCCATTGATGCTTCAAAATCCAACTTCAAGGTCAGTGCCTGTGTGATCCTTTCTTCAAGTTCCCCAGACAAAGTCGGTCCCCGCCTTTCCCTTGTGCTTCGCAGGCATCTCAATTAAGGAGTGAGAGGATCTCCTTATATGACAGTGGATGCTTTGCCCCTGACTGGCTCCCCCGTCGGACCATGATCTCCTTCAGATCAAGGGCAGCGGCTGCTCCGCGTCAGCAGCCCCCACAGGGCCTTGACTATAAGATAGAATTGGTAAAGAGCCATGGTTTATCCAGGAGCAGAGAGGCTACCCAGCCATCTCATCTTCGCATTTTCGTTCCCCTGGAGGAAGTATTTTTCTCCTCTCAAATGTAGCAGGCCCTCCCCCATCCCAGGGCCTGAGCTGCCATTTTTCAAACGGCAGAAGATCACGTTTCCAGCTTTAGAAGCTACACTAATGTATCTGCTCATCTCCTCAGTACCCTGAGTGTGAACACTTGATCTGGTCCATAGCGGACACGTGGTGAAACGCTGGTATAAATGGATGAGTGAAGCCCCATCCTCGGTTCCCTAAGAGGACTCTGTCTGGCTCCCATCTTCTCTCCACTTAAAGACGCTGGGATCTTTCCTAACTCCACTTATGCAGGAGGTTAATTCAAGTGCTTTCCAGCTTAGCAAGCAATAAACAATTTGGTGTTGGGTTGAGGTGTTCTGCGTGTCATTATTGATGGATCGGGAGTGGGGGAGGGGCCGGGGGCATTACTGGGTTCAGCATTACAGGGAATGTTACATGCCCTTCCTTAATTACTTTCCTCCCTTTAATTAGATGTTGGAGGAGGGGTGCCCAGGGGAGAAAGACTGAAAGTCACTGCAGAGAGGAAGAGTGTTGGTAGCATCCTGCTGTCAGATAGGACAGAAGTCATCAGTTGGGTCATAGGGGGAGTGAGGAGGGGCCGTCTCCTCTCTAGATGGGACCCTAGCTGCAGATCGTCCCAGGAGTGTCCATGCTCTGTGGTCCTTCCTGCCAAAGGCACTGCTTTCCAGCCTGCTTATTCCTTCCTAGTTTCTCCCTTTCTACTTGCCAGGAGTAGGTCCCGCCTCTTATTTGCTGCCAATGAGCCCTTCTTGCCTCACACCACATGTAGGTCTGTGACACACGTGTCCTCTGCAGTTGAACAGCATGGGGACCCTGGAAATATCTTCACTTGGCCCAGGAGCTAGGAGTGAGTCTTCTTCCTGCTAGAGTCTGTCGTCGGCCCCATTCTCTATGGAGAACCCCAAAATGTCCTGATCGGTGAGGTGTCACAGGCAGGCAGTGACCTGCAAGCACAGATAACTTCTCATTTGCCTCATCAGAAACTCTTAGCGACTGAAAAACAACACCTATGACCCATGGTGCGTGACCCCCCAGGAGGATAGCTAGGAAAGCACACCAGCAACTGCTTGTTGCCGGTGAATCTTTTTCCAGCACCGCTGCAGATGAAGGGGAGATTCAGTAAACCCAGAGCTCGCAATGTTGCTTCCCAGATCTGATCCAAATCCACAGGGCAGCCAGCACAGCTGCTGTGGGCACCAGGTATCAGAGGGTGGGGCAGCTTCTTCGGGCCACAGTTGATGGGCACCCGGTGGGGCCCACCATCTCTCACTCAAGCCAGCTTCCTGTGCCAAGCCACTTCCTCTTTTCCCCACTGCCTGTGGGGAGAGGAGCTTCAAGCCCAGCCCATCTGCCGCATTTTCCTGAGACTCCGAGATGATCCAATTCTGCACACCAGATGGGAAATAGCATGTACATTTCGGATGGTGATTAGTGTTTTTGTTTTTTTCCCCAAACGCTCCCGTTAATGGAGCTCCTTCCTGAAAGTGAATTGGAGAGACTTCAGTTTGACAGAGTCCCATCAACCTCCACCTCCCGTCCCAATCCTAGATTCAAGCTGAGCTTTTCTGGTTCTGTGTGCAAGGGCCTGCCCCTCTGCCCTTGTCTGCCCCCTTTGTCCCCCTCTGCTCCCTCTGCTCCTCTGCCTTCTCTGTCCTCCTCTTCTCCCCTCTGCTTTCCTCCGCCTTGCTCTGCCCCACTCTGCCCCTTGCTTAGGCCACTGTTTACACTAACCAGGGCTCACATCACACACTGTAGAGCCGAGCAGCACAGATGGCAGTCCTTCAGGGCTGCCAATGTACCGTGGAGCCTGGTGGCCCGGGCACATAGCTCTGGACAGCTCCCTCTGCATAGAAGGGACTGGCCAGCCAGGCGTCCTGGTATACACTATCACCGCACCGCCCATGAACTCTTGACTCTGAAAGAGAGTCGACACTCTACAGCAAATACTGGATTTTTTTCTGGGTTTAAAGTTTGAAGTTCCTATCGGATGCCATGCTTAAGGCCAGAACTTTGGTATCTCAGCCTATATTTGAGCCACTGTATAGGACATAGCGGGCGTCCATAGATGCTGAATGAAGGAGTAAGAGACAGTTAAACAGCAGGCTTTCTGTGCACGCCATTAAGTACGATACTCATTCCGTTATACATCCGCCAGTTCTCACACATGCTACACTACTTTGCTCTTAAACCAAAGAACTGAAATTAAGAAGATACATATTTTATATAATACGCATGCATATTTATACACTATATAAAACATGTTTACATAGCATATATATTACATAAGACACTTTGTGGCACTTTCCCATGTTGTCCCACTCCCATCACTCTATGGGATTCTCAGAGGTCTCACCAGAGAGTCTCACTCTCATAGGTCATCGGCGGCAGAGAGGGAGATTTGGACCAAGCCACAGGAACCCAGGAAATGGTCTGAATGGGAAATAAGACAACTCAGTTTTGGGGTGTTTTTTAGAACTGAAATTGAACGCATGACCTTACGCATGTTGGGGAACCACTCCACCTACTGAGCTACACCCCTAGTCGTCGTTATATTTTTTATTTTTTTTGTTTTGGGATAAAGTTTTACTAAGTTGCCCAGGCAGACCTTGAACTTGCTACTTTCCTGAATCAGCCTCCCAAGTAGCTGAGATTATAGGCATGTGCCACCAGGCTCAGCACTTGTGTTTTAAAGTGGTTTTATTGTCTCCAGTTGAATGGATGGGTCAGGAGCCAGAGAGTTTCTGGTGAGGGGATCCCGGGAAGGAGCCTGGGTCTTTCACGGAGATGAAAAAGTGGAAGAACCTGGAAGGGGTACAGCGACAGCATAGGCACCATTAGGTCTGAAGGTGTTTAGGAAAACTGGAGGAGACAGTCTTGAGCCCCCCAGGTCTCAGATCTGTACAGACCTTCCTTTGTGGGTGTGAGAGCCTGGGAAGAGGTCTGTGTTGGAGATACAGATTTGATTGGGTGTTTTTCTTTCTTTGTTTTGTTTCCTGGAGAAGAAAGGAAGCTGTGGGCAAAAATGAGAACCTAAGAGAAAGCATAAGCTGGACGGCTGTGGCACATGCCTTTAATCCCAGAGCTCAGGAGATAGAGGCAGGCAGATCTCTGTGAGTTCAAGGCTAACCTGATCTACAGAGTGAGTTCCAGGACAGCCAGAGTTAAAACAGAGAAACTCTGTCTCAAAATAACAGGGAGAGAGAGAGAGAGAGAGAGAGAGAGAGGACATAGACTCTGTAGGGAAGACTCTAAGAATAGATCCAGTTACCCAGGTAGGAGTGAGAGTCAGGGGGGAGGCCTATGAGTGCTCACTTACACACAACACATGAGCTCACACGAGTATTAAATACTATGCACGTGTACTCACACGTGCGTCACACAGCATGCTCATGTGAGTTTAATGCACATACATGTATAAACATATGTATGTATTCACATACATTTGTCAGAGTCTCACAAAAGATGGGGAGAAGACTGTGGATGTAAAGTTGTTAAAGTGTTTACCCAACATGCACAAAGCTTTAGTTTGGATGACCAGTGCCTTACAAGCAGGGCTTGGTGGTGCATGTCTATAATCCCAGCACTCAGGAGATGGAGACTAGAGAATCAGAAGTTCAAGGTCATCTTTGCCTATAGAGTGAGTTGGAGGCCAGAGGCTTGGAATACCAGAGACCTTATCTCAAAAACAAAGTAAACAAAAAAAGATGAGAAGAAGGGTCTTCAGGTAAGGGGGTGAGCATGAGGAGATAAGGCCTTGCCAATGGCTCACAGTCAGCCCCTGCTTGGGCCCTTCTCCAGTGCCCTAGATTCTGCTCACAGTGGCCTCCTGGCTGTGGACAAAGGGCTCAGTAGATCAACTTCATCACATTGCTGTTTCTCAACACCTGTCTCACTCATCTCGAGAGCCCATGGCTGGAATGTTTTGGCTCATGGGAGGCAGCCTGACTGGCTGGATACCCACCAGCCTCTGCAGCTGGCTGCAGCTTGCTGTTACCTGGAGTGATGGGGAAGAGGGCAGATTCCAAATGTCATGTCTGGTGCCTCAGTGTTCCCAGGTCGGCTACGCTGATGGCTTTGTCCATCATGTGCTCAGTCCTTTTGAGATCCAGGACAAGCAGTCTCCTAGCAACCCTTACCCATCCTCAGAGAACTTACCTGGGGGCTTCCTCTGTGGTCTCTGACTTAGCGACAAACACGGTGAATGTGTTTGCTTAGGCCCTGGGAAAGGTGACTTGGAGTGGAGCCAATTGGACAAAGGGTGACTGGGCGCAGAAGAGGCTATGGGTCCCTCTGTTTCCTGGGTGGGTGAGAGCCAGGGCTCAGAGAGGCCAAGGTACAAACTGTCAGGAACCTCTCTCCTCATGTCTTCTTAGTACTTGCCAAGTCTGGCACAGGCTGCTTCATCTCCATGTATTCCTTCCACTCTTTCTCACAGACTAAAGGAAGTTTCTCAAGTTGTTGGGCTCGGATATTTGTGGTAAGAATTATCTGGAATGTTCTCTGCCAGCTCACACAGTCTGAATTCCTAATCCCAAGACTGAAAAGGGGGGGAAAATTAAGGCTTAGAAAGTTCTGTATGTCCACAAGTCTGTCTGTCCATCTGCAGAGATATGTGTAATCTGCTTTCCTCTAATATCTGCAGGAAAGAGAGATAAGAACTTTCACTTTGCAGTGAGGAAACTGAGGCTCTAAGGTCACAAGGTCACAGGCAGCAGAATGAAAATAGTGTCTGACATTTGGGCTGGAATCTAGTAATGCTGCTCTGAACTCGGTTTTACCTTTTTGTTGAATGCTGCCTTAAGTAAATGACCTAATCTCAGTTTCCTCTTCTGTAGAATGGACTAGTAGCACTGACCTGAGCATCTGTTGTAAGATTTGAAGGGATTCTGCTCGTGGTATATACAGTACGGTGTCACAGGTATAGTAACACAGGTGGTCCTTACCTCTTATCTGCTCTTGGTTCCTGGTCTCTTGACCTTGCTTTATCATTGTTGTTTGAAGTGCTGGGAACCAAACCCAGAGCCTTGTGAGTTTTAGACAAGTGCTCTACCACTGAGCCAGCCTGCTGACTTAGCTCTCTAGCGCCCTGTAGTATGGGCTGCATCTCACATCACCGAGGTTCTTCAACTGAGTTGGACCTTTCTGTCACTTTACTTAGTCATTGGGTCTGGACTCAGTACACCATGTCTATGTGCTCAGACATGAAAAGGTGTGTGCAGGCACAAAAATATGTGTGTCTGAGGCCCTGTCCGGCAGACCGAGCTGTTGTCATCTGTGCTCTTTTCAACTAGTGCAAAGCCACCGAGTGGCCTGAGAAGAGAGCTGTAGGGTCATGCTGAGTCCTGGGGCCAGAGGCGTGGTGCTTTGCTATTAGTACAAAGCCACATGAGCGTTGTACAAACAGGCCACTTAGGGTCTGGTTTTTACTAGGAGAGCAAGTTCCTGCCCAGGAAGCTTGGGAAATGATTTCTTTCCTGGTTCATCTCTCTCTATGCCACTGTCTCTCCCAGTATTCTTCAAGTCTTTCGTAGCTGTGGAGTCCTGGGATGGGGCTGTTTAAAGGGAGGCTGTAAAGCATTTCCTAGCTGTATGCATGTTCTCAATGCCCCTCCCTCTATTCTACCCAACTATGGGAGGGGCTTGTTTGTCTGCAGGGGTTAGCTGCCTGCTGGAGGGCAACCTCTGCTTCCCCTTGCAGCTGTCACATCTCTGAGACATGCAGAATCAGGACTACCAGCTAGGCTGGCCTTGGCAGGGGAGGGGGAAAGCTAAGGAGAGCCCAGAGAGGGGCTCTGAAATGCTCTCTAGTATCCAACATTGAGATCTCAGTCCTGCTCTGTAATTTGGAGCATGTGGTTGTTAAGAATGGAGACAGGGAAAAAGTCACAAGGCCCACACACCTGCCCTGCAGGACATCTGCCAGGGCCCAATACCTTCTTACGCAGAGGCTTTCCCTCTGAACATCAGAAAGGGCTTTCGTGCAAGGGCCAGTGCTGTCTCCACAGCTCTACATCACTCCTTGGACTTAAATTTTTTATCGTTGGTCATTAAAATGCAAATAGCCTCAAGAATAAAATCCAGTGAAGTCTCAGGGGCTCCCAGTGAATCAGATCATTTCCTGAACTTGAGATGGCTGGAGTGACCGGATGGGGCACAAGGTCACACTGTTCAGTGGGAAGAAAAGTAGGGCAGGGTTGCAAAGACTGGAAAAAAGAATAGAGGAATATCCAGGACTCCAAGGTCCAGCCTGTCCCTAGAAGCAACATCCTGGGCTCGCAGAAGAGAGCTAGATTCTGATTCAGAGATGAGATACTTTAGAAACAAGAAGTTCCACCCTTCCCTCTCCCTTGAACTGCCCCTTTGACCTCCTGTAAGGAACTGTCCACCCTAAGTTGTAACTTTCCTTGTGTCCTAGTTAGCTTAACTGTTAACTTGAGACAACCTAGAATCATGTGAGAAGAGAACCTCAATTGAAGAAATGCCTAGGTTATGGTGTGGTGGAATCTTGATTGTTAATTGATATAGGAGAGCCCAGTCCACTATGGGCAGTACCATTCCCTAGGTAGATGATCCAGAGGTGAATAAGAAAGCCTTCTAATCATGAGCCTCTATGAGAGCCAGCAAACAGCATTATTCCATGTTTTTTACTTCAAGTTCCTGCCATGGAATCGCTCAGTGGTGAACGTTAACGTGTAAGTCAAAACAAAACAAAACAAAAAACAAAAAAAATTCCTCAATAAGTTGCTTTTGGTCTGATTGTTTTACAACATGAAGGAATGAGAACAGAGACGATGCTAGAATACCTTGTAACCATCCTTCTATCTGTCCATTCACCGATAAATATGTATTGAGAGCCCACCTCATGACAAGCACATGGGTAGGAGCTGGCAATCAGAGGTGAGATAAACCAGCCTGCTGATCCCCACCTTGTGAAGCATGCACTCAGGTAAAGAAGCTGGGCATAAACAAATGGGTAAGTACAAATAATGAGAATTATTCTCATTTTATCAGTTCAACATGAATATATTCCATGACTTAAAACTGGTTCCCATCATTATTATTCATGCTAACAAGGATGCTAATGTTTATTAATCACTTACTATACACTATGCAAATGGATTACATTCCCCTTGGATTACTCTGCAATTTGGTATGGTGGATACGATTCACATTACAGAAAGGAAATGCAGTTTTGGAGAACTAGGAGAGGTTGCCCAGGATGGCACAGTGTCCAGGTGAGAAAGCCTAAGCAAAAGTTACCTGATTTCAACTCCCTTAACTTGACACTGTGTTCCTAGGTCTCATAGACGTCCCCTAAGATCATATGTAAAGCCTGAGATGCTGGGATACCTGAGAAACTCTTGAGGGAGATGCTGAGCCTGTATCAGTTTTTCAAAAATAGTTTAAGATCCCAAAAGGCAGTTGAAGTCCAGGTGCTCAGTTAGTCCTGAGGCTCAGCCAGACTGCTTGCTCAGTCCCATGGGTAGGTGGCAACATGTTCTGTTTCTCACCATCAGATTTCCAGGCTCAGACAGAGAGAGAGTGAGAGAGAGACAGAGAGAGAGAGACAGAGAGACAGGCAGACAGACAGAGAGACAGAGAGAGACAGAGAGGCAGATAGACAGAGACAGAAACAGAGGCAGAGACAGAGAGACAGACTGAGAGACAGAGAGAGCAGATGCTACACATGCCATGGCAAACATACAGAGCTCAGAGGACAACCTCAGGGATTTGTCTTCACGGTCCACCTTGTTTGATACCAGTCTTTTGCTATTTGCTGCTACAAAGCCTAGCTGGTTGGCTGGCCCACGAGCTTCCAGGACTCCTCTTGTCTTGCCCTTCCATGTGAACATAGGGTTACAGATACTCGCTACTGTTCCTTACATGGTTTCTGGGAATCCATACTCAGGTCCTGTGCTTGCCTGGCAAGCTCTTCACCCACTGAACCGTTCCCAACCCCTGTCTGCTTTTTATCTTCCCGGTGTAGCTCCTCCGCATCACACCCTGTCACCTCTCTACTGTCACACGGGCCCCCAAGGACACCTGGTTTTTGGAACTCTTGCAGGCCCTAACCAGAGTCTCAGCCTCTTGCAACTTCCAAAGGCAGAGAGATAGATGATTTCATCAATACAAACCTTCATCCTGGCTAATGGGTCTGAAAACTCGAGAAGCCAAGACTCTGCGCTGAAGCATTCATAACTTCTCCATCCCAGTGGCTCCATTGATCGGAGAACTCTGATCACTTCTGAGAGATCCTTGGTGAGGGGGCAGGAGACAGCCCCTCCACAGTGCAGCCCCCACCTCGGTAATAGCTCATGATTGCCAATCAGGCAGCCGGCGGCGGGAGCGAGCCTACAAGATAACTGATTGTTCATAATTGTCAACCAAATTGCATCCATCGTATTGAGCTTAAGAAACAGAACAGAAGGAGCATCTCTTATTGATCCCTTCGGGTTGCAAACAAGATGCGACGGCTCCTCAGAGCAGGAGATGGGGGTGCGCATTGATTTTTATTCTTTTTCTCCTTTGAATAACCTACAATGGAATCTGAGAGCTGATTTTTAACCTGAAATTTCTTAAAGGTCTTACCTTTCTGGAGGTTGCAGGAAAGGGACTGTCAGGCACAGCCGTGAGTGTGAGACTTAGCTGAGGATCTGGCTTTCCGGTCTGAAGGTAGTAGGGGCGGCCCACCTCCTCTGACCCCCATTGTGGTCACCCTCTTACCCATCCGATTGCCAGTGTGGAGGCTTCTCTGACATGTGTAAAGCCCTCTACATGATCCCAAATTCCAAGGACTCACGGGCTGGCTGAAAGTGGCCAGCTACCCAGTTGGTACTTAAGTCTCTGATGACTGAAATTAAAAGCCAGCCTTTCCCTCCCCAGGCCATCATTTCCGCAGGCTGACTCCCTCTTTTGTATCAGATAAGACACAGCCAACCTTTGCGCCACGCGCAAATGCGGTGTTGGGAATACTTAGGCAGCACTCACATCTCAAGAACACAGTTTGATTTTATACTCATGCGAAGAGATGCTTTCAGTTCTCCCATTTCACAGATGAGCTGTGGTCACTTGTACAAGGATCACGTGAGCAGACAAAGCCAAGACCCAAAGTGGCAGGTAATCAACCACTGTCACAAAGCAGATTTTGACACGACCCCCCACCACCACATACACACAAAGGTGGGTGAGCACCCCAAATGAGGCAGAATTGAGTCTTGGGTTCATCAAGCCCCTGCCTTCTTCATGCTCTTCTCTGTCCCAGGTGTTCCATCCGCATCAGCCCATGTTTCTCAAGCCTGGTGAAGCAGGTGCCATGCCCTGTCCTTCATGATGGGCAAGTGGAAACTCAGAAAGACACGCCTGGTCCAAGGTCACACGGGTAGCAAGTGGTGAGCTGTGATTTTAACCCTTACCCTAATATGTACCCAAAGACCCTCACTTTTCCTCACCAATCAGAGGTGGCATCTCTCAGGGTAAACAGCAATGATATTAGACTCCTGTACAAGAAAGCAGACCCGCCACAGCCTGGGTCGGTTGCCCTTTTCCAGGGGACAGTGACCATGGTCCCACTTCACAGGCAAGGAGACCGAGATATATTGGAAGCTGGAAGTGCTTTTCTCGGTTCAGTGAGGAGCCCTTTCTCAGGCTGGCAGATTCAGGGGCATTTTGCTCGCAGATGGGGTGGGGTGGGGTGGGATGCAGAAGCTGGCTGGTGAGTTAGAACTGGCAAGCAGTCATGACAAGCTGAGGGAAGGAGAGAGGTCCTTCAGGGTCCTGCTGACAGAACTCCATGTGGTCTCAGATCGGGGGATGTCTTCTGAGACCCTGGGGGAAGGATCTGGGAAGATTTTTAATGCCTGCACTGGCCTTGGGCTAATGAGGTTGTAGCCTGGCTGGACAGCCAGGAGGAGCTGTCCAAGCCCTCACAGCAGGCCCGCCAGCTGGGAGGCAAGTGGCCAGTCTGCCCTCCTGATCTTATCTCCGCAGTTCCTGGCTCCTTTGCCCCCCTCCTGGAGGGTGGGCCTGGACAGCAGCGGTCTGTTAATAAACACTTCAGCTGGTTAGCGCCAAGCTAGCAAAAGCCTGGCACTCACTGAAATGCTTGGGAACATGGAACTTCCCAGGATGACTTTGGGCCTGAACTGTTCCCATGGGTAATTCGCAACTCATCAGCCCTATTCCCCCTAGCCAAGAAGACAGTACTTTCTTAAGTCTAACCAAAATCTTTTCTGCTTTCCTTTTTAAATACCCCATAGATTACACTGGTGTTTGTTTTGATTGGGTTTCATACATGCTTTATTTTAAAATCTTTTTTGGATCTTCACAGATATGAATAGGTGAAAACGCCTAGTTCTCCTTGTGTCCAATGGCCCAGACCTGGGAACAACTCTGACCACACCAAGTCTAGGAAATTAGCTAAGAAGAACACAGAATGTCTAAAGGCTAAGGCTCCTTAAGACCCAGCTCCCTCAACCCCACCCTCAGAGTTTCTGCTACTAGAAGCGTTGGGATGGAGGGCTGAGAATTTGCATTCCAACAAGTTCCCAGATGACGCTGAGAGAAGCTTACCAGCCACTTGTCTAGACTGCAGAATCCTATGCAGACATTCAAAATAGTGCCCTAGAAGAATATATGTTGATTTGAGCCAACGCACACAGGAGACGCTGCAAAGCAAAGCGGCAGAGCGGGCCGCTCAGCAGCCCGATGATGCCATCAGCATAAGTATAAATATAAGTGCACACACTCACAAAGAGAAGCAGGAGGTGTGGATGGGACCTGGGCAGGAAGCAGGATGGGGCTTCAAGGAGCACAGAGCCAGGGTGGCTTAGGTATACCACTGGCTCTGCTCATCTAGTGCACATGACCCCGAGCGGACCAGAGTGGGGCCTGAACCTCCTCATTTGTGAGAACCCTGTAAACAAGTTCTATTGATTACCCCATTTCCTAGATGGAGGAACCTTCCTCTAACACCGCATCTGTCCAGGGACTCCGCTTGTTTCTTTTGGATTGTTGTACCATGATACCTGCCCAAACCTTGAGGTTTTAATCATGGTGGAGAAGGTATGGGAGAGGCTGTCATGGAAGCCGGAGTGGGTGGAGACTATTCGCACCATCATAGACCAGGAAGCATGGAAGGAGACAGGATCCAGGCACGGGTGGAACCTTCAAAAGCCTGTCCACTGACTCATGGCCCCCAGCCAGGCCTGTCTCCTAAGGATTCCAGGGGTTCCCAAAATAACACGACTAGCTGGGGAGCAGTTGTTCAAAGAAAGATCCTGTGGGAGACAGTTCACATCCAGACCACAACATGTTTGGTTATATTTTTCTAATAAAAGTTCAGACACACACACGCACACACACATGCACACATACACACACTGTAATAAACAATATATATGAATGCTTTTAATGGTGGGAATCTGTGCTGAGTGGGTCTTTTTCAATTTTTCAATTTGCTTTTCTCTGGGTTTTACAAGTTTCCAGGTTGAACATATGCTACTTTCATAATTAAGCAAAAGTCAATAAATATTACATGTGTACTAATTACCTTTCCAATTCCCCAAGTTATTTTGCTCACATTTCTTTATACACATTTAACCAAAAACTTCAAACCTTCGGAATTAATGAGAGCAATTTTTAAACGAAGACCAAGGGCCTGCAAGATGGCTCAGGAGACAAAGGTGTGTACCTTCAAGCCCGATGATCTGCGCTCGCTCACTGGGACCAACATGGTAGAAGGAGAGAGCAGAGTCTGTAAGTTGTACTCTGACCACCACATGTGGCTGTGTGGTGTGGGTCCACACACACACACACACAGACACACATACACACAAATATACACACACACATACACACACAGACACATACACACACACATACACACACACACAGACACACACACACAGACACATACACACACACATACATACATACACACATGCATACACACATACACACACAGACACACATACACACACATACACACATACACACACATACACATACACACACACATACACATATACACACATATACACACACACATACACACACACACATAGACACACACACACACATAGACACACACACAGACACACACACATACACACACAGACACATACACACACACATACACACACACACATACACACACAGACACATACACACACACATACACACACACATACACACACACACAGACACACATACACATACACACAGACACACACATATACATACACATACACATATACACACACACACATACAAACACATGCACACACACATACACACACACACGCACACACACATACACACACACACACATACACACATACACACATGTAATTAAAAAAATTTAAAGACAGACTAGAAGCTTGGGACCTTGAGGAACCAACACACATGAAACGTGTTCTCAGCCTTGTCACCCTCTGATGCTAACCTCAGCAGCAGCCTACCTCCCCAGCTCCCTCGAAGGCCCCACCCAGAGGTTTAGATTCCATAGGAGAGGCCCCAGAAGCTGGTCGTAGACACACTGGAGAGGATCGGGCTCCTCTTTATTTAATTCAAGCTTATAGTTGAGGTACCTGCTGAGACAGAGAGGGATGCCAGCAAGGAGCCCCGGGATGTCCCTGCTTCCACTTCCCTCCTGGGACACGCCAGCCAGCAGCCCGACCATGATGTCACCACCCGCAAGCACAGGCACAGGAGCTGAGGTCCCCAGTCGCAGGCAGGGAGCCTGAGTGTGTCCTGTCCAGTCACCTCCCAAACACTCACATTGCCTCTCACCAGCTGTCCCCAAACCTCAGCTCTACTGGAGAGGTCCCTTCAGGGTCCCCATCTCTACTACCTTCTAGTGAGGTCTTCCTGGGTGTTGCCTGGTTTCATCAATACTTTCACAAGATAAAGCTGATCACTCCTTTATGGATGAGGAATCTGAAGGCCCAGAGGTGCTATAGACCCAGACTTAGGCCCAATGAACCAGAAAATGACATAGAGAGATGGGAACCAACCAGCTGTGCTTATATCCAGATGTGGCCAGATTGTTCAGAACTGTTTTCTATCACCCTCTCAGCTATGAGTCAATGCTCTTGACCTTACTCATGGACCAGTCTCCTGTACTTCACAGCCTACACCTTCCAAGGCTCGCCTTCACCTCTGTCTGCTGGGTCCATGTGACCTCATGTGATCTGGTCTTTCCTTTTTCCCCAAGCACATCTCCTACCATGTTTCCCCTAATTGTTTCTGCGCTGATTAGATTGGACTAAAGTCCACAGATACAAATTGAACCTCTCTGCCACAGGACCTTTGCACATGATGTTTTCGCTGCTTGTCTTAATCAATTTTCTTTCTGGGCAGTTAACTGAGTTTCAGATGCCAGCCCGAATGTCTTCCTTAGGGAAGCCTTTCGTCGTTTCTCAGATTCATTCCAACACCTCTGTTGGCAAACTCACAGCCCCATATCCCTATCCCTCATAGTGCCTGTCGGGTTTCATTAGACACAGACTCACATGTCCATTTGTTTCATATTTTGTGAACTGGCCTATAAACCCAAGAAGCAGGAGGTGGATCTCTCTCTCTCTATCACACTCTTGGCTCCTTTCTTGGTACCAGGAGACAGAAGAGTTGGAAAGAACGGAAATGTGAAAATGGACTGCTTTCTTCCTTCAGCTCCTCCAGCAACCCCTTCGGTCTGGGCCATGGAGCCGGAGGCCCCGTCTCCACCCTGTGTTTCTTGTCTTCCTTTTCTCATCAACTCTCTCTGTGCTCCTTAACGGGCTGTTTGGGCTCCTCCCCCGGAGCACTACCTCGCGTAGGTGTTCCAGAACAGCAAACAGCAGGTGGCCTGAGGAGAAGGCACCCTCCAAGAACTGCCTGAGCTCCCTCCTGGACTCAGAGTCCCTTCCAGAGCAGGGTGGCTGATGCTTGGAGCCCACAGATAGTCTGGGACCCACAGAGAGGCTCTGAGCTGGAAATCAAGGCCATTAGCTCTTGATGGCCGTCTAGGCCAGAGACCAACACACTATGGTTCCCAAATGACTCCTTTGACCATGTGGCCTTTGTGTTTGAAGACGGTGCAGGGGACAGAACAGTGGTGTGGATGGTACTGGGGGGGCATCGCCCTCTTTCCTGAACTCTCTGGCTGAGTAGTTTCTGATGAAAATGGTTTCTGAGCCAAACCTGGTCTAATCTAAGCTGGAGTTCGACTCTGTCAGCTTTGCCTTTGTAGAGACATTTGACACCTACTTCTGGCTGAGGAAGCTTGGGGACCCTGGAGCACAGAAAGGTGAGAGTCTTGGGGACAGCTGTGGACTGTCTTTCGCTTCAGCACTAACATTACCTGGAGCACCACCCACGGCGGCCCTTCTAAGTAGGACTGCCCGCGGGAAAACAGCACAGCCACAGATGCAGTGAAAGGTTTCCTTTTGTTGTTATTGTTTTGGCTTTCTGGAGACAAGACCTCACTATGTATTCCAGGCTAGCCTCAAACTCACAGTGGTCCTCCTGCCTCAGCCTCGTGTGCACCACCACGCAAAAACAATATTTTATGTTTCAAGAATACAGTTTTGAAATGAAAAGAAATGGAAGAAACAAGCCAAACCAGTCCGACCCTCAATTTGATTCAACCCACCTGGAGTTCTTATCGTTTCGGTGTGTAATCACTTTGGACACGCGCACAGGGGTCATTTTTTGCACACTGTTTTTCACAATCAGTTATTGGAATCTGGTGTGAGTTTTACACCCACCTCTCATCTCAGCATGGGCCAGCCTCGTTCTAAGTGCTTGGACACGCTGGGTTAGTGACTTCGGTATGGATGGCAGAGCGGCTTCCTCCACAATGAGCTTTACCTCTAGAACTCAACAGAGGCACCTCCTGGCTCCTCCCGAGGCTGCGCAGCCCCATGAGGCTCAGCTTGTCAACCCCCACCCTCGCATCTTTTTAATTCACTTATACTGTATGGGTCTGACATCTGGCCTTTGATCTCTCACTGGCCTCTGGTGTGAAACCTTGCTTCCTGCCCACAGCTTCCCAGAGAGGCTGCGTAGTCAGTCCTAGGTAGCATCTTTGCCGCCTTTCTCTCTCCATCTCAGACTCACACTGTCTCCCATCTTCCCCAGCTTAGTGCCTGCCACACCCTTACCAAGGCACACACGAAGGGCATCCTTTCCAAGTCACCTCTACCTTATCCCTGGTTCCAGTGACCTATAAAATTCACCCCCGGTCCTACTGTGTGTGGTTCCATCATGGCTACCCCTATTCATTGCCTCCATCTTCCTGCCGCACTGCCGTGGCTTGCCCAGCTGGCCTCCCGCGCCCTGCCTCTATACATGATAGCAGCCATTTGAAAATACCGACACTTCTCTCTCGTGCCTCAGCTCCCCTCGAGCTAAGCATAAACTCCACACTCCATAGTGAGTGGTTTAGACCCAGGCACCAGTGTTCTGCCCTTCTCTGCACCTCCGCTGTCCTCTTTCTGACTATCATTTCCTTCTAACCGTATGCAGGTCCTACCTGCTCTAGGGGGCTCTATGTTCTTCTTGCCTCTGGGCCTTTGCATGGGCTGGACCCAGGCTTCCTTCTATAGCTGCCCCCACCCCACCCCACACCAATCCTTCACACCTCTGTGATGATGTAATCTCCTTGGAGGCCCTCTTCCCTCTCCTTACAAACCACCCCGTTCCTTGTCCTTAGCTATGAACTCATCATATCTCCCCCTCCTCCTTTCTCTTCTTTTTTCTTTTTCTTTTTTGATACAAGAGCTCCTATAGCCCAGGCTAGCCTCAAAACCTCTGAGTAGCTGAGAATGAGCTTGAACTACTGATCTTTCTGCCTTTATTTCCCTAGCACTAGGATTATGCTATACCTGATTTAAGCATTGTTGGGGTTTGAACCCAGGGCCTTGAGTATGTTAGGTAAGCACTCTATCGACTAACCTATATGCCTGCCCCTTAGCATCCTATTTCATACCCACACCCTTCCTATGTCTGTCTGGCATTCTCCTGTCTGTTTTCTGGGTGACTTGGCCTTCTTCATTTCTTCCTGTACAGAAGGAAGATCCGTGGGGCTCTCATCTTTGCAGCATCCACCAGAGGGTAGCTGCCGCTAAAGCTGCTGCTGAGTGATGAGTTCTGGTTTGAATCCTTACCACTTACATCACTGTAACCAGAGCAAGTCTCTGGGTCGCTCAGCTGCTCAGTCTATAGGATGGAGAAATGAACACCACGGTAGCAATAGTCCACACTTGCTGCAACGGCAGCCCTGAGATCTCATAACTCATGGTAACAAACATTTCCCTCTTGTCCTCATGACATGAGGGCACCAGCTCACCTGCACTCAGCTGCGCTCAGCTGGACCTCACGCACGTTTCCATCGCAGGTCCCAGGATGAGGAGGCCACCGTGACTTAGCACAGTGTTTTTCTGGTAGACGCTGGAGGAAGAGAACCAGCAGAAGATGTTCTTAAAAGACCTCTTTTATCCCATTCACCCATATTCCGGGGCCACAGTAGTTCACATGGCCAAGCTCAACGTCAATGAGGTGAGGTCACACAATCCTCTTGCAAAAAGAGGAATTGGAGAGTGGGGACAGATACCCAGTCTGCAGCAAGAGCTGACCCTTGTGCACTGCTCACTCTGCTCCAGATGCTGTTTGTTCTAAGTGTTTTGGTAGATGCTGTTACTGTGCCGTATAGACAGGAAGACAAAGGTAAGCTAGTCAAATCACACGGCCAAGGTCGCAAGCCAGCAGGTATTTCCTGCTTATGTCGTGGCCCTGCAGCAGGGCCTGCTCCCTGGCTCTCGGTGGTCAGTGGTTGTGGTGGGCACCATATCTGAAACCCACTGAGCCCACTGGGTGGCTCATCCCAGAAAGTTTCCTCCTTTCTGTCTAGAAGATTTCTCTAACTCTACCCCGTGTGACCTGGATCGCATTATATCAGACACTCACCAGCAGCTAGGCCAGGTGTGTAGATGACACAGGGTTGTTATGGACCTTTGGAGATACTGGTGTTCCTATGGAGGTTAGAGGTGCTGGTGCCCACGTGGTCCCTGAGCCTAAAGATGGCCTTGCCTTCTACAAGGTCAGGCTCTGTCCAGCCACAAAACCTATGGTTCCCTTGGCCTAAAGACTCACCCTTCTTAATGGAGACAAGAATCAGTGCCTTCTGCTCAGATCCCCACAGTCCCTGCAAGCTTGTGAAGGAGGTGCACATCATCTCACAAATGAAGAAACTGAGGCTCAGAGGAGCAAAGCCATTACTTCAGGGACAGGAGCCGAGAACGGACAGGAACCAAACCCAGATAGATTGTGCTGGGTCCACATCCCAAGGCTGGGGCTCTGCGGATGGAGGAGAGCTCCTGTCACTAAGCATGAACAAACACGCCCACCCTTTGCAGTGCAGCGTTCCACCGAGACTCGTTCCACACAATTTCACATTTATCGGCCTCACCTCCAATGACAGTGCAAATGCTATGTCCTCAGGCACGGGCGCAGAGCTGGGCTCATTTTCTTGTCTCACCGAGTTGGTGGCTTATCCACTTAATCACACAGTCCCAGATCCATCCCTTTCTATCCTTTGGGTTCTTTATTCAAATATCTGTTCATTACCCAGGTCCCACCCAGATGGGCATCGAGGGTTCTTGCTTCGGCTCAGGAGACTTTCATGTGATCCAGATGAAAGGCTTGACGCAGACAAACCAGTCCCAGTGGGTATGAGAGTGCATAAGCAGGCTAAGATCTGAGGACGAGGCGGCTTCAGAAGGGGTGATGGCCCTTCTGAAAGAGAATGGAGTCCGGACCCAGCGGAGGTGGAGCCCAGGACAGGGAGCAGGGAACACTCCTTACATGAAGCCTGAGAATTTGGAAACCGGAGGCTCTGGATATTGGGTGAAACAGGCAGCTGGTGTCCTCCTTGGGGGGATGGAAGAATCAAGAAGGAACAGAAGGATACTTCCATTAGCCATAGAGCATGGAGAGCTGCCATCCAGTGTCCCCGGGTGGCTGCCCTGGGTCTCCTCATCGAGCTCTGTGGACGACCTGAAGGAGGAGAGGCAGAAGCTGGGAAAGGTTACATCTGTGTTCGTACCTATATAAACATCTGATGCAGTCATGCACAACTGTAATCCCAGCCCTCGGGAGGCCGAGGCAGGAGGATGAAGAGCGGTCAGCCAGGGCTATGGAGTAAGACACAGTCTAAATCATCCAGTCAAACCTTCAGCTAAGACATCTCAGTGTTATCACACAGCCGAGGCATGCGTTTGTACACAGCGCAGTATCTGTATGACCCACCACACCTTCCCGCCTGCCCAGATGTTGGGTGTCGCAGAGACCCAGCCAGAGGCGGAGAGAGGAGAGAGGGAGCCCAGGAACAGAAGGGTGAGGGGAGGGAGGAGGAGACAGTTGCCAAATGATTAAAAAATTAAAGGGATTTTTATGCAGAGAAAAATATTTAGCTTGGCATTGTCTTCTCAACCAAACGCTGGCTTCCAAGAGAAAACACTGGTGTTGGCAGTGAGCGCTTGCTGAACGGAAACAATTGTCGCTTCCCAGCAGAAAATGCCTTTGTTTGGACTGCTGGTGCCAGGGCCAAAAAAAAAAAAATTACAGAACCTTGTCTTCAGAAGCTGTCCCCAATTTCCGAGAGGCCTCGGAAGCAGGGCTGGGCTCAAGCCCACTGTCCCTCAAGCACCTGCTAGTCTCACAAGTGATTCTGAACAGAATGGCTGGCCATGAACCTCTCTCAGGGTCTGAGAGTGGGAGGCAGGGGAGGCAGGTGGGAGGCAGAGGGAGGAAGGGAGCGAGGGAGGGGAGGAGGGCCCAGCGATGAGAGGTGTGCAGCTGTAGGGAAAGTGTTTGAGCAGAGGGTAGCAGGGTAGCTGGAGGAATCCTAGACAATAGAGCTCTCAGGGTGGTGGTGGTGACCTTACTGCTCCAGCTTCCAAACCTGGTGGAGCCTCAGGAACCCCTGCAGAGGCTGTGACAGTCAGAGTAGGGATTAGCATTGGCTCTGCAGGCTTTGTCTAGCCACTTCCCCATCTGTACTAGAACCCTTTCAACCCCTAGTTTTGCACTAAGAGGAAACCCAGCACCAGCTACAGTCCAAAGGATGGTTCAGGGTTAGAGATGGGAGGCCATATGCTCACCTCGGCAAACAAGCCCACTGGTTCAGGACCACAGGCTGGAGACTGGGGATTGACACTGCTGGGCTCCTTTAGAAAATTTTATATGACATTTTATTTATTTATTGCGTGTGTGTGTGTGTGTGTGTGTGTGTGTGTGTGTCACAGCACACGTGTGGAGGTCAGAGGACAACTTGGTGGGAATCAACTCTCTCTTTCTACCACGTGGGTCCTGGGTCCAGGAAGAAGCGCAGCCATCAGCCCTGTGTGACAGTACGGAGAGGTGAGACCTCTAGGAGGTCAGTAGGGGGGGTCATGGTGTGGGTTTGCCCTCACCTGCCCTCTCAGATGTGTCCTTTCACCCTCTGCCTTCCCCCATGGCACAGTGGAGTGAGAAGCCCTTCGGGAGAGCTTAAATGTCAAGATGGAGGAGGAACTGAGTTTGATCCTTGAGGCCCAAGCTCCCAATGCACACGGTGACTCCTGTGTCCCTCAGAGTCAAAGCCACAGCCCTTACAAACCTTGTCTGATGTTTCCTCCTCCCCGGTCCCTGAGTCTCCCCTGCCTGGCCCTTCTTGCTGTTCTCTGAACCCTGAGAGCTTGGCTGCCCTATATCTCAGCACGGTTGTTTTCTCTGCCCAGATGCTTTCCCCTGTGGCCTTCATGCTCACCCTTACCTCCCCCAGCTCCTTATCAGGTAACCCCTCAAGGATTCACCTCTCTGTTTAAACCTGCTCTGACCCCAGGCTCCACTGACCCTTTTCCTGTATAATACTTCGCAGGCTACACTGGGATATGCCCACTTATCTTGTTTCTTGCCTGTCTCTCTACTCTGTCACCTCCCCACCAAGGGCAAGGATGTGATCCCCTTTGCTAGATGCTGGACCAATGCCAGGCACAGGCAGCCCTTTAGCCCTTTAGCCAAGATACTGGACAGAGTGGAGAACCGAGGAACTATGGATACAGCCAGAGAAGGCAGGAGGGGGGTGATGTGATTCCTGAGCCTCTAAGTGTGTTTCCATTGTCCCATTTGTAGAAAGTTGTCTCCAGGAGGCTGGGAGGTGCAGAGACCAGATCAGAACAGCTGACCCTCTCCTTTGGCTAAGTATCTCTCAGAGCTCCCTGAGCTGGGGCTGGTGGACAAGGTTACAACAGTGGCAGTTCCTCTGCTCAGGGACCCTCTTCTCATGCTGTCATACCATTCGGTTTTTGAGGCAGGGTCACCCATAGCTTAGGATGGCCTCGAACTCACTGTGTAGCTGAGGATGGCCTTAAGCTTCTGATCCCCTTGCTTCCCCCTCCTAAATGGTGACAAGCCTGTGACGACGCCTGAGTTCCGCGGTACTGGGAAAGGAACCTGGAACTTCGAGACTTCAGAGTACTCGGCAGGCTGAGCAGCACCCAGTCCTGAGTACCAACTTGCTAAGCACCCCTACAAGCTGGAAAAAGTGTGAGGAAGAGGTCTGTGACATAGGAAAGGAGCAGCGTGGGGCTCAGGACACCGGATGACAGAGTCAGGCTGGAGACGGCCTCCCAAGAGGCCTCTGAGGGGCTTCCAAAGGAATTTTTTATACCTCTGACCACAAAAATTGTGTTAGTCACGAACTTTTATTCGGCGTGTACTCTGGTCACAGCCCTCTTTTATTCTTTATCTTTCTTTTGATTTAATAGCAAACAACCAGGAAGGGACCCAGGGATCCACCCTGCCAGCTAGGGCGTGGCTAGCTGCTTTGTTCCCTAAGGCCTTCCCTACTGTGGCTCTCCTCCCTCCGGACCTTTCTAGGTTGAGTTTGCCTTGTCTTCTTCCTTCTCTCCTTTCTGTCTCCCCTCCTTTCCCCTCCCCTCTCCCTTCTCTCTCTCCCTCACCTGCTCTCCCTCTCTTCTTCCTTTTCTCTCCCTTCCTTCCTTTCCTTGCCCTCCCTTCTCCTTACCATGAACATCCCTGCACAGACCTGAGCAAGCGTGTTCAAGTTTCACCTATTTTGGTTGTAGTCTCCGGAGACTTCCCTTTCTGCTGCGTCCCGTTTCTGGGATTTATGAAGGTTATTGTGTGTGGTCTCAATGCCTCCATTTTTCACAGCTCTGTGTGGTTCTATTGTGGGAGCTTCACCACAATTCACCCAGCCATTCCTCTGGCGCTGGACGTTTGGGCTGTTTCCAGATGCCAGTGTTTTTATGTTAAAGAACAGCCTTTGTGAAGAGCACATGCGTTCACCCTTACTGTGAGGAACGCGGCGGCTCTGCGGCCCAGAGTGTGTGTCCCTGGGACGCGAGGAACAGGGTCCCTATGCATCCGCGTCCGGGAGACGCTGCCAGGGCGCAGGGCATTCGCGTTGCTTGGTTTCACAAGACAGTGAAGAGGTGTGCTTTGCGGGGCGTTTCCAGTCTGTAGTCCGCCCTCGGCTCTCCACCTCTTTGTTGTTGCCAGTTGAATGGACAAAAACAGGACCAAACTGAGATCTTTCCCCAAAGTCTTCTCAGTTTTCTGCACCTTCACATATTAGATTCATTTTCCTAACAACCTCAACAGTGACTGCCTGGCTTGGCCTGGAGTTCTTCACCAGAACCAGCCCAGGCCCTACACCCCGGGACTGCCTGCCCTGAAAAGGTACCTCCTCCAATTTCCTTTATACCCCTACCCCATATTCCCTGACCACCACCTCATCTGTTGCCATGGCAACCAGCCAAAGCCTAAGCCAGCAGAGATATACCTGGCCCCAAGGCCTTCCACAGGGTGTCCTGAGGGAGGTTGGCCTCACTCTGTGTTTCCTGCTTTGGTTGCATTTGACCTTTCTACTCGCCTACTCACCTGGCTCCTGTCTTGGTAGTGAGGCTGGCCTCTGGGGGCAGAGAGAGAAAGGCCATGTCCCAGTCAGGGGCAAGCTCACTTTCTGAGATGCTGCCTGCCCAGGCCTCAGTCAGTGACTCCATGTTGCTTGCTGGAGCCTCTCCAAATGCTTAGAGAAGACCTGCCTGAGCGTCTCCAGCCTACCTCGCCCCCAGCCCCTCACGCCTGCCAGACACTGGCCCAGACCCCTCGTTGCATGCAAACCCTGGCTTCATTTTGCAATCCCCACACAAGGCAAGGCTCCGGCCCCTCAGCCTCTCACTTCCTCTCAGTCCTCTCTACCCAGCACCTTCAGCACGTACACAGTCCTGCTCAGCTGGTCAGAGTGCAAGAGGTCTCCATCACTGTCTGCAGAGGTGGCTGGTGCCAGCCCCTAGACACAGGCAGATTCACTGGGTTGGCACCGAAGGCTCATTAGTCAGGCTGTGGTTGACACTTCCAAGTTCATTTCCTACTTCCACCTTTGGCTCCTCTCCCTGTCCCTACCTCCCTGTCAAGTCAAGGATGCTTCCTCCAACCTCTCTTGATTAAGAGGAAATAAAAGCACTTGAACTTGGGGCTTCGAGTTCACATTAAGGGCTCCGCGCTTTGTCTTGACATCCACTTGCCAACCTATTCGCTCTGCAGAAACTCCCTGGAAGGCCAAGCACGCTGGCTCCTAGCAGGTTCCCAATAAATACCTGCTGAATGAATGAAGAAAAGGTTGTGTTTTTTTTTCTCTCTCTTCTCTGGGAATGTAGGCCCTGGGGAGTTTCTCCTAAGCTATCCGGTGTGGCATGCTCACTCTGCACCTTCCCTTCAGAGCCCAGCCAGTGCCAACGCCTCCAGCTCTAATCCTTGTGTGTTAGTGTTTCCTCGAGGTCTTTTCTCTGAGAGCTCCCCTCTCCCAACTCATCCCGAGTCACTGAGGGCCACAGAGCCCCGAGTTAGGTTCAGTCCGCTCACTCAGCACTCAGGTGGGGACAAGACAGCCCTGTGTTGGGGAGCATGGCTTAGCTGTCAGGCTGGGCTGTGTAAGGCTCTGCACTGTGACTGGAGCTACCCTCTTCCCTGACATGCCTGCTTCCCCCTCCATCATTCTGCCTTGAAACCCAGGGTAATTGCTCAATCTAATTTAACAGACATGCCGAACGGCTGCCAGTGGAGTGAACTCCATGAGGCCTCCCCAGAGGCAGGAGTGATAGGCATTGTTTGGAGCCTCCTGTGTGCTATGTGGGTCCTCAGCAGTCAGGGGGCCTGAGGCAGAGGGACTGCAGCTAGGGTCCCCAAAAGGGCCAAAATGGCCTCAAGGAAGCCTCTGCTCACTTTGGCCAGAGAGTAGGCATGGACTAATCCCTGTGGGCTGTCTCACTCTGGGTTCTGCCAGCAATGGAACAGGAACCTCCTGAGAAGCCCCCTTAGCGACAGAGTCAATATGACTGATCATCCCTTGTGGAGTCCTGCAAGTCCTCCTCAGGTGAAAAGACCCATGGCCCAACCTCAGGAAATGCTCCTGTGCACCCTCCCCCTCCTCCCAACCCAGGCCTGGAATCCCACTGTGCTCTGTGATCTACCTCACCCTGCCACTTCTTGGGCAGCTAGCTCCTGGGTTCCTGCCAGCTCCTGGAGGTCGCCCCTTCTGCTTCCTGCTGGGCTGGGGTACCACTCGCACCTGATCCCCAAAGCTCACTCCACTGCATACTGCTGTTCTTGGCACTTCCCAAAGCATCGTCAACCAACCAGTTCACGCAAATCCAGCTTTACTGAAGTCTTCGCGTTGGGAGAGCCATTGTCTGGTGGCCCCCAGCACAACCCTATCATGGAAAATGTTATCCATTTCAGAGGCTGGGGAGATGGCTCAGTGGGTAAGGACATTTGCTACCAACTCTGATAACCTGAGTTTCATTCTCAGGTTCCGCATGGGGGAGAAATGACTCCTGAAAGTTAGGCTCTGGTCTCTACACATGTGCTACAGCACAGATGCACCTACCCTCTTCCCAATAAATAAACTATATATTTTATATATTATAACATATATTACTATATATAATGTAATATATATACTATATATATGTATATACATGTATATGATTATATGTGTATATATGTGTGTATATGTATATATGTACACACACACACATACACACACACACGTATATGCATTCCCTCACTTCATTGAGGTCCCTCTCACCCTACTAGTATTTTCTCCATTTCTATCCCATCTCTACTACTGGTACTACCCTGAAATACCAAGTTCTTCTACTCCATTTTGCAATTTTGCAATTCACTTCACTTTTTCCCTTTGGCCTTCTAGCATATTCTAACCATGTACAGACTCAGGAGGACTGCAGTGGGCACCAACTTTCACCTCAAAGTCTTTAAGCTGCTTCCCCAGACAAAGGAACCCTTCAGGAAAGAGGAACTCTTCTATGTCTGGCTTTGAAATTAGTTGCCTGAGCTGGGCTTGCCAGTAGGTAGGTCTATAATCCCAGCCATTGGGAAGACTATGGTAGGGGAATCACAAACTGGGCCTGCTTGGGCCACACAGCAAGGTCAAGGTCAGCCTGGGCAACTTGGTGAAACCTTGTCTGATAAAAAGTAAGAAGAGGGCCGGGCATGAAGCTCAGGGGTATGGTGCTTGGCAAGCCCGTGAGAGGCCCCAGGTTCAGTCTCTGGTAGGAGTAACAAACTAGAAAGCTGCTGTTGCGGATGGGCAGGGCCTCTCGCCACATCAGCATGCTTCCTCAGCAGAATACCTGACGGAGGTGGTCAGGACACGCTTCCATTCCTCACAGGGGCTCTAAATAGGGCAGGAGCAGCTGCAGGCCCAATAGCAACAAAGAGGAAGCAGTTCCACAGGGGCACCAGCAAGGAGCCAGGACATGGGGAAAGAAATGGCTATAATGGCCAGCAGGAAACATGTCTAATCTCCAAAGAAAAGCAAAAGAAAATGGATTACAGAGTAAAGATCCCTCCTCAGCCAGAGATCCGCGACTGCCCGCAGTCCAGGGGAGGAGAAGCCGCTGCCTAGAAGAGACTTAGTGCTGGCAAGGACCCTAACAAGATTCCAATCTCTTGTCGCTTGTCCTCACCCTCGGGAATCCTTTCAAAGCCACCAGAAATGGAGGAGGCCAAGGATTATGGCCCTGAATGTTCAGAGACCTGAATGAGGGATTAGCTACTTAACAGCCATTGACTTCAATGATCTCCAGCTCGGGAATCATGGAGGTTTCAGAGGCTGGTGGATACAGCCTGTATGTAGCATGTGTACACAGGGGTAAATGCCACCGGGGAGGTGGGACACATATCCATGAAGACACAGAGCACACGTCTGTAGGATCTGTGTCCGTGAGGGGAAAGGCTAAGTGTGTGTTTGAACACTAATATGTGATCAAGGCACCTGGTGTGTGTGTGTGTGTGTGTGTGCACGCTTGGACTGCTTGCTTGTATGTGTGTTGGGTCTCCACATAGTTGCCCGTGTAGGGCTGTACTCCCTAGGAATACTGGTTTCCATCTTTTCGTTCTTGAACGTGTTGCATGCTTTTCCCCTCTGGGAAAGAGTGTGCCCCATGCTTGAGACCCTCCCTGATGTTTGCCTCTACTCCTCACATCCAAGGACACACTCCCCAATATTACTTCGCAGAATCCTGTTGGCTTCCTGCAAGGCTCTTTCCTTTTGATGTGGTGTATTTATTTTTGTGTTAAATTGTCTCTTCCTTGTCTCCTCAGTGCTAAGCTCCATGATTTAGGGACTCTGTCCCTTTCCACTCTCCCACTTTCCTCTGTGTCTTGACTAGAGGAATTCATTTAGTGTGTGCGTGCATGTGTGTGTGTGCGCGTGTGTGTATGTGTGTTTGCAGGCACCTATTAGTGGGTAAATATGTCTTCCTGCACGCCTGCCTACCTGTTCGCAGGTATGTCTGGGTGCAGGTATGTGAAGTCAGCGCCTGCATGTGTCTGTATACATGCACACATGCATATGGCATAGAAATGGAAAGTTTTGTTCATTCACTTCTGTCCCAGGTCTTGGATAGACTCCAGGGAAGAAAAGCTGACCTGGAAGAAAGAGCCCTGAGTGGCAGCAAAAGAGACCAATGCCATGCCTGGCGGTGCCTGCATCACCAGTGAGGAAGGGGTATGGGACAGCGGTGGGCAGGCTGGGTTGGAAACCACATGGCCATGAGAAAGGGAGGGACAGGTGCGTGGTAAGCAGTGCTACAGTGGTGTCAGGCTTGGATCCCGTCTCAGGGACCCTGCCGCTGGGCTGTGTCCTGACCTGGATCCAGGTGCTAGCAAATTGCTCCCACGAATAGTGAAGACCGAACACCTTTCTTACAGCACAGGAAACTAGGGTTCTCCACTGGACTCCTGAACTCCGAAAAGGCAGAGATCTGCCTATTTGGTTGCCACCGGGCTCCCCGTCTCCAGCCTGCAAGGCCCTGGAAACCTTTCAGCACTAGCAGAAGCTTCAGAAGCAAAACAAAACCCAACTAGGCAAAAGCACAGCTAATAAGCAGGCATTGAAGGCTGTGAACGCAAGCTGGGCAGGCCAGTAAAGCCTAAATAAAGCCTGCTAATGGGACATTCTGGGAGCAAACAGATAACGTGGCTAAAAGAGCTGCTAATGGCTGGGTTGAGAGCCTGTGAGCCTGCAGAGTCTTCTCTGCTGGAATGGTGGTGGAGGCTCCTGCCAGCAGGTGCCTGATATGGGGAAGGTGGGCCAGGGCAGCATGGCAGGCTTCAAGGCCACTCTGCCACTCTTCCAGCCCCACCCCGTTCCCCACCCACCCTCCCCATGTGCTGTGAAGGCAAATAGCAGGGCCCTGGCAGGTAAAGAGAGCTCCATTCGTTCCAGTGTCTCTGTTCCCTATAATTGGAGCTGCTGCAGGATGGTTTGCTCTGTGGATTAGCAGACCTGAGTAAATGACAGTAGCCCACGTTTACCGATGCACTGAATCTATACTATATACCAGATGCCGATATGGGGACTTAGTATATACCTCCTTTACTACACAGGACGGACCCCCTTGGTCCCATTTAACAGATGAAGAAATGGAGGCTTAGAGGGTTGAATAGCTTTAGTTTACAATTATACACAAGCAAGCTGACGAATGAAGCTGGATTGGGTGGGGGTTTATTCCCAAGCCTGTTTCTAACTCAGAAGTTTCCAGAAAAATGACTCAGCACCTTAATCAATCAATCAGTCAATCAATCAATCACTTTAAAATGACTGAGCCCGAAGTCACAGTGTTAGATGAAACCAAGACTCCTAGAATTTTGTTAGTAGCTCAACCCTTTTACTCTAATATGGGGGGGCGGAGAGACAGAGTGAGAGAGAGAGAGAGGGAGGGAGGGGGAGAAGGAGAGGGAGAGAGAGCGCACAAGCTACTTGGACTGACATGTGGGTAAAGTCTCGTATCTTTCTCTGCCCCTCAGCAGTGGGCTCTGCCTTCCTGGGATCCTGAAAGTTGTAGAGAAGTGTAAAGGTAAAATCACCCCCTCACCCTATTTATAGATGGGGAAGCCGGCTAAGTCCACCAACATAAAGACAAAGGGCTGCCCAAGAGAGCCTTGCAAAAACCTCTGGCAGAAGTCAGCTCCCTTGCTGTGGTCCTGCACTGGGGGCTGAGGTCAGAAGCCCAACTCCGCATCCACTGCTCGCTGGCTTCCCCAGCCTCTCTCTTGGGAGTGACTAGGAGCCCATGGCCTGGCTGGAGAGCCTTTGTTTGAAATCTTGATTTATGCAGCTTCTCCCAGCAAACTATGCATTAAGTTGCCAGGGAAGATTCAAAATTGTAAAATAATTGTGGCGGTGAAATTATTCACAAATCCATCCAGCCCGGCACGTCAGGAAGGCGGTCGGATTTACGCTGAGCACATGGTGACATAACTCAGGCTAACAGATAAGCTTGTTATGCCCCTGACAGAAGCAATTCCCCTGAGACCGCTGGGGAATGCCAGGCCAATTATGTACCCAGCCCAGGAAAGGGGAAGGCTGCTTGCCACCAATGGTGTCTTGCAGTGACAAGAGGGGCAAACCAGTCCTACTGGGAGGGTCTTGGTGATTCCTGAGCATGCACAGGAGGCTAAGAGCTGGTGAGACGGTCTTGTGGGCAGACAGGGTATCTGAGAAGGAAAGTGGGGTGGGGTCAGGTCCATCGCGGAAGCCAGTCATCAGGTCAGCGAGTCAAAAGAAGGGCCTTCTGTAACGGGGTCATAGAGGAGGCTGCAGGGCCCTTCCAGGGCAGAAATGGGCCAGGGACCATGACCCTTCCTGGCAGCTGTATTCACTTAGGCAAGATCAGGTGACAAGTGAACCCTGATGGGGTTCATCATCACCACCATCACCATCACTACCACCAGTGACATCATCATCACCACCACCACCACCACCAGCGACATCATCATCACCACTATTACCACCACCACCAGCAGTGACATCATCATCACCACCACCATCATCATCACCACCACCACTACCTCCACCACCACCACCACCACCACCTCCACCACCACCCTCATATACATTACTAAACACAAAAAGGACATGAAGGCTTGTTCTATGGCCAGATGACCCGTGCTCAAACCCCAAATTCCTATACTTCTAGCTGTGTGACCCTAAACAGTTTGCTTAACTCTTCTGTGCCTCAGTTTCTTTGTCTGCAAAATGGATGCACTAATATAATGAGGTCATTACCAGGATTAAATAAACGAACACACACAAAGCTCTTGGAGGAGTGTCCTGCGCACGGTTGATGTGGAACCACTGTGACTGAAATTGTCTTTATTGCAGAAGTCTCATCCAGCTCCTGCAGGCCTAACCTTGCACCACGCCGCCAATTCATCACCTGGCTGCCCTCAGCCAGGGCAGCCACATCCAAAGGCAGCCTAAGGGGAGGTGGGGGCAAAGGATCTGTTGTCAGAAGCTCTAGGCTCCAGCTTTGACAATACTGCTACTCTCTCCAGATGATGCCAGGGAAGCCGGCTTTCCCTTGTGAGATGAGTTCTCTACCCTGGGAATAGGGCTGCCCTCCCAGCAGGCGGCCCCGCTAGCAGCATGTGCTCAGAGCCTTACCATCTGTGAACACAGCCTCTGCTGTACTTGGTGTATGTGTGTGTGGGTGCGGGGGGGCACTCTGTGGTCACAGGCTGTTTGTGGTGCTGCTCTGAGCAGGGACAACATGAGCATCAGACCTCCTGAAAACAGAATTGTCTTATGCTATCCTAGTACAGCTGGAGGCCGTGCCACGGACCACAGGGCCCTGTGGCCATGGCTGTCTGCACCAGAGTTATATCTCTGGGTTTAGAGTACCAGGACCTATGGCCCAGAGGCACATCTGAACAGATCCCAGACTCACCCCATTCCCAGTCTCTAGAGCCTCCCAGGAACCCCGCAGGTCTGAGGCTGCATCGTTGCAGAGCTTAGCCGAGGTCCTGAGTGCATAGGGCTTGTTCTTACCTTTGAATCATCTGACAATCTGGTAACCATAAGTGAGTCTCAGTTGGACCCTTGCTGCTGCTGCTGTTTCAGAACCCACGCTGTGAGAACTCAGAGACAAGCAGTGTGGACACCCAGAGGAGAGTGTTGAGCCCATGGGAAACCAAAGCCAAAGCTGAAGCCACAGACTCTGGCCCTGGAGCCCTAAAACTCTTCCATCCTAAGCCACATGCATCACTGGCTAAATTCCTTTCTCTCCTAAGGAAGACCTGAGTGGCCTCTAGGTCACCCAGAGAAGTGAGGCCGGGACGTGGCCTCTGCTGTGACCCTTCCAGGCAGGGCAGTGAGGTGTCTGCTGCTGCTGCTGCTGCAGGTGCTCGCTGCTGACCCCAGGTACTCTACTATGACTGTCGCCCCCCTCCCCTGAGATCCATCTTGTGATCTGTGGCAGCTCCTCACATGACCAGGGACACAGAGACTGAGAGTCACAAAGTCTACCCTTTGCGAAGCTCCTAGGCCTGGCACTTGGCTCCCACAGGCTGAATCTCGGCCTCCATCCAGGGAGGACCGAGCAGGTGCAGGTCTTGAAGCGTTCGGGGAGGATCTGTGGGGAGACAGCGATCTGTGATCTGACAGGGCGGGAGCTAGAAGTCAGAGACAGCCTCTGACACAGACATTGATTTTACCACAGACCCGCACCTAGTGCTATCAACTCACAGGCGAACAAGCACAGCCATGCCAGTGGCTAGGGCACAAAGCATGCGTACATGTTTAAGATGAAACAAGGTATGTGTGGGGGTCCAAGCTGGGAGGCGGTTCAGTGGGTAACAGCATGAGGACCTGAGTTCAAATCCCCAGCACCCACATAAAAGCCATGCATGGTTGTATATTGTATCTGTGACCACAGTGTTGGAGGCCAGAGGCAGGCAGATCCTGGGAGCCTGCTGGCCAGCCAGCCTAGCGGAAATGGTGAACTTCAGATTCACTAAGAAACCCCGTCTCAAGGAAATAAGTGATTGGTAGAAGAAGACACCCAGTGTCCTCTTCTGGTTTCCCCATGTGTACTTATGAGCACACACACACACACACACAGAGTTTCAAAACCCTGACTACCATGAGCCTTGCTGCCCATAGGTGGCTTCAGCAGTGATAAGTTTGCCCAGCACCTCCCTGCAACCTCAGGTTCAAATCCCCAAGCTCTGTCATTGCCACACCACCAAGCCGCAGACTAGAGCCTTCGTAGTTTGGAGCTGGTCCCCCAAAGTTCATACACTGCAAACTGAACCCCTAAGCCATATACTAATAGTACGTGGGAGAGGGGCCTCTGGAGGGTACCGAGACGAAAACGAAGTTATGGGAGGGGAACCTTCGTGATGACATCATTGGCCGGACCTTCCTACCTTCCTTCCTTTCCTCATCGCCTGCCTTCCTTCCTTCCTTCCTTCCTTCCTTCTTCCTTCTCACCCTCCTTCCCTTCCTTCCTTCCTTCCTTGAACTCCTGCCCTTCTTACCTCCACCTTCTAAGTACTGGGATTACAGACACACTACTGTGCCTGGTTTCTGCTGTGCTGGAGATTGAACCCAGGGCCTCAGGCTAGCAAGCAGCTCACTAACTGAGCCACATGCCCAGTTTGCATAAGTGGCTTCGTACGAACAGGAAGAAAAATCTGAGCTGGTTCACCCACTCCGCCTCTTCATGTGCAAATGCTGGCATTCTGGAACCAAGAACCGAATCAACGCCTACTGACTGTAAATGACCCCGGCTCTAGTATTTCGTTATAGCCTCAGCCACAGATACAGGTCAGAGTCAAGCTCCTCTTACTTCTTCATCTCTGTCTCACGTATCCAACTCAATATATTGATCAGCTGTTGAATGCCAAGGGCCAACAGTACAAACATATGCAGGCCAGGCCCCTGCTTCAGAGAGGTCCCCTCTGAATGAAGGAGACTGACATCTAGCCAGAAAAGTAGGCCTACGTTGGAGAAGAAATGGAGGTGCTGTGGGGGCTCCAGGGAGGAGGAATGAATTCTGTTAGGGAAATTGAGGGAGACTGTTCACCAAGAAGGTGTGCTTGGTTCCTGATTATAGAAGTGACTAGAAGAAGAGGAGGTGAAGGGCTGGGCATGGGGGATGAGGGGGTGTGAGGGGTGTCGCTGGACTGCGCTGGCACGGAGCTCACAGGACGTCTGTGAACTCTCCAGCTCTCCAAAGATGTTAATTGTCTGCTCTGTACCAAGTCCCTCTGGAGTCTATGCAAGAGGCGCCATGGTGGGGCCAGCAGCCTCAGAGCCTGCATCCACGGAGCTTGTGCGCTGGGCAGGTGGTCTTTTTCACCCCAGCAATGGAGTCAGGTTGTAAAGGATTCTGAACGCCTCACAGAGAAACTAGGGCCTAGATTCGGCATCCATGCTGCTCAAATTCTTCCGTCAAACAGTCTCTGCCAGGGGGAATGGGGGGGGGCCTTGCTGGTCAAAGTCAAGCAGTGTCTCTGAAATTTTGTGTTCTCATCTCAAATAAACACGTCTTTGATATTCTTTGTGTTCTACACTCTAATATTTCCACATTTGTTTGTGCATGAAGACGATAACAGTTTTTTCCCTCAACTATCTGAATTCAATTGTTCAAAACAAATAATAAAGCAGGCACCTGGGAGCTGAGGCTCACTCTGAATCCCCTAGGCAGGTGTGCAAACCCACCTCAGTGTCCTCCGTCCCTGGAGAATCAGCTCATACCCAGAGTCCTGTAGGCTCCAGCCACACGCTGTCTCTCCCGGTTCATTGGAGGGGTGGTGTTCAGGCCACACAGACGTGGACTCTGTCCCTTCCATGCAGAGAACATGCCAGAAGCCTCACCTTGACGGTGGCTTCTTTTCGTGGACAGATTTTATATCGAGTGCCTTTCATTCTGAATTGGAAGCTTTAATATGTTTTACAGGAAGCCCTTTTATGTGCCAATAAAAAACGAGTGATGATAGCAGGTGCTGAAAAGCAGCCAGCGCCTCGGAGACACTGCATTCAGGAGTAGGTACGTTTCCCCCGAGAGTGACACGATGGGGCCTTTGCTGTTCATCCTAGAATTAGATGGAGAAAAGCTCCTGTTAAAGATACGCATAGCCTTCCACAATTGCTGCACGTGAACATGTGTGTGCGTGCAAGAGGGGCCGGGGTTTTCTTTCTTCTCTGTGAAAGAGGAGGTGGACATGGGCCAGGGCAGGAAGCCATGGCCGCTGGGACAATTAACCCAGCATTTAATTGCCTTCTCTATAGACACCCAAATGCTTGCCTTTTTTCCGAGCTGGCTCTAGCTATAAGAGTGTTGAGAGTCGTCCCCTCCCTGTCTCTGTGAGCACAATGAGAATCTCTCACATCCTTAAGGAGGTAGGCTGGGGTCCTTTCAATGTTCCCCGGACAGCCTTGGTGGGTGAGGCCCCCTTCTCCTGTTCTGAGATGGGCATGTGAGGAAACAAGGCAGAAGCCGGGGGTCAGCTGGTGAAGCCATGCTTCTGATACGCACAAGGTTGTTGTCTGAGTCACTGTGAGCCCAGCTGCGGTGGGCTGGAAGGGTGCGAAGTGACAGGCTGCGGTGGACTGAGTCGTGAGGTGAGGGAGGCTCAGTCTTAGATTTCATTGACAGCGCAGCCTCAGACAAGAGCTCATCTGGAGGGCAGCATACAGCTGGAGCGTTCTGGGCTCTCCCCGTGGCTTTGCCGCTCATCACCTGCAGTCGGTGGCTCTCCACTGAGAGGTGACTTTGCTCTCTCCACCCTGGAGACATTCGGCAAGCTCTGGAGACCCTTTTGGTTGTCGTGACTGAGGGTTGCAGAGGGTTCTACTCCCTGCAGGCACCGAATAACTGAATAAGCTGCTGGACATTCGACCAGGCAGGGAGCAGTCCCCACAAGAGACTTAACCCACAGTGTCAATGCTGTGAGGTTCAGAAACCTTGCCTTAAACAAATTAGTAAAGCTCTCTGCGCCTCAATTTCCTCATGTGTAAGATAGAGGTGACAGTAACTATGCTTTCCCTATCAAGCTGCCATGAAATTTAAATGAACTACTATATGCTTTTAGAGCAGTGTCTGGCACAGAGAAACATGACAGAGGTTTGCTTTTAATACTTGGGCTGTTATCCAAGCCAACAGAGGAAGTCAGGGCTGGGGAAAAGCTTAACAGGTCCCGGGGAGAAGAGGGACAATGCCCACATAGGGCCCAGGCTGAAGGCTGTTGAGGTAGAGAGTTTAGCACTGGGCAGACAAGATGAAGAGAAAGGGGTTGAGAGCGGCGAGCTCTTGAACAGCTTCTACCATCCTGGATGGCATCTGAAGGCTTCCTGCATGCAGGGTAGACAGAGGGAGGGGGAGCAGGCAACAGGAGGGGTCGCTACCTCCACCGCTGAAGCGGCTCATGCGCATGCACCCACCCCATGGCAGTTCTTATGTCATTATGAGGTGCCCTAGACAATGGTCATCCCAGAGCTGGGCAGAGAACGGGGGCCGGAAACAGCCCAGGATCTGAGTTCCAGGGGGCACAAAAGTTGCAATGGATGATGGAGATTTTCCAGTCTTAAAAAAAAAAAAAAAGACTACGCCATCTGCAGGAAAATGAATAAAACTGGGACGGATTGATCATATTAAGTGAATTAAGCCAGTCTCAGAAAGAAAAACCATGTAATTCCCTTTCACGTGATTTCACATAGACACATGAAGTCCGCATGTATATAGGACATGAAAACAGACATGGGTTGTCTAGGGAAACTGAGGGGACTAATGCAGAACAAAAGGGGGGAGGGCAAGGCAGAAGAAGGGTGGGGTACACTCAACACACAATTGTACAGCATCACGTATTCTGTGAGGATGATCTAGAAGCTAAACAAGAACAAAACTCCCCCGAATTTGAAACTCTTCTGGTTCTAAGCCTTTCTGGTACAGTTTCTAAGACAGAATGACCTCAAGACCGTTGTGAGCAGCTGCCAGGCTTGGGAGCTGGTCCCGGCTATGCTTCAGTTATGGGGCAACACTTTCAACATCTTGTCCTCAGATAACACCCTAGGGTGGCAGGGGGGGGGCGGCATTGTGACGGACCTTTTCTTCCTTGCATCCAGAGCACTCCACACTTGGATCAAAGCCTTTGGGCCAGTTAACAAGGTCACTGGATGCGTAGTTAGGCTAAGGCAGTGTAAACAAACAGCCAGACGGGAAGCAAAGAAGAAAAGAAAAAAAAAAAAAAACCAGAAGAACAGACGAAGCTTTATTAGTTGTCCAAACTGTTTAGTGGTAGGGGTTGAAAAGAAAGTGGCTATCTGTTGAAGAGAGGACCGGTAACCCCTGATCCTTCATTAATCTCGCTGTGTTGATGTCAAACAACCGTTGTCAAGGTGGGGATACAGCTGGCTGTAGTTTGCAGCAGAGAGGCAAGGGCCAGGCAAGTGGGAGTGCACAGGCTGGGGAGAGAACAGTTCAATATGGAAAGTGTTTTCTGCGCAGCCAGGGGTGCCCATTTCCAGCCCTTTTCAATTTGCACACTTTCCCTCCAATGACTCCTCGAGGGTAATTACGGTTCTTTTCACAAATGAAGTATGGAAGATGGGAGAGAGGCGAGGGCTGTCGATAGTCAGTTCCGCAGGAATGCACGGGTCTGTCTCCAGGAGACAGAAAACATCGACCTCTCTTCCTAGGGGAGGCAGAGCATGAATGGAAGGTGCCTTGGGCAGGGAGGCAGGGGGTGGGGACATCACCTCCACCTCCAGAGGGACTCCCAGTCCAAGAATGGGTGGTGCTGAGCCCCAGAGAGGAAGCAGATAGAAGAGATGGGGTCCTCCCACCCCCAGGAAGTGCTTGAAGACCCATGGGGAGTGGTTTTTGTATTTTCCTTCCTAGGATAAATGATACCAGTGCCCCAGTTGCAGGCAACAGAGGTAGTCCAGCGGTCCAGTGGTCCAGAGGTCCAGCAGTCCAGAGGTCCAGTGGTCCAGGAGCCTGTATTTCTACCAGTGACTCAAGGCAGCGGTTTGCAAATATATACAGTATACAGACACAGGAGGCTGTGGAGCTCCTGCTGGGGACCTGGGACGAACCAGACATCCTCAGGCTAGACCAAGAGGCAGACGTTTGCAAGATGAAACAACCCAAATAGCCACCTGGGTGCCAGTGTCTCAGCACGTTCTTCAACCCTACACCTACTCAGGGCTCTACGGTAATGCCCCATCCAATCCCCATAATGTCCTGAGGAGGTCAATGTCAGTTTCCCCATTTGCCGACGAGGAAATTGATGCTGTGAAGAGTGAAGCCTGGTGCTCGGGAACGATAGACCGGGATCTGACCTTCAGACAAGCTGGCTGTGAAACTTGTGCTCTTAGCCTCTGCTCCAGGCTGCCAAGAAACTACTGAAAGGCGGCAGCTTTAACGGAGTACCTGAGGAAGGTGGCCAACCATTCTGTCTTTCTCGGGTACCATGGCATGGTGAATTGAAGGTAAGAAGGGTAAAGGGATGAGTATACATCATGTCCCCTTTGGATTGTACCTCAAGTCCCTGCCTCTGGGCTCTGTCCTTAACATGGAGAACCCATCTCAGTCCATAGCTGCTCTCCAGACTGGAAGTCACTTCCTTCCCTTCTCATGAGAGACAGAACCACCCTCACAATGGCCCTGTTCTTGCCAATGCCCTCAACCTCTTTGTCTTTCTCCCCCACCTTATTCAGCTAAATGCTAAGACTGGTTTAATCTAACTGATCCCTTCTTTATTTATTTTCCTGCTTAGGTACTGGCTTTCTGAGGGGAGCAGGATTAGAGAAAGTTAGACTGCCTAAGTTCAGCCTCTACCCTGGGTCAGACCTCAGTTCTGCCACCATGACCTTCTGTGACCGTCCGTGACCTTCCGCAGCTCTTCCAGCCCCCCCCCCACTCCCCCATCCCCCACATTGGCCTTTTCAGTCCTCATTCTTCTGCACAACCCTGAGTCCCAACACACCGCTCACCCTCAGTGTCTGGACCCAGAGAGGAGGAGGCCAATCACAGGGGCACGAGGCACTCTGATAACTTATTGCCCAGATCTGTCTCCCTCTAAAGCTGCATTAGGAGTTGTCATTTACATACAGTAAAACCTCTGCTTGTCAGAGTTGCTCAACCACCACCACATTCGGTCTCAGAACATGCCCAGCCCCTCATAAAGCAGATCATTCCACTTGCAATCACCCGGCTCTCCGCCCCAGCCCAGGGCCACCGCTAATCTGCTTCCTGTCTCTCTGGATTTGTCTGTTCTGGACATTTCATATAAATGGAAACGTGCGGTATGGGGCCTTTTGTGTCTGACTTCTTTTATTTAGCATAATGGCTTTGAAGTTCTTCGGAGGAGCAACTATCAACAGTTACTCCCCGTTTGCTGAGGTATTGTGTGGCTCTAACACACGTGCTTAAGAATCCACCACGGAGGGATGTTTGGGCTCTCTTGACATTTTGTCTGTGAAGAGTAACACCACCATAACAGCACCTAAGCCTCTGTGTTCACACATCCTCTCCATCTCGGGTGGACACCTAGGATGGTACCCAGACCTTGTAAGCTCATCTGCATCTTTCTACCCTCTCTCCCCAGCATCACTGACTGAGGTATCTCCTCTGGTTATAGATTCTTTGCCTGCTCTCTGTACTCCCGCCTTCCCAGTTGCTCTGGGGGGTGATTGTACACTACACTCAGTTATTCTTACTCTCTCTCCTTCTCTCCCTCCCTCCCTCTCTCTCTCTTTCTCTCTCTCTCTTTCTCTCTTCACCAGCATTTTCCTTCACAGCATGAGGTTACTAACAAGACCTACCTGCCCACCTGTCGAGTCGGTGTGAGGACAGGGCGATGAAGTTAGGGGGGCAGACTCTAAGGTGGCTTCATGAGCCCCCACCCCCCTCCACTTCCTGCTGTCCTAGCCTTTGGGTAATCTCTTTCCCTGGAGTGGGGTGGGATCTCTGGCATGCTTCTAGTAGAGAGGGATGGGATGCCTCTCTGAGTTTTTTTTCACTTTATAGAAACTTCCAACTTAGCGACCTGGAGACAGAGACTACCAGTTTGATGAGGTAAGCGGCCTTGTTGAAGAGGCTTAAGCAACAAGAGGCTTTGGCACCCTCTATGTGTTAGGATTCTGCATGGCTCTGTGCTGGAGAGCTCTGCCTCCTACTCCTGACCACAGACATAGCTCACAGCCCAGGGCTCCCTCTGAAGGATTCTGCCACCCTCCAGTCTATAGTGTGGGACTCCCACTTTCTGTGAGAAGCTCTGACATGCCTTTCCACATTCATCTATGATCAGCCTCCACAGCCCTGTGAAGGAAGCTCTGCCTTAGCTCCGCCCCCTTGCCAGGCCCAAACCCCCAGCTGGCTAACTGTTAAAGGGAAGGAGGACCTGATTGAGGACTGTGCTCGCTCCTGGATGACCCCTCCCCTCACAGATGGAACCTAACAGCCATCAGCACTCCTGGCTGACACACCCCCTCCAAGATGGATCCTCATAGCCATCTGTGTTTCCTCCAGGAAGCAAAGTTGACTTTACCAGCAAACCTAGCCTCTCCTACAGTCCAACTGTTATTCAAGACTAATGCTTACCTCCCTTGCTACCCTGCTGGGGACTCTGGGGGCCCAGCCACCATTCCTTGTGCCCACCAGGAACCCTAAATGATGCCAAAGACCACTGAGGAGCCAGCATTTTTCCCTTTTGGGGGAATCTAGCTCTGCAAGGCTGGGGAGCTCTGGGACTTGAAATGCCTCATAAGAAAGCTCCCTCCTGGGACTATCAGGGACTCCACTCTCATCTGGCTGAGGGGTTCCCCAACCTGACAGTACAGCACAGAAGGGGTCTCAACAAACATAAATGACCTTGAGCTGGGACCAACCCCCCCAACCCTCTCTGGACTGAGAATTCCACCAATCACAGGCTAAAGAAACTCCACCAATCACAGGCCATGTTGATAACTCTACCCCCTCCAGAACCCTTTAAAAAAGACTGAGCAACCCTCAGTTTTTGCATTTCTCTTCAGAGTGGAAACAGTCGCTGGCCTGCTGAGATCATCTGACAGAAGAAAGAAGAACAGCTCTCCTGGGATTTTTCCCTTCAGAGCTGCAGCCTTGGGGACACCTGGCCAGAAGCTCCTTGGTCCTGTTGAGATACTCTCCCTTCAGAACTGCATCATCTCCAGGAGGCGAGGTGAGGCACGAGATGATGCGAGGCAGAGCTGAACACTTCACCTCAGCTCCACTGGGCTGAGCAACTCATCTGTCCTGTTGGTATATTCTCCCTATAGGACTGCACCACCTCTACAGGGAGGTTTCTCCATTTGGCTTTGTGTGGTCCCTGGACCATCACAAAAGAGCTTCTCCATCTTCTCTCTCTGTTCTATCTCTTTCCATCTATTCCAACAATAAAAACCCTTCCCAACACTATGGGCTCAGGCAGTCAGCAAGGGCTTCAAGGAGCCTCTGGAGGAACTATTAGCAGCCTGTAGGGAATAAGAGAAACTCTGGCAGATAGCTAGCAAAGAGCCAAGACCTTCAGTGCTGTAACCAAAGGGAACTTAGCTCCATCAGTTCCCAGAGTAAGTTCTTTGCCAGTTGAGTCTCCAAATAAGATGCACTCCAGGTCCACGTTTGGAGCCCGTGAGACTGTGTGCGGGGCCTGGCAGTCATCTGAGGACTCATAAAGACTGTAAATAAAGAAGTGTGTGCTGCTTAGCTCGTTGTTCATGG
This sequence comes from Cricetomys ansorgei, assembly GCA_026225945.1. NCBI lineage: Eukaryota > Metazoa > Chordata > Mammalia > Rodentia > Nesomyidae > Cricetomys > Cricetomys ansorgei. The sequence goes on from JAMJFZ010004114.1 coordinate 11,787,537, forward strand.
TAACTCAGGGACACAAAATGAGCACAGATGAAGCGCTCACAGAGAACCTGGACCAACCGGCAGCCCTCGAGTGGTGGGTGGTGCTGGTGGCCACAGAAGACCAGCACCTCCCTCACTTCATACTAGCTAAGCCCACCTCAGGAAATGAGTAGAAAGAACCAAACCCTCCTCAGATGCTACCCAGCCAGTGTCTTCCCAGATTCCTGTGTTTGCTTCCTGCCCTTCTGTTCACCCCGCTTTGCTGAGGCTTCACCCCTCTGACTCCCTCTCCCCAGAAGCTGTTCTCTTCAAGGTTACCATTTACTCTCAGTGGCTACAGCAGATGGATGGCTTGGGGCCTGTCTATGTTTGGTTTCTTTGTGACCTTTGATGTCTTTGACTAGAGTAGCTTAGAGCTTTGTCTAAGGGAGGCATGGAATCCAGGCCCCTTTCAAAAAGGCTCCAGGCTGTTCAGACCCATCAGGGTGGCTCCTAGTAATGTCCATTCATTTTTTTTTTTTTTGCATTCATTTTTCTCAGTCCACTCATCCACCAATGTATCCATCCATACATAAACCTGCACACTTCTGGATGCTGCAGATATAGTCCCGAAACTCCCAGTGATAGAGGCACAGTCCTCCTAGTCGGTGGGGAGTCTATTCCAGGCGCAGAGGGAGATAAGTTGATGCATAAGTGAACAACGGAATTTCAGAGTGCTGTGTATTATGATGAAAGACAGGCTGAATGAAGAGGCAGCCACTACGACTAGACAGGCTAGCTTAGACTGTGTGGTTGGCAAGGGCTTCCTCTGCAGAGGTGGCCTTTGAGTGCAGGGCTAGAAGGAGCCAGCCAACAGATGATTGGGGCTGGTGGATTGTAAGCTAGGGAAATGGACACCATGAAGGCCATCATGTGGGGAAAATTCCAGAGTGTTCAAGGAACAGACAGAAGTCTGGGAACTGGAACAGAGTTGTGAGAGCAAGCAGGAGGAGAGTCATCCGCTCAGCTAGGTCACCCCAGGATTGGGTGCAGGGAGCATGGCAGTGTTCGGAGGGTAATGGCGAAGTGGCAGAGTTGAAAGCAGAGAAGTCATTGACCTGATTTTTGTTTTATAAAAAAAAAAAAAATCACTCTGGTGGCTGCATAATGAATAGATAATTTTGAGAGGGCAAAATCAGAAGCTGAGTTCGATGGTGATTATAGTGGTGTGAGAGAAAAATCAAGGTAGCTTTGACTAGGGATGTGGGTCAGGTTTCCCAGGAGACGGACTCTACAATCCAGGGCTTTGTGTGCAGGTCATCTATTGGGGAGCACATGTGAGAATAACACCTGGGGAGGGGTTGTGAGGACAGTAGGGCTGAGCAGAATGGGACATTAGAGGCAGCAAAGTCCCAACAGAGTCTCAGCAGGAAGCTGGGAGCTGCTTGAGTCCTGGGAGCTGTCCTGCTTCAGGGGAGAGAGCCAGATTCCCACCCTCCAGAACAGACAGGTCCTGGATGTGGGGTACTGGTATAGGGAGGGACAGAGTCTCAGGCACAGGCTGTGCTTTAGCTGAAGGGACATACAGGAGAAAGATCCAGCAGTCGGTGGGTTTAGGCACACCACAGCATCCACCAGGAGCTAGCACAGAAATGGAGAGAACGGTTCGGGGCATAAATCTCAGTGCGTCCTACAACTAGCCACGCCGTAAGAGAGAACAAAGTGGGATCAAAAATGTAGCTGGCTGGTGTGGCTTGAGCCCTGGGGAGAGTGTCGGCAGGGCAGGGCATTGCCTGAAAGAAGGAACTGCAGAGGGCAGTTTTTGGACAGCATAGAGTTCAGTTTTGACCGTGTGCCCCCTAAGAGGCCAGTTAGACACCCTTAACATGCTGTCAGTCTTGCAGAGTGGCAGGTGAGTCTGGGATAAGTAGAAGGTCAAAGGTAAAGATACAATGGGGGATGGGGGTGGTCCCTCCAAGCAATAGAAGAGGAGTCTGCAAAGACACTGGAGAGTGACTGAGAAGTAGAGGGGATGCAGGAGAGGGGACACCCAGAAGCACAGCGAGCAACTGTTCTGCAAAGGGGTAGCAGGCTGAGTGCCAACAAATACCATGACCATTACATTTGGCAAAATAAGGATCAAAAATCTTTTTATCTTTAGTTAATTAATTAACTTATCTATTATACTTATTTTGAGAGACAACATCTCATGAAATTCAGCCTGGCTTTATATTCACTCAAGGATGAACTTGAACTTCTGACCTTTCTGCCTCCACCCACTGTGTGCTAGGATTACAATTTATGTGGTGCTGGTGCTTAAGCCAAGGACTTTTTGCGTGCTAGGTAACCCCTCTACCAACTAAACTTTTTTCAATGTTTTAAATAAAGGGCCACGCCCTTTACCTGAGTTAGGGCTTCTATTGCTGGGACAAGACACCATGATCAAAAGCAAATTGGGGAGGAAAGAGTTGATTTGGCTTACACTTTTACATTGTAGTCCATCAGTGAAGAAAGGCAGCACAGGAACACAAACAGGGCAGGAACCTGGAGGCAGGAGCTGATGCAGAGGCCACAGGGAGTGCTGCTTACTGGCATGCTTCCCATGGCTTGCTCAACCTGCTTTCTTATACACGCCAGGACCACCATCCCTGGGTTGGAACCACCCACAATGGTCTGGGCCCTCCCCCACCAATTACTAATTAAGAAAATGCCTTACAGCTGGATCTAATGGAGGCATTTTCTCAATTAAGTTTCGCTCCTCTCAGATAACTCTAGTTTGTGTGTCAAGTTGATATAAGACTAGCCAGCACACTCTTTAACTCAGACTAGCCTCAAACTCACAGCAGTCCTTCTGCCTCAGCCTTCCTAGTACTGGGATCACAGGCCAGACATGACCTACTATGTCTGGCGATTGCAAAATCTTCCCCCAAGTAAATGGGATGTAGTGGTGGCAACAGAAGCTTAGGTGAAAGGTCAAGGGTGCAAAAGTCAAAGGTCAAGGTCCAAGTTAGAGATGCGGTCAGTTACTGTAGACTGTGTTTTGCTATGTGTTGCTGTGCTGTGAGAGGAAGAGAATCAGATCTGCCTGCAGATGTCTGCCCAGTGGAGTTTAAAAGCTGGTCCTGTCCACAGCCATGTACTTCTCCGCACATGAGGATGATGATGAAGGATGAAGAAGGAGAAAGTGCTGAGAGGGGGATCTGAGTGGGGTTCAGGGCATGGATGGAGAGTTTGTACATGGTGGGAACAGAAGACCTGTACCCACATGGCCTGGTATCCATAGGGGAGCAGACTGAAGTGCAAGGGGAGCGGCACATAGAGAGAGGGTTTGGCTAGCAGCTGAGACAGACAATGGTGTTCCTTATTCCAGCCTACTCTGGGAGAGGCTTCCCTTCAGGAGGCTGGAAGGCTGCTTGGCAGGCACACTGAGCCCAAGGGAGGCCAGGGGAACTCAGGGACGGGAGGCCTCCTCCAGCTGTCACCTCCCTCTCTGCCTTGAGATGGTCTCAGAATATGACAAGCTTCACGGCTTGAACTCTTCTATCTACCTAAGCATGGAATCTCCTGAGCCGAGGCCACCTCTGTTTTAGACAGGCCTCTGGGATGGGTCCTGCCCATCTTTTCCGTGGAGATACCATCTGTTCTGCCCTGAGACCGGCTCCTTTCAGACCCTCTCGTCTGCATTTCAGATTTACTAGACATAACAAAAGCAGTCATAGTTCAGTGGTCCTGACTCCACACTGGCTTTCATTTTCAGATGACCTGGCGGATCTTCACGGCAATTTATCGATTCCCGTCGGTCCTGAGAAGCGGAGGTGTATCGACCACTCTCATTTCCACGATCTGTGCTGAGGACTGAGCCGTCTCTGCCTCCAGCAGGTTCCTCCTGCCTTTCAGCCCCAGCCTGGGCTGCCCCAGCCCTCCCGTCCCTCGGGCCCTCTTGCAGCCCCAGCCTTGTATGTAGACGCACGCTCTCTCCCGGCTCCTGGTCCACGGCCGCGTCCACCTGTGTTGTCACGACCTCCAAGCCACTGTCAACCACTGTGCTGGTTAGTTTGTTGTCAACTTGACATAAGTGAGGGTCATTAAAAAGGAGGTAGCCTCGGCTGAGAAAATGCCTACATCCGATTGGCCCATAGGCAGGTTTGCGGGGCATTTTCCTAATGATTGAAGTGGGACTGTGAAGCCGACTGTGAGCAGCACCATCTCTGGGCAGGTGGTCCTGGCAGGTGTAAGACAGGCAGCTGCCTGTGAGCCTGAGGGAAAAAGCTATTAAGCGGCCTTCCTCCATAGTTTCTGCTTCAGTTCCTGCCTCCAGGTTGCTGCCTTAAGTTCCTGTCTTGATTTCCCTTAATGATGGAGTGCTTCCTAAGAGTTCTAAGATGAAATAAATCCTTTCCCCCACGAGTTGCTTTTGGTTAGTGTTTTACCACAGCAAAAGCAAAGCAAACCAAGACCCACAGAGCCCTCTCCTCAGCTACAGGCCGAGATCCACTCTCTCCCTTCAGTGTCTTGTCACAAGTCGAGGGACAGCTCCACAGTGAATCCCATCCTGACCGCACTTTCAGGATGCCTACGAGCTTTTTGCTCCTTTGACAAAATCCTGAGTGAACTAAGTGGAAGGGAGGAAGGAGTTTTCTTGGCTCACGCTTTCAGAGGTATCGGTCCATGGCACTGGCTCCATCATCCCAGGCCTGTGGTGTCCAAGCTCCAGGTAGAGGGAAGCTATTCACTTCATGGCAGTGAGGAGGAAGGGGCCAGGGACAAGATATGCACTTCAAAGGCACGCACCTCCAGTGAGTCAGTCCTTCTAACCACCTAATATCCCACTCAGTATAAGTTCATGGATGAAGGAGCCCATTGATGAAATTGGCCCTTTCCTGACCCACTTCCCACAAGCTAGAAACCAAGCTTCCAACACATACTCCCCTTTGGGGAATGTGTCCTATCTGAGCCAGGGCAGTATCCTAGCCCCTGCTCCAATTCCAATCTCGCATCTTATCATACTAATTGTAATGAGCTTTGTTTTTAATAGCAATTTCAGCTTCACTGCTAAATTGAGCAGAAAGCGCAGAGAGTTTCCATCTGTCCCCGGCCCCTCTGCATACTATCTGTGCCCCCTGCCAGAGTGGCGTGTGTGCTACGCTTGATAAACCCACGCTGGCCTCATTATCACTGAAGGTCGGTTGTTCATGTTCTCTCCTGGTGTTGACAATTTTGTGGAATTTGACAAATACATGGAGCACGTGCCCGCCGTGGCAGCCCCACGTGAAACCGTTTCAGACTCCTCTGACTGGCTGTCACTCTTTTCTCTTTTATTTTTAGAAACCACCAAGCTTTGAACTGTCTCTATAGTTTTGCCTTTTTCAGAATGTCATGTAGTTGGAACCACATAAGAAACAGCTTCTTCAGGTAGCCTTCCCTCACTTAGTAATACGGATTTTAGTTACCACCATGTCTTCTCATGCTTGTTAGCTTATTCCTTTGCCACTTGAATAATATTCCACTGTATGGATATACCATAATTTATTAATCATCCAAGTACTTATTGAAGGACACGCATGTAAGCAACAGGACCATCAGTTTATATCTATCTCCCTCTTCTAGAGATGAATGAATCTGTGCAACCCTAGGACCAACTCAATAAAGTCTTGTTAAATGAACAAATGTACAAACTAACAAATGAGTGACCAGCATTCCAGTGACATCTACACAAAATTCCTGCCCTCGGTCCAGCTACCGAATGACTTAGGTACTCCTTATAGACTTTCATCTGGGACAAAATCTGATGGAATCCGTATCCTCTCCTCTCCCTAACCCTCCATACCCAACTACTCCCCAATTTTTATAGTTCTCTCCTTGAGGTGTTTCTCCAGCCTCTCTAGTCACTCCTTTTCTATCATTCCCTTTGCCCCCATTGAATTTCACCTGAACGATTTCAACAGCACCCCAGGCCCTATTGTTATTCCTACTTTATATACCAACCATCTGAGTGGTTTTCCCAAAATGTCCCTTACTACTGCTTAAAATTCTGCAACAAGCTCTACTCCATTGGGATGACAGTGGACACCTTATGAAGACATTTCAAAGATGCTCATGAGCCAACCTTCAAGATGGTATTTGTGAAGCTTTGGGAAGAGTTCCTAAAACAGAGAACATCAATAAACATCTGTATCATGACCATTATAATCATGTAACCTGGAGACGAGAAGAGATTGTGGAGACATGAGAATTGTCACCAAGTGTCTGATGACCAGGTGAATGTAATATGCAACAGGTCCTTCAGTCTTGTCCCAGGAGACAGAATCTGGCCAAGGGCAGAAGGCTGGAGAGAGGTTCTATTTCCATGGTAGAGTTGTGCTTACCAGGTAGGACATCCAGCAACCGGAGAGGAGTGAACGCCCTTGGGTGGGGGAGTCCAATCAGAAGTGGAGATTCTTGTAGATGTTTATTTTTAGTTGTTTTAAAAATAATTGTTTTATGTACTGTTGGATCAGGGGCTGCCTAGTTCTTTGGCATTTTGTATTGTCTGAAGATATTGGATTTCTTTGGAGGATGTTTAATTGCCTGTGATCTGCACCTGAGGAGTTCTGAATCAATAAAAACACCTGAGCTCAGATGCTTAGGGTTCCACTGTTGGGTATGGCATTGGCCGTGATGGTGGTTCCCTCTACTGAGGTCTGGCAGGATTTCCACGTATGAAAATGCCTCTTTGTCTCCTTGCTGAGCCATCACAGCAGCATACAACTACAAACGGAGCATCAACGTGGGACATGACATCACGCCAGCTAATCCAACGTGGAGACAAGGAAGAAGAGAAAAAAGCTCCAGACCTCACAGAGTCCAGTAAAGTACGCTCAGGGAAGCTACCAGAGGATAGAGATTAAGGTATTAACTGAAGGCTCCTGAAGGAAGAGGAGAGGGAGAAAGGGAAATACGCCTCTACGGAGAAAATTGTGAAAACTGAGTGAGAAAGAGGGCTCAAATATGAGAGCCACGGAAGAGAGGCCGTTAGAGAAAGACATTTTCATGGAAAAAATAAAATTCAGCTGGGAGCAGGAAAGAAGCAAAGTTTCAAAGACTTTTCCTGATCTTGGAGCCAATGCTCCCTTCTGCCGCTGGCCACAGCCAGGGCACGGGAAACAGAAACCAGAGCATACTGCTGTTCTATAAACTGAGTTTGTTGATGGCTTTTTGTATCTGTGAAGCCCAAGTGGGTCTTGTATTTGAAATTTATGAAGAAGGGTGTATGTTTCCCCCATAGCAGTGGTGAGAAAGAATGCCAAACAGCCAGAGTGTTTCAACTGGAGATTATTCCCACTGGCCCAGGATCCCCTGCTATTATGGAAACCATGGCTCAAAGCCAAAAAGCCCCTTAGTTAAACTGAACAGTTTTTCCCCCTGCAAACCTAATTACAAGCAGTCCAGGCACTGGTGATAGTGATGAGAACTCCACCCATGAGGGAATCTTTCCTGCAGACAAGGACCAGTTATTTTTCTAGCAAACCAGACTCTGTATTAAAATCTGGAAAGTGTTTCCTAAGGGTCAGCACACAGAAACAGTCTTCCAGAATTAGCTGAGGTTGTATCTCGTGCTGGTCTCCAAACTCAGTACTATTAAGTGTTACCCAGGTGTTACTGGTTTTGAAAGCATGAAGGGGTCTTTGGAGAGCAGCTAAGGTTTGGCACTGTGACAGGCCATGAGAGGCCATTGGTAAAAGAGTAGGCTCAGTAGCAGTTGAAGGCCCAGATTGAAGGGGTCATGTAAAAAAGTTGAGGCTTGGCACCATGAAGAGAGCCCATGAGAAGCTATTGGCAAAGCCAAGGACCTCAGCAGCATTCTGAAGATGCCAATACCATAGGATGACCATCAAGAACAGCAGTAGTGGAGGGGAGCCAGCCAGAGCCTGGAGGACAAGATGTCTGTGTTGCAGAGCCTGAGCAGTGATCCAAGCCCTTTGGAGGAGTCCAGAAGATCGTGAGTGAATTCCAGATAATTGGACACTGATAATGTTTTTCTGCTGTCCAAAGACATTGTGAAAGCTTGATAGATGTTTGGTTTCATCTGGTCCTGTGCATAAGAAGCCTCATAATTGTTCCTCTTGTAAATGATTTTACTGGTAGTGTTAAAGTGTGTTGTAGAGATAAAGCATTTTCTTGATTGGCTTATACAGAAAAGGGGAAATGTTGTAGAAGGTTTTTTAAAGTTGTGTTTATAATGTACTGTTGGGTCCGGAGCTGCCTAGGGCTTTGGCATTTTGTATTGTCTACAGGTGTTGGATTTCTGTGTGAGGATGTTTGATTGCTTATGATCTGCACCTGAGGAGTTCTGAATCAATAAAACCACCTGAGCTCAGATGCTTAGGGTTCCACTGTTGAGTAGGGCATTGGCCATGACGGTGCTTCCCTCTGCTTAGGTCTGGCAGGGCTTCCACGTATGAAAATGCCTCTTTGTCTCCTTGCTGAGCTGCCACAGCAACACACTACTACAGGAGATGGTTTGGAATCCTGGCTGAGAGTGACTCACTTGAGCCCCAGAGCCCAGAAGGTTTCTAAGAGGCTTCAAGCATCAGTACCATCCATATCTTCAATCCCTACCTTGCTACTCCAGCACTAACTCCAACAGTCCAAACTGGTCATTTCTGGCTGCATGGTCCCTGGGGTCACACACGGGTCACATCTCCACACTCCACACTTACATGTGGCCAACATTCATCAAACCACATGTCCTCTCTGAGTCTCAGTTTCCTCATCTGTGCCTTGGAGACGATCCTGCTGGCCTTGAAGCACAGCCACCACTATACAGCGAGGGCAGCAGCATCTCCAGCAGGATGCTGAACCAGTGGGGGCCTCGGAACAGCACATTTGGTATTCCCTCCCATTTTCATCTCCCATTCCAGGGCGTTACTTTCCACACCCCTCCTGCCTGCTGGTTCAGCCCATCCTTTGAGTAGTTATGCTGCTGTGGCAGCTTACCAAGGAAGACACAGAGTCATAATCATATGTGCAAGCCCTGCTAGACCTCAGCAGAGGGAATCACTATCACGGCCAGTGCCATACTGGACGGTGGAACCCCGAGCATCTGAGCTCAGGTGTTTTTTATTGATACCTAAGCTTCTCCGGTGATCTACTGATAGCGCGTGCAGATCATGAGCAATCAAACATCCCCCACATAAATCCAACACCTGCAGACAATACGAAATGCCAAGGCCTAGGCAGCCCTTTTCCCAACAGTGCACAAAACAATTATTTTATACATAACCCAAAATAAACTTCCACAACATATCCTAAACCTCTCTTAAACCCATGCCCCAACTGTGCCCTTTCTCACTGCATTTGGCATCTGTAAAATCCTGCACATCCTCTAGGGGCATCATGGAGCCCACTTCCCCATGAGCCCTCACTCTTCAGGTCTCCCTCAGAATGTCTAGTCGTGGCATGAATGATTACACTGGCTGGCAGTTTCTGCTTTGTTGAATTTGTTTTTGGTCCAGTTTTCTTTGGAGCATAATCTTCTTGAGGACGGGAACCTGCTCCACCCACAGGACATCCTTCTACGGGAAGGCAAATGGGTTGGCCTCAGGAAACTTTAAAACTGCTTGGGACTGCAGGATCCTTCATAAATGATAGTTACATAAGCAGATGGGTGAGAATAAAACAGTCACCAAGTCCAGGCTTTTAGCCTAGAATTCTTCTGTCTGCATCCTCTGAAGCCCCAGAGCTGGTGGTCTTCTGGAAGGAAATGTTGTAAAAATGGGCTGTACCTCCATCTCTAGACATTTCCCCATGGAGCCACCCCTCCCCTCAAATCCTCACACACCCTTGAAGGGCCCCATCTCTCTGAAGATGCGATAGGAGGAGACTAGGACTGACCCCCTCTCTGATCAGCACCTGCCCTGTGGGTAGAAGCTCCATTTGGTTTCCCTGACTCTCTCTGGAACAAGCCAACCTCTACACTCAAGTCTTGGGGACACCTGAGGAAGCTGGGGGGGCCTGTTGACTACTGGAAAGAGTAATGACAGAAACACAGACCACCAAGGTGACAACCGTGACAGGAAGGGCAAGGTGGGTGGCCAGACCCACACTAGCCCAGTTGAACCTGAAGCCATTTATCCCAAACCCGAAGTCTAGATCAGAGCTATGCTCATCCAGGAAAACAGGTCCCAGACCATTGGTCCTGGCTTGGCTCAAGTTACCCAGACACTGACCATCTTACAGACAGACATGGAGTTCATACAACGTGTGTTGTACAATACACATACACAATGCACGTATCTGTGTGTACAGATGCCCCCATAACCACCAGTGATGAGCTTGGATCCTTGCCCCATCCTTCTCTCTGGGATGGGGTTGGAAGACACAGTTCAGTGGCCATTCCAGGTAAACGCCAGGCCTCTAAAATCCCACAGTCTGGGTTGCAGATATGTTGTGTGTCCAAGGAGCAGGCTGTGGGTCAGGCTACTGTTTATTCATGACTGGCCAAGGGGGTAGGAATCTGAAGTCCTTACTACCCGTCCCCACTCTCATTTTAATGAAATGATGCTACCCCTGTCCCCAAATCTTCCTAAGGTAAGAGTGAAATTGATTTTCCCTTTTAACTCGAAAGCAAGATAAACACATGGCACCCTTAGGGGCGGAGGGGAAGCACTTAAAATAGCTCATCTCTGGGAGCAGGCTGCTGCATGCAGAGTTCTGCACAGACAAGGGCTGCATGTAAATCGGAGAGAGGCAGCTGGACCCCTCATGCCCCAGGGGAACAGGTGAGAGTATGCCCCCATCCCCCACCCTCTGTAGTAAACTAGCTAGAGCATCAGGGATGACCGTCTTCTCCAAGACTGGCCCGGGGAGCTTTCTCCTAAGCCATCTATAGACCTCAGCCACAACCTTGCATGGTCAAAGGCTTTTTGCTTTACCAGGAGCCCTGGCAGCTTTCATATGCCTGCTTTGATTGAACCCATAGGTGTCCCAACAACTTCCCCTGCTAATGGAGGTGCCCCTCCATCTCCTTAGCAACCTGTGCCTGATGAGACTCCACAAGGATCAGAACACCAAGTTCGTCTCCTCCCCCATCCGACCTCTGAACCTTCTGCCATCACCGAGAAAGTCCTGCCCCACACCAAGAGATATTCTCTACCCAGTGTCTGTTTGGCTGAGCAGAGCAGGACCAATGAGCAGCAAAGACTCACTCTAAGTCAAGACCAAAAAGTTGGGGGAGGGGCAAATGTGAACCTGGCAGAGCAAAGGACCACCTGCCTGCCTGCTGGGCTTAGGGCGGGTGAGAAACCAAGATCCCATCAGGGGGGGGGGGGGAGAGAGAAGGTGAGAGAGAGAGAGGGGGGGACAAGAGAGAGAGAGAGAGAGAGAGGGAGGAAGGGAGGGAGAGAGAGAAGAGAGAGAGAGAGAGAAGGAGAGAGAGAGAGAGAGAGAGAGAGAGAGAGAGAGAGAGAAAGAGACAAGAGAGAGAGAGAGAGAAAGTGTGAGAGAGAGAGAGACCTGCCATGCTTTGCTGAGCATTTCCAAAGAAACCAGGCAAGCCAGGGCTTTCTGTGGGGTGAATCAGGAACCTGGTCCTCTTCCACAGCCACAGGCAAGGCGCTCCCTGAATTAGTGGAGGGTACCGATAGCAGGTCTCTAATGGAGTAAGTCCTATCCCTGTGTCCTGGCAGCCAGAGTAGCTGTGGCCCAGTCCCCTAGGCTGCCATCTGAGCATCGCCAAGTACACGCTTCAGAGCCGAGCGTCGCTAACGCCTCCTTGGCATTTAAAAGTTCTATTTGCGCACACGATCGGATATAGCACCGCCGTTTAACACACTGCCGCAGATCTATATTTATTGACACGGAAAGATGTCCACAACATATTGTTGAAGAGAAAAACCATTTTCTACAACAGCATGTGGAGTCTGCTCGTGCTCATTTAAGCCTGCGTGCATATGTATTTACAACCAGACAGAGGTGCCCACAGAATCTTCCCCAGAGTGGCAGGAGTGGCTGTGTCTGAAGGAGTTGGGGGGGGGGGTCGGGTTTTTAATTTTCTTCCTGGTTTATTTCTGCGTCTGATTTTTATTATGTCAGACAAAAAAATTACCAACCTTCTTTTTTCTTTTTTTAAAAATCCATTATGCTCTTCAGGCAATCTTATAATGTAGGACACAGGCTGGAAGATGGTCTGGATGCAGACTCTTTCTCTGCCTCCCACTCCCCTCCTCCCTCCCCTTTCTGTGGGTCTTCTCTCAATGGTGCTTTAGAATTGCAGTTCTGTGGCCCAAGGGCTAAGTTAACCACACTGCAGAGAGGCACCCGATGGTCCCCACTCACACTTGCTGCTTGGTGAATGCCATAGTTGGTGGAAACCCCAAGCCCCACACAAAGGACTAGATCAGCAGTTCTCAACCTGTGGGTCCTGATCCTTTCACGGGGGTCGCCTGAGACCGTAGGCATATCAGATATTTTACATTATGACTCATGACAGCAGCAAAATCACAGTTACGAAGTAGCCATGAAAATAATTCTTATGGTTGGAGGGTCACCACACCACGAGGAACTGTGTCAAAGGGTCACAGCATTGGGAAGGTTGAGACCCACTGGTCTAGCTGGAGGCCACAGCTGGCCTTCGGTGCAGACTCCTCAGTGTGGGAGGAGGGTGCTGTTAGGGGCCTGCACATCTCAGAGTCCTGGCAACTTCAGTTAACGTGTGTTTTAACTCATCTGTTTACCTGCCTGTCTCCCCAGGGGTGGCCAGCTACACCCCATGGGCCCTACCTGTCTTAGCCTGTCTATACGGTTTTGAGCTAAGAATATTATTTACTTGGGTTATTTGTTGGTGCTTGGATTTAAAAGGTTTTGCTGTTTTTTCATTGTGACTAACACCTGGGAGAAACTTTTCAAAATATGAATTAAACTCTGTGTGTGTGTGTGTGTGTGTGCGCGCGCGCGCGCGCGCGCACGCTCGTATGCCATGGTACATGTGTTGTGGTCAGAGGACAACTTTCAGGAGTCAGTTCTTTCCTCCCATCTGGTCTGTCCTGGAAATTGAACTCAGGTTTGGTGGCAAGTGCCAAGGAGCTATCTTACGGCCCAAGAGCAATGATTTGAAAGAAGGAAAACTTACTTTACCTACTGGTTCCAGGGTTTTACATGGTCAGCCGGCTTCCTGCTTTGGATTTGGGGTGAGTCAGATTGTCACAGCATTGGGAATGCGTGGAGTGGGAGAGTGTCTCAGGCTGCCAGCAAGCAGATAGATCAAGGAGAAACTCAGCAACAAGGTGTGTCTTACCAGGGCACATCCTTACTTCCTCCCCTTGGGCACTGCCTCTGACTCTCTGCTATCTCTCAGTAACACCATTAAATTATGAACCCATCCAGGGGTTGATCATTGTGAAGGCAGAGTCTCAGTGCTGGCTCAGGCAGCTGGGGGCCAAGATTTCAACTCAGGAAACTTTTAGGGGGATTCTTCAAAGCCAAACCAAATATATTGTTTTTTTGAGACAGCGTTTGTCTTGTGCCTCTAGCTGTTCTGGAATTCACTCTGTAACCAGGCTGGCCTTGAACTCACAGAGATCAGCCTGCCTCTGCCTCCTGAGTGCTGGGACTAAAGGCATGCGCCACTGTCACCCAGCACAGATGAATATTTTTAAGAGAATGAAATAAAGAGCAACTATCAGAGACCACGTGCTCCCCACAGAGACTAAAATCTTTTACCAGGCAGTCCTTCACAGAAGGCGGGTTAGAGGCAGACCTGGCACAGTGGCACCCCAGTGGCACCCCAGTGGCACCTTGACTGCTTCAGAAAGTGGCAGCTAATGAAGGGGAAATGATGTTCCCAGAGGCACAAGGGTTGACAGTGAGAGAGACCTCCCATCACGTCCTGGGACAACTCCCTCTGAGAAGGTGGGCAGGAGTTGCAAAAATGGAAGGGAAGAGCTTGATCCCCGTCAACTGTTACCCCCCCCACACACACACACACTTCAGAGGAGCACACGAGCCTCAAAGAGATGCGAAGTTTAGAACAAGGCCACGGCATCTGTGAGCACAGAACACGGGCACGACTGCACTACGTCCAAGTTTTGCCTGCCAGTTTGTTCGTGAGCACGGCTGGGTGTGTCAGATGAGGGTCCCCAGGTTATCCCTGGAACGTCAGTGACTTACCTGAGTCAGGTGGGGAGCAGCTGCTGCCAGTTCATTGTTCAGCTCTGCCAATGAGGGCCCTGAGCCCTGTGGACAGTGATCGGAGGGAGGAGCAGGCCAGGAGGGCCAGGCACAGTGCTGGGCACCCCGTACACCACCTCTTTCCCACAATCCCCAAGGCAGTGATCCCTTCTTGTGTGAGCTTGCAGGAGTGAGCCAGTCTGCAAAAGGCAGGTCTTGGCTACCAGCTCTTTCTCATCCCAAAGTTCACTCACTCCCTTTCCTGTTCCATGATGCTGCCTCTTGTAGCATGAGATGGCTCTCTCTTGTCTCTCTCTGAGGCACTCTCTCCCACACTTGGAGGTACATTAGCAAGTGAGCTGCACGCCCCGCTCCTACCAGCTCTGTCCCAGAGAATCTGAGCCAGTCAAGTGTGGCCGGATCCCGTCTGACGAGACAGACTAATGAAGCAATTTAAAAACGATTGTTGGGAACACACAGACATCTGGGTAATAATAGACTACAAGACAACTGACCAGTGAATTTTCTCAGGGCCACTAACAGCGAGATCTACCTCAGAACATGCAGATGGCACGCAACTCACTGGGGCTGCAGGTGTCTCTTTGAAGGATTAGGACAGAGAATTACTGCACAGGCTCAGGCTCAGTCCATATGCCTCTGCAGTGGGCCCTGTGTGTGCGCGTGCGTGTGTGTGTGTGTGTGTGTGTGTGTGTGTGTGTGTGTGGCTACTAGACACATATACAGAAACACAGACACATGCTTAGTTTTGTGTTCTCGCCCGCATACATAGTACGTGTGAGAAAGGGCATCTGTGCACTGGTACAGTCAGGCGCATCCACATAGACAGACACATGCGGATGGTAGTAGAACATGGTCCCAGTCCTCCCCTGCTCCCTTTCTCATTGCGGGAGTAGAGTCTACTTCCCTGCCAATGACTCTTTCAGCTGTGTGTTTTGCTCTGACCAATACAATAGGGTCAGTGTGATGAGTTCCAAGGCTAGATTTTAAGAGACTTCTTGACTATAGACAGTGTGCACCTGTGCTAGCTACGGTCCGGGCAGGCAGATGAGACATGCATGGAAGAGAACTTCTCCTAGATACCAGCCAGCATAGAAGTGTGTGGGCAGAGACAGGTGGGTCATCTAGGCAGCAAAGGTCAGCCAGTTAGCATCCAGACCCATGTGCCCAGACATACATGAGCAAGCATCCAACAGCCCCTGAATGTGCATGCATGAACACCTGTATCAATGGGTACTGTCTTGTACATGCATATCCTCAGGACAGTGTCAGCTTCCATGCCTGGGTAAGGGCTAGCAGGAGACATCACAAGAGTCAAACCCTGTCTGATTCTCGCCTCTCTCTTACACCACTGCAAAGGCTGAAAGTGAGAGGCATTTGCCCCAAAGTGATTTTATGGCTTCAGAGTGTCAGGGTTTTTTCCAAAGCCTCCTTTGAGCGGCTCTCCAGGACCCAGAGTTCATTCCCATCACGGCTTCCTCAGGAGGGAGGAACAGGCTGTCACCTGTGACTTACAGCAAGAACAAAGGGAACTGCAGAAGTGGCGTGGGTGGGGCGGGGGGGTGTTCTACCTGTGGGGGCATCTACAGGGCACGAGCAAGGTCCTGTCGCTCTACACCCTTGGGCAGTTCCCCCAGCTGAGCAGGTGTCCAAGTTCCCAGTGAGGGAACTGGCCTCAAGGAACCCACCACAGGAGCTGCTCCTGGGCTGACCTGGGGCACCCACATGCCAAAGCATGTCTGCTGCTCCTTGGGATGGGGTGACACAAGTTCTGGGCAGATGTCACAGCTTCTTGAGCATCAGCAGCTGAGTGTGAATAGGGCCCTTTAAGAGGCTGTAGGTTATCTGCATGTGTAGGAGCGGAAGAAGAATCCTCAGATTCCTAAACCAAACCACCTGGATTCTTATCCTACGGCCACCATTCACAGCAGATACAGACCTTAATGTATATGTCTATAGAATAAAGACTAAAGCCACACCTCCTTCACAGGGCTCGGGGAGGATGAAGTGGTATGACCAGGATCAAAGGCCCTCCCTTAGACCCTGGCAGGCCACCAGGAATAAATGGCAATCGCTGCTATGACCAGTCCAGACAATTAGTTCCTGAGGGTGGGAGCTTGACCTCGGCTTTGCTCGGTGTTGTACATCTGCAGCGCCAGGGTCTGGCACAGTGTGCCTTCTTGTAAAAGTGCTGAATGGACGGACTAATGAGCACGAGTGTGGGCACAGGTAGAGAGTGAGAATGAGAGGCCTCCAGGGTCTGTATTGATGTGGTTCAGGGTTAAATTACCAGACAGCGGCTTCTAAAAGTCACAGGTGATGACGGTGCGTGGCAAGCTTATTTACGGCCCCTTCACGGGCGTGACTCCTGCCCCTTTCTAAGCACATCTGCCCCTGATAGCGACTGACTCTGCTGTAGGGTCTTTTGGCTCTTGGTTCTCATCTTCTTAAGGAAAAAATTCAGTCAAAAGACAGGCAGTTTGAGCAAAGGTTTATTTAGCAAAGGTAAGCGAAGCCAACACTCCAAAGAGAGTAGACAGACTCAAAGCCAGAGGGGCTCAGTGGGCTGTACATTGTGGATTATAAACAAGTTTAAGGATTATTTATGAGTTGAGATATGGGATAAGGTGACCTTTTCCCCTCCCGAGCCACAGTGAGCAGAATCCCGCTTTTAGGGAGATTCGTCCTATAATTCTCTACAAAAGCCCACAAAGCAGGGGGCAGGTGATGAAAGCCACAGTACAGATGATATTACAGGACAGTGACACCAGGCATTTTGATGGCGCAGACCCTTCGTCCCTGCGTGTGTTGGGAGGATGCTCTGGTGCGTGAGGTTCTGCGCTGGTGGGAACAGCCTCGTTTCAGCCTCACGGATGTTCAACCACAAAGGAGCCGTCTGACCAATAGCAAACTACCAAGATTCGGCTGAGTTTTTCCTCGATTGCCACATGTCTAACTCTTTGCCTACCTGGTATCAAATTCTCAGCACTACCCGTTTCAGACACAGGGAAACTGAGGCTAACAGAGGACGAGCTGTTCCTTGGAGTCTGACTCCTGGGCATTCTCTACCCTTTTTAGAGCTTTCCTCTGTGTGAACAGGTTTGAGATCATCTACCCTTCCTTTTGAAGGTGGAGTTAGGAAGAGTGGCCACCTCAAGACCACCCGGGGAAGAAGGACTGTGCCTGGACACCCTGCAGCTCCGGCACGGATACCGTACATTGGTAAACTGTCATGTGCTGCTTGAGCTCACCGAGAAGATGGCTCGGGAAGTGGGGTTGGCTCTTCCATCCATTTCAGACTTAGGCATTTTTGTCTTAAATTGTCTTCCAAGCCCCCCTGTTGGGGAATGGGGTGGCCTCCACAACTCTGTGACAAGGAGGGAAGAGATCTCAGAATAGCCTAGGAGTAAAGACAGCGTGTCCTTGAGATCATCGAGAAAGTAAGACCACTCCCAACCAAGGTTACTGCCATTTATCCCATGATATAAAATTGCCCGTGGCATAAGGAGAAACCTGCGCCTCATCCACGAAGCTCCGCTCATCCTGGCGAGGACCTTTACAGTCAAGACCTCCAGCAGGCTGCCTCTACTTCCCCAGTGGATTCCTGCTGGATATGTGTACCCTCTGATGATGTTACCTTCCTGGTGTTATCTGCCCTTTCACCAGGAAGCCTCACCTGGGGGACCTTCTGCTCTGCCTGGACTTTAACTGTAAGGAACTGCACTGGTTACTGATTGACTCAACAGGGCTTCCTCTGCCGGTTCCTGCTGGATGTTCTCAGCAGGAGATTTGACGATAACGTTCTACTATCTGCTTCTACCTATCACTCACTTGCTATTCATTCTTTTACTTTGGCTTGCTGTATACTCAATAATCCCACTCATTCAAAACTGAAAGGATTGCTATTGGAGATCGTTCTCTGGACTTTATGGAATAGTCTGAAGGCTGATGATACTCACAGATAAAGTGCTCCAGTCTCAGCATTGGAAAGAAACTATCCATGTTCATGTAAGCTTGAGATATCTGGTTAAAATAGGAAACATCTAGCCATCTAATCAACAAGTATGTATTAAGCTCCCACTGCATGCTAGTCTCTTATGTTAATAGCTAGACTCATAAAGGTGGAGTCAAACCTACCCTGTACACAGCTCCTCTCCACGGTCCTAGGAGATCAGAAAACCAAGAGCTCACTAAAGTGGGGTGTTCTTCAACCTCAAAAACTTGCAACCCATCTCTCACAGCCATGCCTCCTGCCACAAAGGCTCCACAGTGTCCCCAAAGAGCACCACCGTTAGTAGGTTAAATGTTCAAACGCATGACCCTGCAGGGACCTTTCAGACCTAAGCCAGACCAGGAAGGAAAGATTTATTCTGCTCACAGTTTCAGAGGTTCTGTCCCCTGTGGCAAAGAGGCTGAGGCAGAACAGCTCCCATCATAGTGGACCGGAAGCAGATGAAGCAGCTACCAGAAGGAGCCCCGGAAAGATACAGTTCCTAAAGACGCCCCACCCATGGCCCACTCCCCTCAATGGGGTTCCCATCTTTCAGAGTCCCAGCACTTTCAATGCTCAGATGAATTCACCAATGGATTAAATCTTCTTTAGGTCAGAGCCCTCATAACTGCTGGAAACAGCCACCAGGGCATGCTTCAGGAACCTTCTGAGCATTTCTTCATCAGCCAAACGAGCAGTCAAGATCATCCGTCGTAGGCTGAGAACCGACTAGTGGAGCAGAAGGACTAACTAACTTGTAAGTCGTGGGCATCCCTGATAACCAGAAGTCAGGAGATTATTATAAATCTACAAAAGAGCCCGGGGAGGGGGAGGCTACAGCCCTACCTCTGCTGCCACTGAGGCTGGGGGACTGACTGACAGGTTTGACGTCATGTGGGTGGAGGGTGACACAGACCTTGATGTGAAGGGACTGAGCAGGAAGGACACGGAAGCCTGGTGTCCAGATTTGAGGAGGAAGAGGGAAGGAGGAGCTGTGACCATGGTGGGTACTCTCTTTCTCCCTCTCCCCTCAGAGGTTTGCTGCAAAAGCAAGTAGAGAAACACACCCAGGCTTGGGTAGGTGAGGCCCAAGAGGAGCTTTTTAAAGACAGGCTATGTAATTCATACCTTGTTTGTGGTGGAACGAGCCACACAGTTTTTCTGGGGGCAATGAGTTTCTGCTCTCAGGGGTCTGGACCACCCCCACAGCAGCCCATACTGCCCAGCACTTTCCTGGATTCTGAAAGACCAGAGAGAACCTGTCCAGTTGGCCAGGCCCAACTGGAGCAGGCAGGAGGCAGCAGGTGCAGGATCCAGCAGGAATCTCCTGCAGGAATCTTCCGGAGGCAGTGCCGGCAGCCAGCCCTGCTCACAGCCACCGACAAATCCTATACCCAGGGCCACTCTGTTGTTCCCACTAAACTATATGATTACACTTGTCAGTCCCCTCAGAGCAAGAAAGCCTGTCTTCTGGAGCCTCCAGGTGCTTGTGCCAAGGGAAAGAACAAGCAGCTGTTAGCTCAGGGTCCTTGTTCTCTCCCAGACCCTGGCTTTCAATATGGCCCCTTACAGCCAGTGGCAATGAGATGGGACCGTGCAGAGACAGACTCCAACCCCAGCAACTGCAGGCTGTTTAGGGAGCCAGCTGTGCTAGTTGCTCCCCCTAACCCCACGCACTTGTTCATGCAACCCTAAAAACAGCCACATTGGCTTTGATACTGCCTGCATTTTACAATGACAGCTAGTCCTGTGGCTCAGAGAAGTGAAGTTAGTGGCCCAGCTGGGAAGTGGCAGAGCTAGAACTGGAAGCCAGTTCCATCAGCTGATTGGAACTTGTTTCTCAGACACTGATTGAACTTTCTTCCTATGAGGCCAGAGTACTAATTTACAAACCTACTTAGAACCTCAGAGGGCCCAGGGAACACATCCTGCTTTCTCCCCTGGGAGGGTCTTTCAGATGCAGATCGGCAGTACCACTCCCCATGCCCACCCAAGTCAATGTGGCCAAGCTCAGACTACCTGGGTGCGAATTTTATCTCAGCCATTTACTGCCTTCGTAAGCTTGGACCTGGCACACCAACCTTCCTGAGTCTAGTTCTGTAAAATGGGGCCGTGACAGCACTTCTCTCCCAAGGTGAATGCAAAAGCCTTCGCCATGCTGAGCTGTTCCCTTAAGGTCTCTTCATTCCCTAACAAAGGCCAGGCCAGAGCTGCCCATCGCCTCCTTTGTCCGGGACACAAGCCTATTACTGATGCAGTTTCCGACGTAGATCGCTATTCTTGGTTCACCTCTGTCTCCAAGTATATGTAACACAAATATCAAGAAGCTAACAGGTTTCGCCTTGAAGAAAGGCCTGCTGGGAGCTGGGAGAGAGGCGAAGAAGAGCCTCCTCCCCGGCTTGTGTAGCAGTGTGCACCTGTTCCTGTTGGAAAGTCAGGAGCTCTGTGCTGATGAGGTTGGAGTAAATGCAAATTGGGAGTGGGTGGAGACTGACTGCCAGGAAGCCCTGAATAGGAGAGTATTGAGACCTGGGGGAAGTGGGGAGGGAAGGTGGGGGGAGCGGAGCCAGTGCTGCTGGGAGAGGAGGTGGTGTCAGGTCAGAATCCAAGCCTGAGGCCAGGGCTAGAGAATACAGGTGAGAAGTCCCTGAAAACAGAGGCAGCAAGGAGCCAGCCTACAACCCCAGCACTCAGGAGGTGGAGGCAGGAGGATCAGGAGTTCAAGGCCATCCTTAACTACAAAGAGAACTGAAGCTGTCCTGGGCTTCAATTAAGTAGGTCCCTGTCTCAAAGGGGGAAAAAATTCTATAGCAGAAGGAACCAGAGGGACTGAGGGAACCTGACAAGTTAGACTCAGGGTAGAGGCTGGATGGCTGAAGGGGCCACCATCTCCTGTGGAGACCAAAGGACCTGATGTTCCCGGAGCAAAGTTCACTTGGGAGACCAAGTCTCTGGTGCTGCCTAGACATGGGAGACTAAAGGCCATTTGGCTCTGTACCCAGAAAACCATTTGCGGGGGCTCCTTGAAAGTTCCAGCGATGGGGAGGTCAGGGCTCTAGGAGGCTCTATAGCTATTATTGTATAGCAAGCCTGACTCTTGCATAGATGTAGTTTAATACAATACATATTCTGACCCCAGTAGATCCGGCAACTATATCAATAAGAAATTGTAGAGGCCCTTAGAAGACCAGTCTGAACTTGACCCTGGGGGTCAAGCACATATCTAACTCAGTCTTAATACTGTCATTGCTCATTGACTCAGGAGCCTATTAGAGATCAGGCTCCCTGTCTTCCTTTTCTGATTGTAGGTAGCCATGGCTGGAGGGAAGAGTCCACAGAGGACAGGGCAGAAAAAGGCTATGTTTGTGTATCTTGTCTTAACTCACTCAGGACCCTGCTCTGGTCTTCTTGTCCTCTGCCTCCCTGCCTCCCTGGACCATTCTACTCAATGACTCGGAACTATGTATAATCAACGAGAGGCAAGCTGGCACCAGGTTTCTGTTTTAACAGTTATGCTGACAACCAGGGGCTAGTACAAATAACTGCAACTGTTCTAGAATATTCAGAGCAAGTAACCTGACAAGAAACTTGGTCACCGGGGTGAACAAGGGTAACAAGAGCGAAGATCATCTGCTAAGGACATCGTTAAGGCCTGAGCTGGCACTGTAAGTCATTCTGTCTCTGTATCATTCACAGGACAGCAGATCCCGTGGCAATGATTGGCTGGCTTTGTATAATTAGGAGCCACTTGCAAACTTGAAGCTGTTAACCAGGCCCGGGAAACACCCAGGAGTATAGGGAAGCTTGAGAAGATAAACCCTGAAAAAGGAACCGTGGCCAGGTAGACGCTCAGAGACCGACTGGCCTTAGGGGGCAAAGGTTAACAATAAACACCCCCCCCCCAGGTATGCTTCCCCAGTTTGGCATATGTTTAGAACTCCAGTCTTCTCTCTTCTACTAGAGGGAATTTTTAGGTGCAGTGGCAGGCACACTGCAGTACCTCCCAGCCTCTGCCTGTGGCAGACATCACTAATGGATCACCGCAGTCTTTATTGTTTAGGCTACAACTTAGAGCGCTAGCCAGCCTTGACGGTTGAACATGAAAGAAAACTTTGTTACCAGTTTTACTTTAAACATACAGTTATGGGCTGAGGAGGAGGCACAGTGGGTAGGAGCACTTGCTGTGCAAGCGTGAGGGCCTGAGTTGAGTTTCATACAACCCATGTAGACAGCTGTGTATGACTGCGTGCGCCTGGAGGGAGGAGACAAGGATCCCGAAATCTTGCTGGACAGGTCAGCCAGCCTATCACAAATGGTGAGCATCTAGTTCAGTGAGAGGCCCTGTCTCAAAGAAATAAGGGAGAGAGTGACAGACGAGGACACCCCGTGTCCTGCTCTGACCTGTCGCGTTCTTATCTCAATGCCTTGAAGTGAGCACATGTACCTGTACACACGTGCATGCAACACACACACACCACCACCACACATATAAAATAAAATAAAATTAGATTACATTAAGGCATCTTTATAAGGGTTGAGGGTATAGCTCAGTGCAAGTACTTGCCTAGAATGTGCAAGTCCCTGGGTTTGGTTCCCAGAATGAGATATGGTGCAATGAGGAGGAGGAAAAAAGGGAGGAGAAGGATGGAGGATGGAGGTAGGGGAGGAGGATAAAGAGGGAGAAGGCAGGGGGTGAGGAGAAGAGGATCCCCCTTTTCAGAGGAGGCTGTACCAGGTGGGGTTCTTGCAGGAGGACCTGGGCATTTTCCATACGTAAATGTGCTGGTGTAGGGCCCTGTAAAGGGCAGTTATGATTCCAAATAGCACGTTTGAGGCCAGAAGGCCGGACACACCTGCTCCCCACGAGACCCTGTGGAGCAATGTCTGGACAGCTGCGATGGATGCCCGCCTGAGTCTGCAGTCTCCCATCTGCATCTGAGAGCAGCTGCCTTTCCTTCAGTATCTGAGTTCCTCCTTCCAGCCACATGGCTCTAATCAAAGTGCCTTCCCCACAGCAATGCAGACTGGCTCAGGATATACTCCCAGACCAGAGCTCTGGGCCCTCGGAGGTTAAACTGTGGGCTCAGTGAGTGGGAAGCACCAGTGGCTCAGCACCGCTTCTTAGAAGAAGTGTTTCTGGGCCATAGTGTCGACACAAAGATGAACAAAATGGGGCCAGAAAGTGTGAGAAAGATAAAGACAGAGGAGGGAGGGAGGGAGACCAAATTGAAGATGATACTACCTCCCTCCAACTGACATGAGTTTTCTATTGGAGTCCCTTTTGAAGCTTATTTCGATCGCTTATAACTAAGGACCTGGATAGATACTGATGCATAGCAAACACACACACAAACACACACACACACACACACACACCCAGGAGGAAGATGCACCTATGTGTGGGTTCTGGAGGCCAGCATGGGAAGATCCTTGGGGAAACAGCATGGACAAGATCATCTACCACAGGATGCTAGAAGTCATGGGGGTGGGGCACAATGGCAGGGAACTGCATGAGGAGCCACACGCATGAGCACATACATGTCAAAGGACAACACGGTCCTGAGAATCAAACTCATGTCATCAGGCTTGGCAGCAGGCGCTGAGCCGTCTTGGTGGCCCAGTCCATCTACTTTCCTTACTCTGGGCAGATCCTAGGAAGCCACATCATCTTGACCCCAGTTCCCTTCTGCACGTGAGACCTAAGGTTCTGCAAGTCAGGCCGAGCTCTCTATTCTCTACTTTGCTCTGGGCCTGGGGCAGAGTCCTGGCTCCAGTAAAGAATAAACTCGTCCATAGGAAGAAGAACCATGTCATGGCACAGACAGACCCTCCAGCCCAGATCCCAGCTCTCTATGCCCTGCCCCCTTCAGGACACCCGAAGAGACTCACACTCTACTGCTCCATGCTGGATGCCTCCACAGCTGATAAAACCAAAGCTCTAGCCAGGGGCAGAAAGAATATCCTCAGTCTAGAAGACTATGATGTCACAGCAGACATCCCCAAGGAAGAGGCCAGTGAGCAGAATAACGGTTCTAAACTCAGAATGTCAGGTGTTCCCCAAGCTTGGCAAGTGTCACATTACCACCCTTCCACTGTGTCTTTCTGAGCAAGAGAGATTACAAAGCTAAGAGCTACATTCTCATGACTACTCTGCAGAGAGAGAGTTTGGCACGTGACTTGGTTTCATGGAGGTGGAGGGTGGAAGAGAGTCACAGGAGCTGTTAGTCAGGGCTCTCCTAGACAAGCTTGGCCAAAGCCAGGCACCTGCCAGACACTGTACGTTCTATAGTCACAGCACTGTGTGCTGATAGGACAGTTCAATTTGGGGTCAGATTTTTTTTTCCCCCAGGTAGTATCCTGACACTCCCAGCAGTTCTGTGAGCAACCTGATCCTGTAATAAATATCTCCTACTTAAACCAATTGGAGTGGGTTTTCTCTGTGATGGACAGCTCCAAGTTTGGCCTTGGCTTCCCTCCCTCTGCCTCTGACAGTGTGGTGCTGTGGCTAGCAGTATTCACACTGTTGTCAGAAAGGCGTCGAGTTAAATCTAGGCTGCATCTTGTCTCTGAGTCCCAGGGACAGGGACTGGTGGAGGCTTCTCTGCCTGCGCATGTGATTAGGGTCTGGTCCATATCGCTCTGAAGCTCCAGCGAGGTCCTGTATGCAAAGTGCACTACACCAGATAGAGCCAATGCTACACGAATACGGTGATTACAATGCTCGCTGATCCAACCCAGGCTTCTCGCTGGCTGTGAAGAGTCAATTTAGGAGCAGACAAAAGAGCATTCAAGGCATAAAAAAGGGGACCTTGGGAGTCTCGAAGGTGAACCACACAAGATGAAATAAAACAGGAGTTAATGCAAGGTCTCCATCTTCAGTAAGGAGAATCTGAACAAAGCCAGGGAGGCTGAGACACGGCTTGATTGTAATGTATATGAGACAGACCTGTGGGCTTTAGAGAACTGATCAATGTGTGTCACTAGCGTACGTGTCGCTGAGGGGCTAATACAGTCTATGGCTGTGTTAATAGAAACGATGCATAAAAAGAGGGAGGTGTAAGAAACCTTCTAATTTGCATTGGTCAACTTACATCGTAAGTCTTGAGTTTAATTCTGGGAAGCCTTACTGTGATAGGGTACAAGCACAGCAGCCTGGTTCACAGGCACCAACTAAGTGGGAAGATCAGGATGGCAGGGACATTGATGGCTCTCTCATTATGTACCAGAAGCCCCTCCAACCCTACTCTTCACTCTTGAACCTGTAGAGATGGAACAAGCTGTGGAGGATTAGGATCAAGGACAAGCTGTGGAGGGTCACACGTGTCCTTATAATGGCCACGGTGAGAAGTGTAACTGTAGGGCATATGTACCAACCCTCCCATGCTGTGGCAGACATAACTACTTGATTACAGAGTTTATTCACCGAGACCAAAACACTCTTCAACTGACATAATGATCAGTCTAAAGGAACCCCATAAACCAGTCTAGCTTCAGCTGGACAAGACAGGGACAGAGCAGCCATGTGTGAATGATGTCCAACCTAAAAAGAAAAAAAGAGTAGAATCTTTCTCTAAATGAGCTGAGAGAACCAAGTGTGACCAGCGAGGTCTCCCAGAGGCACACACAGCCCAGCCACTTGTCCTTAACGCCAAAGGTGCAGGAACCTGAGTACCAGAACAGACCCATCTCCATGATAGAAAGCAAGCTATTTGCTCCCCAGATCACATGTTAATTTGTTCTTCCTGAACACACAAAAAGACTACATTTCCCACTTTCCCTTGCAATCAGATTGGGATCATGTGGCCGGGATCAGGCCAATGGGTAGTGAGTAGAATGGTAAACCATGCTTTCTAGGCTAGCGTTAAAACCCCTGGGGAGTGAGTATCCCTGAGCTTTCCTCTCCTTCCCCAGTGACTTAGAGTTAGGAATGGTGTCACTCCTAGACAGTAGGGGGGAAAACAGCTGAAGTCTTGCCCAGCCTACATCAAACTCTAGCCTTGGAAGCTGGGAGTGCTGGTGCATACCTGCATCCTCAGCTCGCAGGAGGCTGAGGAGATTCACTATAAATTAGAGGCCAATCTGATCTGCATAGTGAGGTCCAGGCCAGCCAGGGCTACATAGCTAGACCCTGTCTCAGAAAAACAAAACAAATCTAGGCTTTGTGGTGCTGAGGGAGACAGACATCCAAGCATATGAGACCCTCACCCAGCCCGACTGTTTCTTCAGTGTGGTCTGGAGCAATCCAAGTTAGAATTGCCTGATAATCTGGTCAGGATTGTCTCTTCTCTGCTCTGTCCCAGGGACCTGGAACCACAGACAGAGGGGAGGCCCAGGATCTGCAGTCTCAGCAAGCCGTCTCACAGTGACTCTTATTCTCCCTAAAGTGCCACAATTCAGTGTTTGACCTCCATCCCAGAAGCCAATGTATCACTTAGAGTGAGAAATAGACCTGCCAGGCAGAGTGGAGCTGGGTCAGCTGGCCAAGTATCATCTCCAACGGATGTATATGCAAAATGCAAATGGAAAGATATTGAATTCCCATCCAAAGGTCCTTTGAGGCCTAGGATCTTCCTTGGAGAGCTAAAAGGGGGGCATCTTAAAGAGTCTATTCACTAAGACTGGGCACCTTCTTCCCCAGATAGTAATGGAAGCTTCCAGAGGATGTCTTATCCCTAGTTCTAACTTTCTGCCCTCTCAGACACCTTCCCAGGCAGGTGCCAATGTAACGGATCGGGTGGTGTTCTTGTAGCCACCAATGGAGTGTCTGGAGTGTCGATTAGTGCCTGGCTTCCTCTTACAGTCCATCTCTAGGGGGTGGCTGGTGGGAGAGAGGCACATGCAAGCACCCGCTGTGTCTGTTGATTCTTTCCTGTGTCCCACCTCTTCCCAGTGTTCTGGCCACCCAGGCATCAGGGCACCGCTCAGCCACTTACGGAGTGGGTAAGTCAGCTGACCATGCCACCCTCTCTACAGCTCCGTTTCTCCATTCCTGGTGCTGAGGTGGGGGTCAGGTGCAGGCTGCGCCTCCAAGCAGAGTCCAGGCTACTCACTCAGTACAACCTCAAGCCTCACTTGCTTATCCTCCGGGACCCCGAGTGCGTCTCAGCGCCTCGATGTAGAACATGAGTGTGCCGGTGGTGTGGCTCAGGGCAGGGACACGAAGAGTTGAGTTGGTTCTGTTTGACCCCGGAGAGGCCTGAGTTTATCCTTGGCCCATGCCTTCTTTGACTTGGCCTCCACTGTCCTAGGTCTGACCTGGTCTGGTCTGATGTCACCATGTTTTTAGGACACATCTGAAGCAAGGTCATGATGCCTGCACCTTATGTCTACGGCACTTTGTGATTGCCCTGTGAGCATGAACCTTCCAGAAGCCATGGCCCTAAGCCCCTGGAGGCATAGTGGGAATGTTCCTCGGTGTGACTTTGACCCTACCCTGGGTTCACAACAGGGATTTCACCACACTGCTGAACTGAACTGTCCTGGAAATGAGTCCCCTGCAGCCATATAGAAGAAGCAACCCTACAAACCAAATAGAGAAAGCTGCGAAATAAATGCCTGTTTCATTTACACACACACACGCACATACACACACACACACACACACACACACACACACACACACACACACACACAAAATCCACGAACTTTATGTTTTTAAAGAAAGCCAGTCAGTGACAAATCCAATTTTGGGATGGAGTCCCCAGTACTGGAGTAAGAGCTGGGATGAGGAGGATCTCCCACTAGGATTTCTATGCCTGGGGAATGTTCTAGTTCTTAGATCAGAGTGAGAATATTGGTGTTCATTTTATTATCTTCATAACATATACGCCTTATATATTATGCATGTGCTTTTATGAGATGAACAGGGGAAGCCAGCACCTTCTTCCTGTGCAGTGTCATACAAGCAATTTCACACCACAGCCTCAACCCTGACTCCATCCCTGGCTGTCACAGGGGCCACAGCTAGGGCCCACAGGGCCCCCTGCACCAGTTTCTGCTTTGAACACTCAGCCTGAATTAGCATAGTCACCTCTGAGCAGATGCTAGGAGACAAAGGACTATTTCTTGTCTGCATTTAGAGGGCGGGGAAACTGAGTCAGTAAGATTACCATGCCCAAAGACAGATACCCACTACATTCAGTAGTGTTCAAATCCAGCATGCCTGACTCCTAAAGCTATGTCCCTAACAACTGGGTATCACATCCATTCACCCCACAGTTCACCTGATTTCTCTTCCTGGCTCTCAGTAGGTGACAGTTTCTGTCTTCCAGATGAGGGAACCAAGGTTGAGCTGCAGCCACATAACCACTCTGTGAAGCTTGGCTTCAGATCACCGGGAGCAGATTCGACAGTGTCTTCCCCAGCTGAGCTATGGCAGGTCCATCTAGCCAACTTCCAGGGTCCATGTTCAGCCTATGACCTAGAAGTTGCCACTTGGCATCCTTAGTGTTGTGTGACCTCAAAGGCAGCCCCAGGGCGTGAGTGTGCCACCATCTCTCCTCTTACCCTCCTCTCTGGCTGGCCCTCAGCAGCCGGGGCTCCTGCCACACACTGCTCCATTCCAACAACAAATCATTAAGATCCTTGAACAGCCTCTGATTCCCAGTGCCTCAGTCTCCCCAACATGAACGCCACAGAAGGCTGCAGGAACGAGGCCAGATGCTGCATAAGAGCAGCTGTTATTTGCGTTCTCTGAAACCCTTCAGAGTTGAAGCCAGCTAAAGATCAGGACCCTCCAGGGCCTCCCTTCTGGAGAATGGAGACTTAGGGGCCCCGCCAGCCTCCCCCACCCCCACGAGCCTTCCGTCCCATTCCAAGCAGCTGTGACGGCACCGCATTGCAATAGATATTAATTGCTACATTAAATTCTATGATATTGCTTAAGAGAATGTTCATTTAATTTCCCTGCAACTGTGGTCAACCTGATCTTTAATCGAAACTGACAGGCACAATTTAAATCAGGTAGCGAGCTCCCCCCTCTTTAAAAGAGCTGAGAATGGCATGAATATTAAACGGGTCAGGACAGTTAGCAACACTAATACAGCTTAAGTCGGAACAAGCCTGGCTGTAGGTTTTAATTATTCATGCTCCCTTGGTAGGTCAGGCCCTGACAGCAGTGTCACACAGAGTTCAGGAAACTTCCTCGATGTGACATGAAAGACGAGGAGGGGGGCCAGGGTAGGGGTGGCATGGCCCAGGGTCCCGAGTTAGGTCTTGGCTGTCTAGGAGTAATTTGGCTTGGAGAACATGCCCCAGGGTTGTCCCTGCGGTCAGATGTTGGCGTCACTTAATGCTGGATGCTAAGTAGCAGAGGGACTGAGACAGAAAAGCATCAGGAGCTCAGGGAGGTGGAGAGGGATGTATATGGGCATAGATCCACCTCAGAGGTGGAAGCCCAGAAACATAGAAATGACAGAGACATATGGAGACAGACTTAGCTGGAAGCAACATATGGAGACAGAACCAGAATCCCATAGCAGATACTGAGACACAGTGCTGGGACCTGTCTGTGGCCCTTGAAGACTAAAGTAGGGCATGGGTACTGGGGTGCACTACAGCCTAAACTGTTAGTTTTTGGTGTGTGTGTGTGTTAGACCTCACTTTAGAGCTGCCTCCAAACTTATGGCAACCCTCCTGCCTCAGTCTCCCAAGTGCTGAGAGTATAGATGTGCAACACCACACTCAAACTATCCAGAAAAAGCAGAAGCTGCCAGATGTGCCCAGACAAGCATCTGGAGGTGGAGGGGAGCAATACAAGCTCCCACAATATGTCATGGGCCTATGGGTCAGGTCCCTAAATCACTGGGATACTGGAAAATCAAAACCAAGGATGCTGGTGAAAGGGTCCTGAGGGCTGGGGACAGGCCATATAGAAGCTGAAGGGACAGATGAAGTTTAAACCCTGCCAGGGAGGAGGCAGGGCCCTAGCAAGAAAGCTCAGGAGACACAGCCACTGGGGAGTTTGCACAGAGCCAGCAGGGCTAGTATATGGGGTCAAAGACAGAAGGACAAACTGCCTTTCTGCACTGACCATGAGGGTCTGTGGGCCCTCCTGGACATCTAGGGATGGCTCCTCCTTAGTGCAGCCCTTGTAGTTGGAGTTGGCCTGTAGTCCTGGCCTGCTCTGAAGGGTAGAGTGAAACTCCCCTCCCCTCCTTTCTCTCCTGCCTTCTTCCTTTCTTCCCATACCTAGTAGGTATATTCCCATTTTTGGATTCCCTAATTCCAGAGGGATTTTCCAGCACATTCCTCCGTGGGAGTACTGCCCATCTCTGATAGGCTCCTCAATGTGCCTGGAAGGCCAGGTACCAGGCACTCAGCCACTCCTCTGCCACACCCCCGCCCCAGGCTCTGCTGTGGTACCAAGAATGTTCAGGGAGAAGGCGCTCTCCACCCTTGGTGCCTCAGTTTCTCCATTTTCCAATGTGGTGTGAAGACCATGAAGGAGGTAGCGACTCAGCTGAGTTAACCTGAGCTTCAGAAAGAAGACTACACTCCTGGCCCAAATAGCAGGGCTATTTGGCTGCTTTCTATCACTTGGTAAGGGGCCCCTGGGTTAAAGCGTAGATCCAAGCCTGGTCTTCCCACAAAGCTAACTCAGGGAAGCTTCCCTTTTGCTTCTGCAGGATGGAACCTGCCCCCATCCTTCCTCCTGTCACCCAGGCGCAGCTCCTTCGGGCAGCCCTTGTGGCTGGAGTTTGCCTACAGTCTCCTAGCCTGCTCTGACTGGAGAGGAAGGTAAACGGAAGGGAGGGCGGCAGCCTGAGGGTGTTTGCCCTCTGCGGTGCATGACATTTACACACCCTGAAGCAGCAGTCTGCACATGGAAGTCGGCAAGCCAGCCGAGCAGGAGCGTGTATGCCCTCAGTGCCAGGTCAGAGGACTATCTGAGGATTTGGATCACGACATCTCCACCGCCCTGGGATACCAATGTCCCTGTCCCCTCCCAGGGTCAGCGAGTATTTCAGCTGTGCTTGGGGGTGTGGTTTAGGAATGTGGGAGAGAGATGCCTGCCTGGGCCCTTGTCTCCCCAGCTGGCAAGGGAGGATGAAAACACGGCCAATTCAGCAGCTAGCAAGGATTTCAACACAGGTTAGCAGGGTGGCTAACCAAGCGTGGGTACCTCCTGAATAGGGGGTATGTGTGACTGTGGCCCAGGCCACAGGCCCACCCAGCTGCCTATTCCTGTGTCTTCATGCCAAGGTGGACGCAGAGGTGTGGCAGTTCCCGTGGAGGACCAGGGACAAGAGTCTAGACACAAAATCAAACGGGTCTGAGCTGCCGGGCCTCTGGCAAGTTACTTAACCTCTCTGAGCCTCCTCAGTCGGGACAATCACTGATTGACATACACAAAGCAGGAGCAGCCCTCGGCACCCAGTAAGACCCCTTCAACTGAGAGCCTCTGTCCTTCATTTTATAAAAGGACCGATCACTACGAGCAATATAAAACACAGCCTCTCCCAGCCCCTGCTGGAGGCCAAATGATGCAATGACTGGGCCGCATGGCAAACAGACAGCTGTGTGGCAGGACCAGGAACTGCATGCTGGGTAAGGCTTCCAGAATGTGAATAATGTAAGACAGTAGGTAGGACTTCTGTGTGAATGGACCCACACAGACTGCCCACATTTGTTTTGCTGAGAGCCGGGCACTGTGATAGACCCTGGAGATGAGCCCGAGAAGCAGCCAGCGAGGTCTGGACTCTGCTGGAACTCAAGCAGGGTTCTGCGGCCGCAGATAGACCTCATCCGTGAGATAGCGGTTGCTGCGTGCGCGCCATGTGTTGGTGGCGTCTTGCTGTATGCCGAGCCAGGCCATGGGCTTTGTTTGTACTAACTGGATCCTCGAGACTTTCCTGTGAGGAAGATGCTCTCAATTAACCACATCCTAAAGGGGGGAAACTGAAGCAGAGAGGTCGAGGTCAGGTTACTCCGTCAAGGTCACGAGACTGAGCAATGGCTTCCATTCTCTTAACCCGTTTGCAATGAGCACTTGCTCTGGGTTGGGATCTGTACTCTGGGGAGGTATGTGGTCTTCATTCCCACAGGGAAAAGGAAAATAGATAAAACAAGGTAGTTGGATGCTTTTGTTAAAGCAAAGGAGGGGTGTTATAGTAGAGGGTGAGAAGGGACACATTTTAATACGCTCGACCTGTACTAGGAGCACAGTGAATGTTTGCTGACTGCAAGAAGGAAGCCACGTGCTGTCACGTTTTGGCTGACTCCTTAAGAATGACAGCTAGTCAAGCAAAGAGTGTCAATGCCAGTAAGTGCAAAGGCCCTGCAGTGGAAGAGTTTGGCACGATAGAGGGTCTGGAGGTGGTGTGGGCTGAGACACAGCAGACAAGACACGGAGTGGCATGGGGCAGGTGGAGATCCTGTCCCTGGAGGCCACGAGGGGAAAGGGCTTGGAATCTATCCCAGAGGGAAAGGGAAACCAGAGAGAAGATTGGTAGGTTAAAGATGGCTGCTGGTTCCTTACCACTCCTCCCAGGCTAGGTGGAATCTATCCTCCTCCCCCTCCAATCTGACGCTTCATCTATTTGGACCAATAGGATGCCACATAAGTGACACTGTGAATTTCTTCCCCCAAGACTTCAAAGGTCTATATTCACCACATGGAACTCCGGCCCCATTTGGATGTTCAACGCTGACTGGAAGGAAGCCCAGCGACATGGAGAGGCGCGTGGGGGCCTGAGGCTTTCTCAGTCCCAGCTCTGCTTCCAGTTGCAGGCAGGTGGCACGTCTACTTACTGTCACCCAGTGGACACCACATGGAACAGAAGAACCACCTAGCTGAGCCCCTTCAGGAGAGAAGAGATCACCCACGGTTTCAGGGTGGCTTGTTCCACGCCCTTGGGTCCCTGGAACAGCAGAAATAGACCTGGTCTCTTGGGGTTCGGGGGAAGGGAGTTTGAAGGGCACCTCAGGTGTGAGCTTTGGACTGGAACTTGGTGCTAGAGCACACTGGCTCTCCCTCCAGTCGCTGGTGCCAGTGTACCCCTCTCCTGCCCTCCAGAGCCCTAGCCAGCTCCTGACCCTTCCCCAGTGACCCTGCGCACCCAGGCTGTATAGTCAGGCACTCATGCAGCTTCCTAGCTAGTTGCCCTCATTGCCTCTGGAGCACCTCTGATCTAAGCTCCAGAGTCTGTGCCAACCTGGAGGGCTTCTCTCACCCCCACTTCTAGGGAGCAGCCACCCCTCCACCTCCCCTCTGCACTCAGACCTGACTCACTGACCTTTACGAGTTGGAGACTTGATGGGCCTGGTGTTTTATTAACCTAATAAAAAAGGCAGCCGGGTGCAGGGGCTTAACATTTCTAGAGAGGAAGGCTCTGCCCCCCGGGCATTGGGAGGAAGAAATACTGTCTAGGGCTGAGCTCCCCCAGCTCCAGTCTCGGGGACTTCTCACAGAGAGGCAAAGAGCAATTCATTGTGTTCCCCATCAAACAGCAGCAGCGAGCCCCAGAGCTTAATTTAATTTTGTAATCAGTGCAGGCGCAGGCGGAGGAAGACTGCTCACTGTTTTTTTTTTTTTTTTTTCACTTTGCTTTTTAATAGGATATCTGACAGCACACATAATACAGTGGCTTTATGCAATAAAGAACGCACATGTACACACACACACAGAGCCAGGCAGCTGCAGGAGAGTTAAAAAAAAAATCCCCCGATCTGGAGTCCAGAGACCTCCCCCCATGTTCACTTGGTGTCTTTGGTAAGTCTCTGCAGCCCCCTCTGCCTCTTTAGTTACTATGAGTATTGTTTTTCATGTTCTTTTATTTTTTGACGAAAATAAGAAGTAGTTAATATTTATTGCATGCTTCATACAAGTGCTGGAAGTGTGCAGAACATTTCACGGTTCTTCGTATCCAGCCAACTGTGAGCATTCCTTTCTAGAGGAGAGATTTGAGGCACAGAATGCTTGAGTAGCTTGCCCTAGGACACACAGCTTGGAAGTGGTGGAGTTGAACCCCAGCAGGGCCTTGGGTTTGAAGCTACAAAACTGGACCTACGTGTTCTGCAGAAGCCGGTCGTTGAAAGGACAGCAAATGGCTAGAGAACCCTGCTTGAGGCTGAGGTTCTGAAGTCACGGTCCAGAGACAGGCCCACGAGGAAGTCATTTCTGCTGCCTCTACTGCCAAGTGGAAGGCCAGAACTTGCCTTCTACGTAGCTGCTCTGGACATACTGTTCCTGCCCGGGAACCCCAGCTGTGCCCTTCTTGACCATCGGGGACAGCAGCAGCCTTCTGTGGGAAGCTTCACCCCAGTCTTCCGTCTAGAGTCCAGACAGGGTGTCAGCTGGAGGAGCAGCCCGAGAAGCCTGGCTTGAAGACTGTCGAACACTGCTCCCTTGGGGTCATGGTACCACACTGGAGGCTGTCCAGAAGGTTGGCTCAGAAAGTCTCTGGAGTCGCAGCAAAGTAATACAGTTCCCCAGGGGAGACAGCCAGTAGCCACCCCCCAACACACACATCATACACATGCACTGTGGCATGCACACACACACATCACATACACACATCATACACATGCACTGTGGCATGCATACACACACACATCACATACACGTATCACACACACACACATCATACACATGTACTGTGACATGCACACATATATATACACACACACACATCACACACACATACATCATACACATGCACTGTGGCATGCCCACGCACACACATCATACACATACCAACAGGCTCTCCTTTGATTCTGCACATGCTTGTTCCTACTACCTGGAGCACTGTTCCTGTTCTCCTTCTTCTGGCTCACTCATGCTTAGGCCTCTGCTTGCTACTTATCTCCTTGTTAACTTGGTTGAATGTTTGACCTGGACAATGTACAGAGTGCCATCCTGGATTTTGGGAGTCCAGAAGGAACATGGTATATACAACCCTGCCCTCCGGCTGCTTCCATTCTGCCCCTTGGGTGTATAACTATGTACAGAAGCACCTGTTTTTATAGTAGAACCTAGGGCTCCATGCTATGAGAATTGCTTCATGGAGTCATTGTTATGTCCCACAATAACAGAGATCAAGGGTCAAAGAGTCTCCCAAAGAATGCTTGGGATATAGTAAGGCTTCATGTACCATGTATACAGAAGTGGCGGATGTTGTCCCCATGACAGGGAATGTGAACTTGCCCAACCAGTTAAGGAAGACCTCTCTGCAGCTCACCCTGTTTATAGGGTTTCATGCCCAACCCTAGTTGCCCAGAACAAGAGCATTGCTTTGTCCTGCTTTCCCAGCAACCCCATTGGCTGTCACCTGCTAGCCATACCTGAATACCCAGGAAATCCGTGTCCCTCCCAGACTGGAGCGGGCCACCATGCACCTGGAAGCCCTACTTTTCCACAGGAAAATGTTAATTAGGAAAATGCTGATTGGCACCAATGTCAATGCATCTGAACTTGTGTTCTGTGCCCAGTGGCCATTGGGAGGAACATGTGGCCCTTCCGGAGCAGCTTCCGATTTCCTAGTTCCTGCAAGACTCAACGGCTCCACCCCTGGGGAAGAAGCTGTCAGAGCAGTTCAGTCAGAATAAAAGCAAACCTGCCACATTCTCAGACAGATGTATGTCAATCACTCAGCATAGCGCCTTTCCTCTGCCCCACTGGGATTCCTGGGCCACGGAGTCAGGGTATATCAGCTACAGGCGGACTATACCAGATTCAGCTGCCCTATGCTCGTCTGTGTCTGTCCTGTCCCTCACAGCCGGAGCTACCTGGAGACTTCTCAGCCAAGCTTTGTCCCAGCTGGAGGTCCAGGAGCTCCCCCACCAGCAACCTAGTCATCCAGGAACTTAGCGGGTGACTGTCCCTGCTCTGTGGATGGAAGCGAGGCTCCCTCAAGGGCTGTGGCTCGGGGAAACAGGGGTCCTGTGGTGTGGAAGTAAGCAGGTTCTACTTCCACAGGTATCCATCCATTGAATCCTTCCTCCACCTTCCGCCTGAGGTGACCTTGACTTTGACGCTGTCTAACCAAGCTGTGACACAGATGTGCTTGTGCCCCAACTTTTGTCTCTTTTTGTGGTTCTAGGAATAGAACCAGGTCCAGAGCATGCTGGGAACACACTTGCTGAAGCTCTGAGCTACGGCCCCATCCTAACATGATAGCTTAACTTGGATTCACGGAGCACCCTTGCCCACATATGAGGTCTGGAGAGGATGTCCATGTGTATGCCCAGAAGCACTTCAGGGTGGCTGCCCAGACGTAGTAGCCAACCTTACCACCTGGGCTATTGTTAGGTTTAGCCAGGGACAGTTGGTCTCCTGTGTTGCTGCTACGTGTGCACATGCACCTGCGTGTTTGAGCAGTGGACTTGTGAGTGTGTATTTGTGAGCACGTTAGACAATCACTAGACACCATTTGAACCAAGGCTGTCTGTCAAGTTTCAGGACTGAACTACCCACACCCTGTAGCTTCTCACTGATACACCCCTACCTAGGTCTTGCATCTACAGGGGACAGGAAGTATAGGGCTGCCCTGTGGACCTCCTGTGTCTGGGTGCAGATGCTGCAAGCAACGGGGAGTGGTGAGCCAGCCAGAGGCCGGGGGAGGAAAAGTCAGAGACAAAGAGACATTGCTGCCAAGTCCTCTCATCTCCAACCGGGGGTGGGGGAGCATGCGGAGAAGCTGTGAATTTCAGACGTTGAGCCGGGGACAGGTGGCCTCCTGTGCAACGGTGTAGCTGTGTGTGCAATGGAATAAGGTATGCGCATGTACCTGCGTGTTTGAGCGGTGGGCTTGGGAGTGCGCATCTGTGAGCAGGTTAGACAATCAGACGACCCCACCCCAGAACAAATGGCATAAGCAAGGTTGAACTCAAAATGGGTCTGCTAGGATTCCATGATTTGGTGGCAGAGGTGGAGCGGGGAAGGAGGGGGGCTAAGGGAAGGTAGCGGCGCCCATGCCGTGGAAGCACAAGTTGGCCGCCTTCCACGCCTCCTATGCCAAGCTTCCAGAGAGCCGTCCTACCCTGTCCAGTGGAATAACGATCACAGCCCAGTCCACAGCACTGAGGCTGGCCCTTCCATGGAGCGGGAGGCCGTTCCTAGTCCCAGGCACTGATATTTTATTGATTACATAACAGTCTGCAGACAATTGCAGATAGGACATCAAAAAAAGCATTTTTCCTCCCTTCTGCTTTTTTTGTTTTCTTTTTTTTTCTTCCAGATCTTCCCATGGAGCCCAGACCACCCTGTGAGGGCAGCTAACGTCTTCTCAGGTCGTGGGCCAGCCCAGCAAGTGCCTCTTGCTCAGAAGGCAGTTTTACACAGTGCCAGGTCCTGCTCTGAGCGGCACAGGATTGGAGAAAGAGAGATATAGCTTAGCTACCCTCCTCATCAGACCACAGAGCTGTCACGGCTCCTGTTGGCGTCTCAGTTTGCTGCAGGACTACACAGGCATGGATGCTCCAGGTGGGGGAGGCCAGGACAGAGGCAGGAGACTGCCACCTGGTTCTGAAGCCAAAAAAAAAAAGCCAGGGTCATTCCTAAGACACCCCATCTGCGATCACCTGCAGATGGTTACTTCACTTTCACCAAAGGGAAAAAGCCCTTTGCTTTTCTTGTCCATGCAAAGGATGTGATCTGCCTGGGACAATTGCAGGGGCCGGGGGGGGGGGGTCCCCATCCATCTCTGGAGTAGGGGAGGACACTCCACAGCCTAGTGGTTTGTGATAGAAAGGGAAGGAAAGGCCTGGTGTGGGTGGAAGTAGGAGGAGCGTGAGTTGGAGGGTTGCCCGGGCTGCATAGAGAGACTCTGCCTCAAACAACAACAACCACAAAAGGAAGTTGCAGCAGCCCAGCTTGCCCGCAAATACATAATTACCAGTGCAGGATTCCACTTGAGTGAGCAGGGACTGCGGGGGAGGAGGGCAGGGGCTGTGCCTAGCGTGTAACAAGTGCTTGGCAAGCACCCACAAAAGACAGCTCTGAAAGAAAACAGCTGCCTGCCTTAGAAAAGCAGGTATGGGCCCCGGAGCCACAGGAGCAGCAGCCAGCAGCCCAGGAGGCAGGAGGCCGTGCCTGTCACCAAGAATCTAGAAGAAGTTGGGTAGAAAGTAGGGAAAGGACTCTGTACTGAGATCTGCCTCCCCCCTCTAGCAGTCCCCATGGACTGGTTATGACTGGTTCCTGTCCCTTCTATATGGCCTTTGGAGAATTCACTCATGTCTCCCCTTTGGTATATACACTCATTTGCCTTGTTTTCCAGATGAGGAAACTGAGTCAAGAGAATGAAAGCTAGGGGACCTCTGTTGGGAGGTGCTGGGAGGGTGTGGCTTGGTCTCTGGTCTGCCCAGCTGGATATAGGGTGGGGAAAGAGTGTGGACTCCGGCCTCGAGAGTGGCTGGAAGGAATTTAAAGCAGATGCCATGTCTGGGGCGGAAGGCTCAGCTGTGCCCTATAGAACTTTATTCTCTGTTTCTCCTTCTTATACTTTTTCTTTCCTCTTCTGGTGTGTGTGAGAGAGAGAGAGAGAGAGAGAGAGTGGTGTAGAATCATGGAACCTGCACCCCAGCCTCAGCCTGAGTCCTGGATGGAATTCTATGACACATGCCCAGTGGATGGGAGGAGTGAAGGCTGACACAGAAGTCACACAAGGAGTCGCACAGAAGCAAGTGTCACTAGGGAGGCAGGGGTCCCAAGGAGACAGCCTGAACTACCTCATCTCAGCAGCACCCTACACTCTGACCCACTCTCCCTCCAGGGCACCTCGCTCCCCAGGCGCTGTGCCAGCTCCCAGGGTCCTAGAGGCCACGCCCGCTGCACAGGTGGGTACACTAGAGGCTTGCAGGGACAGCTCCATCACAGACTTGGTCTCTGTCAGAGCCCGGACTCAGCCCCAGACTTTGTGACCGCACGTTCTCTAGAGTACACCAGCGGTCTCCCCTCCACCCTCTCCATACTGCACCCTCTCAGTGAGTGGCGTCCGTCCAATCACCCCAACCGTGACAGGTTCCCCAGGGTATACATGCGGAACATGTGAGTGAGTCTGTGAGCGAGGTACTTGGAATGAGGAGGCTTGTCCCACCCCGGGTTTCAGTGACATTTGGGCGTATCATAAAGATGATGAGAACAGGGATCAGCCCCATTTCTGTTTCTTCCTTCAGGCCAGGGAAGCTACATGGAGACCAGGTGGTAGGGACTCATGAGCTGCAGGGCAGCACAAAAAGGAGGTAGGTCCAGAGTGGGTTGTGGGCCGGGTTGCCCGGCTTCTCCCTTTATCTTACTACTAGGAAGACGCCATGGAAGGCCAGCCCTGGCTGCTCTGAGGTGGATCTGGGCGGCACTCAGGATCCATCCTCTGACTAAGGCAAACCCACTAAGCAGACTGCACTCCTCGAGGTTCGGGAAGTCTCACTCCCCCAGGACTGCTGTTCTGCAGGAAGCCAGCACCGACTCGGAAACCGGCTCTCTCCAACAGGAGTGATGGAAGTACTCCTTCTACAGCGTCTTAAAAATAAGATCATATATGTATAACTTCATATATATATATTTAGAGAGGGAATGTGACAGATGGATGGGTACTTGGCGGAGTATTTTTAATCCTGGAGTCAGAGTTATGTAAGGATGGGAAGAGAAACTCGAAGGCAGGTGGTGAGTCACGTGGGACAGGCTGGGAAGCAAGTCACACCTCCCTCCAGCTCCGCCAGTGTCTGCAGGTGCCAAGATTCCCAGAACCACAGCAAGGAGGCAGGAGATACATGGCCCCCCGGGGTGGGGGGGGAGAAGAGCCTCCCATAGGTGGGCAGGCTTCCTGGGGGCAGCAGTGTGGAGTTGGCAGGCCTAGCAGGAGGAAGGGAGAGACAGGCAGGGGCTGGGCATCTCCTAGTCACAATATCAGAGTTCTGGAAACAGTGATCAATTTCCAGGAAATTGGAAAAGGCCTTGGAGATATTTTCAAGTGAGTACTTGGCTCTGAGAGGCAGAATTCTCTGGCATCTTCCCCATCCTGTAGTTTGTTGAGGGGGTGGGAGGGGAATCCTGAATGCGCTGTCCAGAAGGTGCGTGCAGAGGGCCCACATGGGGCACCCGCAGCAGAAAGCTCTTCTCCAGGGTCACGAAGCACTTGCTGAAGCCAACAGTCCTGTGTGAAAAGCAAGATGCTTCGGGGTGAGATGCCAGGAAACACATCTTGCCTGGGAAGGAAGGGGAGCTGAAGATGGGTAGAGAGGGCGGCTGGGTGTGTCTGCCCCTGGAGAAGTTCTAGAAGGGTGCCATCTGTCTGGGAGGTTTGCAGAGTCATGCCTGAGGCAGGAAATGGGGGGAAATGGCAAAACAAAGCCGTGGTCCTTGGGAACGCTTTCCTTTGGATGGTTTTGGATCAAAAGGCTCAACGCTGCTGTTAGTGGGCACCCACACTGCTTTCTGAGCAGAAGAGCTCCTGTGTATATCTTCTGCCTCCCATGGTTCACAACTGCAGTTCACAGAGTTTTGATGGTTCAGGCATGGTGCCTCTCATGTATAATCATAGTCTGTGTATCGTCCTACAAGAGAAAGGCTACTGCTCCCTTCCTGTAGGTCTGAAGATGGGCTTCTTGTAGGTCTGAAGGTCAGAGGCTAAATCAGCTTTTGAGCCCAGCCTGTGTGACTTCAAACCTCAATCTCTTACTTTGACAGTATAGATACTCGAACCCTGCAGGGACTATCCTCCAGGGCTGGTGTCTTTCCAGAGCTTGGACGCCCACAGGCTATTTGACTAAAGCCAAAAAAGGCAGTCAGAAGAGATGGTTTCTGTCCAGGGGCAGCTTCATTTCTCTTCAGTTCAACCACAAAGCAGGCAAGAAAGTAGACCTCACCCCTCAACCCAGCTAGGAGTGGGTCAGCTGTGGTTGCTGCCCTGGGTTGCTCCTTAGAGCCAGTGATCACTGGATGGGCAAGGGAAATGGCCCGCACAGCTCAGGAAGCAACATTGTCCACATCCAAGCAAGCAAATCTTTGCAGTTCCCGTTGAAGAAATCTGAAGAAAGGCCCGAGAAGACACAGTGCCTAGGGGACCGTTTGGGGGTGGTCCGGCCTCAGCTGACTGTGGCTGACCTCCAGCCCCAGCTCAAGCTGCAGGAAGAGGAGAGAAATGGAGATCTGTGAAGGTGGACTGGGAGAAAAAGAGCCCATGAAGAAGGGTGGTGGACGCTAGAAAGAGAAAGAGACAGTAGAGGGGCAGAAAGCCAGGAGCAGACGGTAGCTGTGAGAGACATGGATGCGTAGAAACCCAGACAAATGAATAGGAGATCTGAGACCCTAGGGACAGGCTTGCCAGCCAAGCAGGCACCAAGGACACAGACATGAGCAGATAGCCTCTGCCTCTTAAAGCTTCGTGTCTATAGAGCAAAGGACTGGAGGGATGAGAAGTCTTCGGACATGGCAATCTTGGTAGAAATGCAGCCATACAAGGCAAGGTAATTAAACAAAATCGCTAAGACTAATAACCTGGGAGAAGCTGAAAGCATCCTAGGACCATCAGCAACTGGGGGGGTTGGGGGGGTGGGGTAGATGGAGGGAGGTGGGAGATGGAAGAGAAAGAGAGAGAGCAACAGAGAAATGATAGGAGAGGAGCCGGGATACACCGAGACCACCAGAGAGATGCTGATGGCCAGGAACTCAAGAAACAGAAGCACGGTGGCACAGGAAACCAAGGCTGAGGGAAGAGGAATCGTGGAATCAGGGAGGCCAGAGACCTGGATGCAACGAGAAAGTTCTGCAGAAGCGGAGAGGGACACAAAGACATCCAGGAACAGAGATAGCAAGATAGGACCGACCGTCACGTGGTATGGAGTTGGACTCTTGAGACCTCCCCTAACTCAGTCAGTCTCAACGTCCTTAATTACCGGGCGTCAGTCTATGATCTTCCCTGGCACGCCCCAAGATGTGAAAGATATTTGTCTACCAAACAATCTGCATTTCATAAGTAATAATTAATTTGGCTTCCCATTTTTTATTCATCAAAGTCGGTCGATAGCTGGCAATCAGCACTTCAGATCAGCATGAGAGCGCGCGTGCCCTCGCACTGAGCGGCTGCAGCGCCAGCCCAGAGCGAAGGAATCTGACACAGAGTCATCAGCCTCACACAGCCTGATCACAGGTGAACGTGCCACTTGTGTTAAGTTCCAAGAGCCGTTGCCAGCAGTTCAAAGGACACGGAGAGACCCCGCTGCCTTCACAGATCCCTGGATCCAGGGTCCCGTTTTCAGATGACAGTCCAGAATGTCCTTCCAAGCTGCAGGACGTGGGAATGCACGGCGTGTTGGGAAGTTTCCTTCCTCGGGAGGACCAGGCCAGAGAT
Organism: Cricetomys ansorgei; assembly: GCA_026225945.1. NCBI lineage: Eukaryota > Metazoa > Chordata > Mammalia > Rodentia > Nesomyidae > Cricetomys > Cricetomys ansorgei. The sequence continues at coordinate 11,829,939 of JAMJFZ010004114.1, forward strand.
GAAACACACCTTCTGTCCGAATAGCAACCTGGAGCCATTAAAGCGACAGGGATCTCACCAGCATTTGGAGAGTCAGAGTAAGTTGATGGCCAGTTGCAGACTAGCCTGAGCTGTATAGCAAGACACTGGTCCTCAATCAGCCCATCAGTAAGACAACATGATGCTCCAGCTATGCTTCTGAATGCCTGTCTTCCTTTCCTTGTCTTCCTAGCCAGGCTCCCCGCTGCACCCAGGATTCTTTTCTCCTGGCATCCTATCACTTGGGTCTCCATTCTTTTATTCTTTTCAGATAAGTCTCTGAAGTCCCCACCGTGTCCTCCAAACTTCTCAAATCCTGACTTCAAGCTCAAATCTCCAGCATTGATAGGGTGGCTACTGTTTTGCCACAGCAGATATTTGGTGCTAGCCCTGAGTGTGTGTGTGTGTGTGTGTGTGTGTGTGTGTGTGTGTGGCAGGACTTGAAGGGACCCACTGTTTGTCTGTGTTTCTCTGGAGGAAGCCTCAGGCCACCCAGATGCACCACCCACCCTGAAGCCAACTCACCCTTCGCCTCTCGGCTGTGCCTGTCGCATTTGAGCCCTCTAGTCACACATGAAGGCTGGTGTCTCCCTTCGTGTCCTTCCAGCCTGTGGCAACCCTGGCCATACCCTCAGGAGAACTTCCACTGGAGTTTGAAGTGGCACCCCCTGGGCTCTGAGTTAGAGAAGTCTAGGTGGGGTTGGTTGATATTTGGTTCCTTGCTGACCCCATGGCAGCACCCTCTGGGTGTCTGAAGCTCTGCCTGTTGGCTCACACACACTTCTAGACTCTTCAGGTTGGTACACAGCAAGGCACTGCCCCCTACTTTCTCCTACAAGCAACCTCCCTGCCCAGCAGCTTTGGTCAGGACAGACAGATACTCAGCATGCATTCTGGCCCTGTCTTCCTCTCTTGCTTCTTTCTATTCTACCCCCACATTGAGGTATTTATGCCCATTCTTTACTCCAGCCCACACACTTCCTTCACCTTTGCCAGGCTTAGGACACCTATGGCAAGGAGCCAACAGGATAACAGATAAAGGATCTCATCTCCAAAACACCCATCGGTAGAGACAGTGCGATAAGCTTAAAGCCTAGAGGGACCACCAGAAAACAGAGAACAGACCCTTTAGGAGGCATGGAGCCAGGAGGAAAGGCCGGAGGTGGATATGGGAAGCCGAAGAGGCCTTCTGGCAGACCTGGGTCAAGCCCTGAGGGGGAACAAAAGATGACTAGGGCTCAGAACATTCTCCTTGAGGTGATCACCGGTCTTGGTGTATGAGCGGCAACATTCGAATCAGAAGCTCAGGAAATGGGATTCCTGTCTGCAGCCAGACCCTCCCACTTTTCTTGCCCCCCTGCTCATAGACCTGTCCCCCACCCCTTTCCTAGCCAATTAAGCTGTCAACTTGACACAGTCCAGTTATCTGAGGGAGTCTCAACTAGGGGACTGCCTCCATCAGACTGACCAGTGCCCTGTCTGTGGGGCAGTTTTGTTACTAATGTATCCAGGAGGGCCCAGCCCTTTGTGGTGCCATCCCTGGGCAGGTAGCCCTAGGTTGTATAAGAAAGCAGGCTAAGCATGAGTCAAAGGGAACAAACCAGTAAGAAACTTTCCTCCATGGTTTCTGCCTCTGCTCCTGCTTGGGTCCCTGACCTGAGGTTCCCAGTGATGGGCGGTAATCTGGACATGTAAGTGAATTAATTCTTTCCCTCCCTGAAGTTGCTTTTGGAGTTTATCACAACAAGGAAGTAAAAAAAAATCTCTCTCTCCCTCTCTCTCTCTCTCTCTCTCTCCCTCTCTCTCCAGTTTCACTTCTCCTTGCTATTTGTACGTGTGTGCCATTTCTCTTCTCTTGAAAACATCCAATCTCACGAATATTGGTGACATTAACTCCCTGACAGGATATTAAAATTAGGAGAAAATTCTATTTGAAGAAGGGCTTCAGCAAACGTAGTGTCTGGGGAGCCATGCACTCCCCCCTCACTTCCAACCTTGTCTATAATTAATTTCTACTTGGAAATCTTGTTCATTTATTTATTCAACAAACATTTGCTGGCTGCCTATCATATGCCAGGCACGGCATCACCAGCCTGTGCACTACAAGGGCCAAAATACAGGCCTTGCCAAAAACAGGACAGATGACTAAAGGGCTGGATGACAAGGTGGCCGGAACTAACAGAGCTGGGGGCTGAGAGCTTGGGACACGTGTGGTGAGGCAACCAGCTGGGGCTCTCAAAGAGTCAGAGGTCAGAGAGATCAGAGGAATGGTGTGCTCCAATCCCAAAGGCCATGGGGCAGCTGGAAAAGGATCAAAGAGGGAAAGAGAGTCTACGGACGAAATGGTTAATCTAGAGGAAAGGCTGGGCATAGAATGCCAGTAGGTGGTGGGTTGTTTGGAATGTCTGGGAATGGGGTGCACAGCAAAGGAGGGCAAGGGTGACTCGCCAGTTGGGGGAACCGGAAGGAGGTCGGTTGTGCAAAGCCTATACTCAGCAATAGTGAATTTGTATCTCACAACTTTGTTGCTGGTTCCTTTGAAGAGAGTGTGACTGGAAGGGGCATGGCTAGCCTGGAGTGTCAGGAGGACCCTCTGGCCTTCGTGGAAGCTGCTGCGATAGTTCAGGCAAAGCATGAGGATGGGGTATTACAGATGGAGAAAACGGAGGGATTGGAATGGTAGCGGGTAGAAAGACTCTTCAGGACTCAGACCGACAGGGTTGTGGGGTTTGCCAGCTGCGTCCTCTGCCAGCAGCCTGTCTGGGTTGGCTGTACTCCATCTAGCCTTGGGCTTGGCTTTTGAGGCTGATGGGTGGCAGTAGCCCTATCTCTAGCTGGTGGCGGGCTGCTCTAGGGACACCTGGATGGGCTTCTCTAACAGTGTTCTTCGCTGGCTTCTGGCTCCAACAGAATTGGGGTCCCTCCTATCTTTAGCCTCTCCAGCTCAGCTACACCAAGCTTCAGAGCCTACAAGGAGAGCCTCTGCATATTCAAAATCTATCTCTGATCTCCTCTCTCTCCCTTTTTCATCTTTCTCCTTGTCGCTCCAAAATGCCACTAGTGCCAAACACCGCTGTTTGTATTCCGTCCCATGTATTCCTTGATGAGTTTTGCCCAATCAGGATGGAAGTTTACCTCGGTTGCCAAGGGGAACCGTGCTCTTTAGTAATCTATTCATCCATCTTTGAAGCTCACTACCACTGTGAAAGTTACTTTGCATTAAATTCTAAAGGGGTGTTCATTAACTCGATTATGCTGGCAGGAAGAGTTCTAACCAAGCTACTTTGAAGAGAAACTTTCCCCCCTTTGAATATTATAGACATATTTTGTAGCATAGAATTAATTTTTAAAGAAAATTGCATAAGTGTTTTTCTCACAAGGAAAAAAACAGATCGAAAGGAAGAAGGGAATGAAGGAGAGAAGGGAGGCTGGGAAGAAGGAAGAGAGAAAGGGAGAGAGACTGCCTGAGTACAGAGAAGACAGATGGGTAAATAGGGGAAGCACAAGGTGGGGTCGGAAATGGAGCCATCGCAGAAAGCTTCCTGTTGGAGGCACTCCTTGCTGGTGACTGTCATTTTGGGGAAAGCCTGTGAAACTCTCAAAGCCATGCTTTCTACTTCAACAGATGTACCGGCAAGTGACATCAGCACCAGCTGTGGGTCTTCCATTTGAGTTTCAGTGCTCACTAAGGCCACCAATACTTCTCATGCCTCCTCTCTGCCCAATATATGACAAGTCTTGGTGCTGATGACCAAGACCACGGCTCAGTCAGGGCTGATGTCCCTTTCACCTTCTCTCCTCTGTGACCCAGAACTTGTTCTAGTTCCCTCTCTTGTTCAGACCCAGAAACTCCAGTGTTATTTTTTGTAAATTGTCCCACTGATGGAGAAAAAACATTAAACTTGGAGACGTAAATGTAGTCCGATGGAAGAGTGGGACAGGGCAGAGAGAACACCAGCTAACACGTGACCAGAGAAATGGCCATGCGTGCACAGACTGGTGGTCCAGGATCACAGACAGCAGCAGCTGGTCAGCCCCATTCCCATACTAAACAGAGCCAAGCTTTACTGAATTCAAACACACATTATCCTGTTGTAGAAGTTTTGTTTTTAGTCAAGTATAAAATAATTGGTTTATGCACTGTTGGGAGATGGGTTCCTTAGGTCTTGGCGTTTTGTATTGTCTGCAGGTGTTGGATTTCTGTGGGGGATGTTTGACTGCCCGTGATCCACACGTGCTATCAGTAGAACACCTGAGGAGTTCTGAATCAATAAAAACACCTGAGCTCAGATGCCCGTGGGTTCCACTGTCCGGTATGGTGTTGGCCGGGATGGTGGGGCTCTCTGCTGAGATCTGGAAGCGTCTGCACCTATGATTATGCCTCCATGTCTTCTTGGTGAACCTACACAGTAGGTGTATTACTACGATACCCACATCGGATTACAGAGGGGAGCAGAGAGAGAGACAGGTCAGTTGTTAACGTGGCCACCATGCAAGCATGAGAACCTGAGTTTGGATTGCCAGTGCCTCCGAAAAAGACAGATCTGCGTCCGTATTTCCATGCTGCAGGCAGAGAGCAGGACAGGTGGGTCCCCGGAGCTCTATGGCTATCCAGCGCAGTGGAACTGATGAGTCCCAAGTTTAAAGAGAGACCCTGTCTCAAAACATAAAGTGAGGACTGGCAAGATGGTTCTGTGGGTAAGAACACTCGCCACTGAGGCTAATGACCCTGGGTCAACCTCTAGAAGGAGAGAATGGGCTCTCACAGATATTCTTCTGAACTCTACTCAAATACCATGGCACACATACCTGCATCCCCACAAAATAAATGAAAATGTATTTTAAAAATATATTTATTTGGGGAGGTGGATGTGAGGTAGGGGGGAGATGGGGGGGAGCTGGGAGTGTTCTGCCTGTGTGTGTGTCTATGCACCACGTGCGCACTTGGTGCCTTTGGGGACCGGAAGAGGACATCAGATGCCCTGGGATTGAAGTTACAGACTGTTCTGAGCAGCCATGTAAGGGCTGGGAAATGAACCTAGGC
>JAMJFZ010004114.1:11840000-11885000 GCA_026225945.1 Cricetomys ansorgei
ATCAGCCTAGAAGCAAAATCCTTCCAAAGGGCAGATTTAAGTGGCACAGGCAACCTCCCAGTGAGCCAAGAAAGCAGTTGAGGGAATGGGAGATGCCTGCCTCCTGCGCTCGTGCTTCCAGACCTGTTCTCTTGATGTGTTCAGCTTTCCGGAGGAGAGGAGATGTCTTCATCATGGTTTCTACTATTGTGATAAAACACTGTGACCAAAGGCAACCTAGAAAAGAAAGCGTTTTCCGTCTTACGGTTCCAGGTAACAGTCCATTACTGAAGAAAGTCAGGGCAGGAGCTCAAACGGGGCAGGAACCTAGAGGCAGGAGCTGAGGCAGAAGCCGTGGAGGAGTGCTGCTTACTGGATTGTTCTTTTTCATTGTAGATTTATATAAAAGTGTTCAGTAATCACCTCCTGACACCAACAGTATTAGCCTGTCTTGAAATCCCAACTGCTGCTGATATTAGTCTGAAACTCTTCAATTTAGTCCCAGGCAAATTCTAGGGACAAAGGCAAAAAGCAGCCGTATTCTTAGCCAAAATATCACAAGAATGGTCTCTAGCCCAGTTGCTAATAGTGTTCCCTTCTGAAACCTCTTGGGCTGGGCTTTCACAAACCACATTGCTCCCGAAACTGTCTTCCTAGTTTCTATGAGGATGGCCCTTTAAGTTCTGCTTACAGCTTTCAACTGCTTTACTAGTCCAAACTCCCAAAGTCTTCCATGTTCCTCCAAAAGGCAGCATGGTGAAGCTTAGCACAGCAATACCCCATTCTTGGTGCCAATTTTCACTATAGGTGCTTTTCTATTGCTGTGACACAACACCGTGCCCAAGGCAGCTTAGAAGAGCATTTAATTTGGGGCTCATGGCTCCAGAGGGTTACACTCATGATCAGCATGGTGGGAAGCGTGGTAGCAGGCAGGCAGGCATAACATGAGAGAAGTAGCTGAGAGATTTGTATCTGATCTATAAGCAAGAGGCAGAGAGAGAAAGACAGAGACAGAGAGAGAGAGACAGACAGAGAGAGACAGAGACAGAAAGACAGAGAGACAGAGAGTACTAATTGAGAATGGTGTGGGCTTTTGAAATCCCAGTGCCTACCGGCAGTGACACACTTCCTCCAATAAGGCCACACCTCCCAATCCTTCCCAACCTGTTCCACTAACTGTGGACTGAGCATTCAAATATATGAGCCCACGGGGGCCATTCTCATTCAAACCACAAGAGTTGACATACTCCTGCTGTAGAAGGGGCTGGGTTCTGGGTTCCAACCTAGACTTCCTAGCAGTCAATGGTGCCTCCTGGATTCTCACTCTAAGGAATTGCTCAGCTAACATCAATCCTTGCAAACCAAAACTTGCTGCACTAGGAAACAATATAATTTTTAATCAGGGTCTTACCATGTAGTAGTCCAGGCTGGCCTGGAGCTCATGTTCTTCCAGTCTTTGCCTCCCACATGCTGGAATTATAGGTAAATTGAATGGACTTGATAGGATGAAAAGAGAATCTGTCCCATTGCACCATAAAGGCACCTGGTGATCACACGCCCAGTCACACCAGTGGCATCCATGATTTCCCCACCACCTACCCACCAGCTCAATCTCCATCTCTTTATCTGGCACATGACTGGGCAACAGAATGAGCATAAGGTCTGGCTTCTGCCTCTGCAGCAATATGGAGGCCGCCAGAGCTTCATCCACATATGTACATAACCCCAGGCAGGGCAGAGCAGCATGAAACACAGAGTACCGTGGGTTAGGAGCTGAGTCCAGGAAGCCTAAGCTCACTATGTGACCTCAAAGAAGAGCTCTGTTTTCCCAGCTTCATTTCTGCCCCGAGTGAAATGGGGAGCAGGGTTGGAGGGATGACTCAGTGGCTAAAGGCACTTGCTGCCAAGCATGGCAGAGATTCCCAAGACCCACATAGTAGAGGAGGGAACTAATTACTAATTTTCACAAGATCTCCTCTAACCTCCATGTGTCCATACTTCCCCCCTCTCCTAATCAATCAACCAACCAATCAATAAATATTGATTAATTAATTAAATTTAAAAAGAGTATGGCTAAATCTGTTGCTTTCAGATGGTTTTCCATGGGGCCAAATGTCCCCTAAAAGCAAAGGGGGACATCTGACACCAGCTCTGCCTGGTACCAACCAGGGTAGCACCAACTGCTTTGTACATAGACCCTCTACAGCAAGTGTGTTAAGGCAAGTTGGAAAATCACTGCAGTGATGGTCTCTAAGGCCCCTTCCAGCCCTAATGAACTGTGATTGAAGAGAGAATACAATAATGTATATGAAAGGGGCTTGGAACATAGTAGGGACCCAGAAAACCACTCCGTTATCTCTGCTGAGAGGGCCTGGGATGAACTCAGAAACCAGGATGTAAAAGCCTTCCTCCTCTTCCTCCTTCTCCTCTTCCTTATTCCTGTCTTCTTTAAAAAAAAAAAAAACAACCAAACAACCAAACAAAAAACAAAACAAAACAACAACAAACAGGGTCTCATAGATCCCAGGCTGATCTCAAGCTTGCTGTATACCCTGCCTCCCAGTCCTGGGATTGCAGACAGGTACCACCACACCTGGTCTCCTCCTCCTCTGCCTCTTCCTCCTCTTATTCTGTTTCTGCTTTTTCTTTTCCTTCTCTTCTCCATCCTCTTTCTTCTCCTCCACCTTTTCTTCCTTCTCTTTTTCTCTCTCTCTCTCTCTCTCTCTCTCTCTCTCTCACACACACACACACATACACACACACCATGGTCTTGCTTTGTAACCCAGATTGGCCTTGAACTTACAGCAATGCTCTTGCCTTGGCCTCCTGAGCGCTGGGAAGTATGCGACCACACCCAGCAAGGCCTGCATCTTTTGATCCTCAAACTGAGGAATTTCAGCCTAGTTGCCCAGTAATTTTACTCAACCTAGAAAGAAAACAGAGAAGGGGAGTGGCAAGGAGGGCCTAGGACCCTCAGACGCTCAGCTACCAAGAAGAAGAGGCATAGACCCCAGCTTCGCAGCCAGCTCTACGCAGGCCTCCCAGTCTGGTTACCATGGAGACAAATTGCATTGGCCCAGGACACTGGTCCCTCCTCCAGAGGCAGCGCCAGCTCCTGTTGATTACTTGTATTGAAGGTGTGGAGGTGGGCACCTCTGCCCTAGCCTTGTTTTCTCTCCTGCTGCCATTCTTCTGCCTCTGCTCACCCTGGGGGTTCCCAGGCAGCCAGAGATCACATTTCCTTTGGGTAGAGGCAGTGGGCAGTGCATGCTTAAGGGCCTGGTACCTCTCTCAGAGTGGGCAGTTGAGGAAGGGTGTGCAGTAGGTAGGAACCAGGTGTGGCTAGTGAGCCCAGAGTTAGAAGAAGTAGGTGGCCAGCTACTGCTGCAGAGGGCTGAGCAGGAGCAGGGGCTGTGGGTGGGAGACCAAGCAGAGGCTGTCAGAGCCACTGGAGTGAGAAGAGACAAGGCCTGCAAGGAGACAGCGTGTCTGCAGGGGACTGGAAGAATAAGCCCAGAGTTCTAATAGAAGAGCCTGATTCATTCTTGGAGCTGAAACCTTAGGACCTCGGAGGTGCAGGAATCAAGAGAAGCTGTTTCAGCTTGCCCCAAGACCCTCTCTCTAGAATGTTACCCACAAAGGCGCCTCACCTGAGGGAAAAGCACCCAAGATCAAGGCTATGTGTAGATGCTGTGTCATGGAGCTGTCCAGAGACTCTCATGCTAACTCTCATGGCCGAGCATCACAGAGGTCCTACGTGGTCACATGGGCTGACCGGGGCCTGACTCAACTTTATATCACATATGTCTATTTGAAACCAGATCTTACTATGTCATCCAGACCATCCCCAAACTCAAAATCCTCCTGCCTCAGCCTCCCAAGTGCTATGATTACAAGCATGCACCACCATACTGGGCAAGAAACTTGTTTGAACTTAATTTGATCCAACTTTATCTTTGAACTTTGACCTTGGAGCCTCTCTTCCATTCTACCACCATTCCACATCTCATGCAGAGTACAGGGAAAAGAAGCAAGACAGAGCAGACCAGAGACTGCGGTCTCTGTGGCCTAGGAGTCTCTGCTCTGGGTGAGGCCTAAGCAGCGAGTGCTTAACCCAGTCACGGCTGTGCACAGGAACACACCATGTGACTTAACACAGTGAAGACTGTCAAAGACCTGACATTTTCAGGCCGGAAAGGCTGAACACTGGTGGAATTATTGGGGGGACCTTAGGATTGTTATATGGTTATAGTAAATGCCCCCAGTTCCAACACATCATAAAAGCTTTTTTATTATTGCTTTGTAAAACACATGCGCTGGCCTGTAGTCCCAGCTACCCAGGAGGCAGAGGTGGAAGGATAGAAAGTCTGAGGCCATGGGATGGGGAAATTGCTCATCAGTTAAGAGCGCTTACAGTTCTTGTATGAGACCTAGGTTTGGTTTCAAGCACCCATATGGCAGTTCATAGCTACCTGTAACCCCACGCTCCTGCGGACTCTTGCATGCACATAGTGCACACATAAATTCACAAAGGGGCACACATGCACAAGCGTGCGCGCACACATACACACACACACACACACACACACGTCTGAGGCCAGCCTTACCTACATAGTATGCTCAAGGTTCAAGGTCAGTCTAGACAATTTAGTGAAACCCCCCCATCTGAAAGTAAAAATGTAAACTAGAAAGGGACTGGGGATGTCGCTTAGCCAGAGTATTTGCCTAGTACTAGGTCCTGACTTCATCACATAGTACAATAAAAATCAGTAGATATACACATACATATATATATATAGTACTTATGGGAGAGAGTAAGATGGGGCGGGGGGGGGTACAGAGCAGCTTGTTTATTTTCTAGAGGGTGTAATGCAAAAAAAAAATTCTTTGAATTAGTTCTAATTAGTGTAAGTTCTAGTCAGAAGTAAACAGCTCGCTTTGCGTGAAGTGGTGACCAGGTAGTACATGTCTGTTCAGGTGGAGTGGATTCCCTGTAGACATCTCCAGGAACTGACCCTGTAGGGCTGAACCCTGGAAACCCTGCTACCCCGGTGGAAGTTTGGTTCCTGGTGGAACCCACCCACAGAAGCCACCTGAGCCGGCTCAAGGACAGCCCCGCCTCAATTCCCATCTCCACCAGGGCTCCACACTGCTGCACAATCCCTGACCTTGGTGTAGGTGGGACTCACCTGCAAGGCTTTCAAAACATACTGGCACAGGTCCAGCTTCAGAGATTTCCGATCGAACTGGTGTGGGGTGAGGTCTGAGTTCTGGAGCCTCTGAGAGCCCAGTGGTTCTGAGGAACAGCAGGCCTGAGGACATCAGTGTGGGCCGAGAGTCACAACCAGATCTTGTCTGTGAGCACCTCCCAGACTGGGATCCTTTCCAGTGGAAAAGCAGCATGGAGGTCAGGCTGTTGGGGTGACTCGGGTCCCTCCGAGAGCTTACAGGGCAAGCCGATGGCGGGTCTGTGGCAACAAGGGGCCCAGCTCCTGAACCTCCCAGTCTGGGAGAAAGTCCCCGGCCTGAGGACTTCCGGCAGGAGCTTTGCAAATGAAGACATTGCCGCTCACCGAGAGCTCGGTTTGTAGGGCTAAACGACTTAATATTTTTGGAGTCGGAAGAACAAAGCCGCCGCAAGACACTGTTGTTTCGCCAGCTGTAATTGATGGCGCTCACTCTTTTCTGCCGCGGAGGCGCAGGCTGCAGCTATTTTTCTTTTTTTAACCAAACACTGCTGAATGCGAAGCATCGATTTTTTTTTTTTTTTTAAAGTGGGTTTCAAACTGAGAAATACCTTGATCCTTCAAGTCATTCACTTCCAGTGTCATAGTTACTCCTACTGGCCCCGCCCAGGGCCTGATTCCCAGCAATGCCCCCTTCCCCTCTCCCTCATGGGACTGGGCACCCCTCCACAACCCCTTCCTCAAAGAGAAGGACCCCCCCATGTCCTTCTCAGAAGATGGCCTTGGGGATCATTCCGTGTCTCGTGTCTTCCTCTGACAAGAGTCCAAGGAACCTCCTCTGCCCCTCAGGCCGGTCCCACGCCTTGAATTCTTCCGGTCCCAGGCAAGGACACTCAGAGCTTCTGCCCTACTGAGCTCAGCTGTGCTGGTTGCTCACTGCACAACTCTATTCCCAGTAGTGCTCCCTGCTTGTTATGTGAGTTACACCGGAGTCTGAGTCCAAGTTCCTGAATGTAGCCCTTCCTCTCTAGCCATCTCCCTCTCTGTCCGCCTCATCTGCAGCTCTCTCTGGCCTCCTGGGTTCATTTCCATAGACTAATTCATTCCTCGTGCTCCACTTTCTGATCCTGAGCTCAGCCAAGGAAGCCCCCCCCCCCTCCACTTCTACATCCCACAGCACGGTCCGTGATTCCTGCCTGGCACATCTGCCTCCATCCATGATGAGGACTCTCTCTTCATGCCTGTCTTCTCTGCGGGACTGGAAGCTGTTCATGGACTGAAGGCATGTTTCCTGCTCACTGCTGTCTCTCCGCACTGACCTCGTCATTACAGGACAGTAAAGGGGAGCTCACTATGTAGCTTGGGCTGGCCTTGAACTTACAGGGATCCACCTGCCTCTACCTCCCAAGTGCTGGAATCAAAGGCATGTGTTATCATAACCAGTCAGTGGTGGCTTTTCTTGAGAAGCCCACACCCATTTTCTTGAGTGTGCCTTATTCCTTCTGAGTACCTTTATGTCTCTGTCTCTGTCTCTGTCTCTCTCTGTGTCTTTGTGTGTGTGTGTGTGTGTGTGTGTGTGTGTTCGTGCTCGAGTTTGTGGAAGTATTTGCATGTGAGGGGAGAGAGAAGCTAGAGAACAATCTTAGATGTCCCTCGGGGATCTGTCTGTCTCTGCCTTTCCCTGAGCCTTCATGGCTGTACCTCCACAGTCCTGGGGACACTTCCAGAGCTGTGTGTGTGGAGACTGAGGGGGGAATGGCAGAGCTCAGAAGACCTCAGAGGGACATTGGAGCTGCCCTGGGTGTTTCTTTTAGCCACATGTAGTAAGTAGCACATCTGAGCCTGGTTCGGGAATATCAGTGTAAAGCAAGCACTTGAAAGTGAGCCGTCCTTCCATTCTTCTCCCAGGAGGGGAAAATGAGAGACAGAGGTTAAAAGCTTGCCTGGGTCATGTGGTAATTAGTAGCTGTGCTGAACTTGACCCATGGTCTACTGACTCGAAAGCTTTTCTTTATACTGATTATCCCTAAGCTAACTATGTTACCAAGATGGGTATATTACAAAATATGGGGCCAAGATGGTGGGACTATCCCCACCCACTGAAGCCTATCTTCCCAGGCCCTCTTCTCTCAGGGTCTCTAGCTCTGTGGAAATGACCCTGATAAAGCTGGTGGCTGGAAGTTGAGGTTGTTTCTCCAGGCCCCTTGGTGATCTGGCACACACGACTAGGCTCCCCAACCAGGGGCAGTCCTGGTGCCTCTCTGTGATCCTCTGAACTCTTCCAGTCACTTCTGTCTCCCACACACACATACCGAATGCTGGCAGTGTTGTCCCCCAGGACTGTGAAGGAACAGTACCAAAGGCACAAAGGAGAGGAAACTGGCACCTCCTTGGAGACATCGTGAGGACACCGGTGCTAGCCAGCTTGCTCTTCACTAGCTCCAGCTGGTCCCATGGGGCCAGGTTCCTCTCAGGGGAAGCACTCAGTAGAGAAAAGGAATGTAGCCCAGCATGGTCCCTGGCAGTCTATGCCCTCTCAGTGACTCCTTTCCCCTTGAGAAAAAATTTCTGAGTCCTCAGGATGAGGACCAGGACCTGAATCAGGAGGCCTGGAGAGCCTCTGCACCCTGTCCAGTGCACAGCTCTTGTCTTGAGCGCCGCTGTATCACGTGTGCTCCGCTTGTTCCTCCAGGGCTTCTGTCTTCTACCTCTGCACAAATGCATACAGAAACACAGCAGCCAGAAGGAGTCTTAGTCCCAAGCTGGGATGACCAGCTATGCCTGATTCACAGAAAGGAGTCATTCCACTTCCTGGAGTGCTCTCAGGAAGCTGCCAGAATCACAGGCCTAGCTGAAGCAGGCTAGGGACCACACAGCAAGGTCACGTGGTGATTGCCATCACCCGTGAGAGCAAGCCACTATAGCTGGGTCCCTAGTACCTCAGGGTTCGGGCCCTAGCCCCTTCGGTGGTAATGTTGCGTTGCTCCCCTGGGAACTCGACCTGGTAGGCCAACTCTTGCTTCTTCAGGTTTCCAACCATTGTTCAAAAGACCAAAGCTGGGGGCACACCCACACCGCAGCTGCAAGGGAGTCTGGGAAGGGAGGACTAGGCAATTTTGCTTCCTTGAGTAGGGAAGTGCTCTGTTCCCCACTGGTAGTCCTAGGGTAGGGATTCCCAAGAATTATGGGATTAAAAAGAACAGGAAATGTCCCCAGCAGTGATTGTACAAGTGAGCCAGTGTGCCAGAGGCCTTAGACAATGTCCCTCACTACCCTGACTCCGTTTCCTCACCTGCAACTGGAAGCCATGTTGATCCATAAACTTCTCTCTGGCATGGACATTCTCTGATTCAGGCTTTGAAGTATAGATAGGCATACCCATACCAAACATTGGTTACGAACTGATCCGTGGAGAGGGGGAGCTCCCAGAAGTTACTAGAGACAAGCTAACCCCCAGATCTCAAAGAGGTCACAGAGACAATAGCTACAGTCCGGGGGTCTTTGTTGCCCATGGCTGCGGTCACTTTCTTTTGTCTCATGGGGAGCCTTGAACTCTGCTGAAGGGTCAGTGGGTCAAAAGAGTAGCCAGAGAAGAAATTAGCTGATCAGCCAGAGGTTAAATTCAAAGGTAGCCTGCTTTCAGAGAAGTGCTCACCAGCCACGAAACTGCTGAATGCTTCTCTAATTTATCCAGTTACTCAAGAATCTGTCTGAGCAACTACCAGGTATCAGACCCTGGAGCTATGATCATAAATAAGACAGAGAAGCCCCATACCTTATTAATACTTATATTCTAATGGAAAGACCTGGGAAATGGGTATATAGATTGAGAACCATGCTTCCCAGAAGGCGATCAGGACATAGAGACACTAATAAAGAGACAGCATAAAGAAACAGAGTGGAGGGTAGGGCGGACACCTCAGAGATGATATTTAAGTGGAAATCTGAGTTATGGGGAGAGGGCAGAGAGGGCCAGGTAGAGAAAGAAACAAGTTCAGGGAAAAAGAGAGCCCACAGAGATATCCAGGAGGCAGCCAGAGAAGGAACTGTCAAGCCACAAGAAACCTATCCTTGGTTCTGCTTGGGGGCCTGGAGGAAGGTGAACTTGGTGACACTTAAGCCCGAGAATGGTGTGATCTGGTTTGATCTGTGCTGTCTTTGGGAGATGGCATTGGCTGGTGTGGGGATTATGGGATTATCAGGAGAGTGAGAGGATAACGGAGTGAAGGCAAGCCTTGGTTCAGTCTAAAGGAAACAGCCAGCCATAGTGCCACTGGCCTCTAGTGCGGATCTTACTGGAACCATGTCCAGAGAACGAAGCCTGTCTTGTCTAGGAATTCCAAAAGGAGAGTCCTTCCAATCCTTGTAGAAGTCATCAGACAGGCTGCACCCCACAACAAACCACACCACAGTCCCTGCTGTGTGGCTTCATAAACAGAGGTACTTCTTGCTCACGTGCATGTTCATGGTAGTGCCTGGGGTCTCTGCTCAGATACTCAGAGACATATAATGACAGAGGCCCACCTGGATGGGCCTTCTCTTTGATCACTGAGAGAGGAGCAGGCATTGAATTGAAAAACTCCTCTGAGTTCCATCATGTATCCTGCCCACCTCCCTACCCCCACACAATGGCCACATGTCTCCCTGTAGCAGCCAAGAAGCTAAGAAAGATGGCCTTCCCTGGGGTCAGAAGGAAACACTGGGATACATCAAACTCTAGCAATGTCTGCTGTAAACTCATAGAATGGCCAAGACCCACAATTGCACCCATGCCCAGGAGGAATGGAAAGAAAGAGGCAGATTCTAATACCTCCTCTGTACCATCACAGGGGGATGGAGAGCTTTCTGTGCATGACCGCAAGCAGAGCCTCTGTCCTGAACATGGCTGTGGGTGCTGGGGAATAGCCAAGGCTGAGCTGGGCTGACAGAATGAACACGGCCTGGAAGCTCTCAGCTCTCTCTGTCCCTGGCCCCTCCACTTTTTATTAGTTTGGATTTTTACTGCAACAAGTATTTTTGAACCTCTCCACAGATGACACTCAGCTGAGGCTCAAAGAAAGAAAACAGAGGGCAGGTCAGGCTCCCTTCTATAAAGAACTGACTATCCAGCCAGTAAAGCAGATGGCACCCTACAATTGTGCACATTTAAAGGGAAACATAATGGTATATGCTTGGTGAGACCGTGGAGGGCCAGGATGGAGCGGGTAGGAGTAGCACTGAGGTACCTGGCTAGGAAGACTGCAGTGGCAAGAGGAATTGGAGCTGGGTTTTGGAGGCAGTGGCAAGGGTTAAACCAAGTTGGCTCTGGGACACTGAAGCCAGGAGGTTTCTGCCAGCTCTGCCCAGGGCTGGAGGCCATTGGACAAAGTGAATATGCATGTAACTAGGCTGGCAGCCCTCAGCAGAGCCTGTCTCAGGGTAAGCCCCCAGAAGAGCAAGCCCAGAAAGATGAATGGAGGATGCAAACAGAGAAAGCAAGCAAGTGGAAGGGGAGTCCAGAGGTTCCTTAGGTCCTGCAGAAGCCACACCCACTGCCTACAGCAGCCCAGTGGTCTCAGGAAAGCTGCACCCAGGCCTGCTGTAGACCCTGGAGAATGCTAAACACAAATGTTTTCAGTTCTATCACTTCAAAGGCCCCACCTTCCACTGCCTGGAAAATGTGCTTCTCTAACACATACATGAACACATGCGTGCACACACCGTGCTCACACATAGCTTACACATCTCCCTATGGCAAAAATCAGGATCCCCAAACCTGTTAAAGTCTAAGGTGAACATAAATGTAGTAATAATTACTTGACAGCTTATAGGATTCCAGGGGAGGCCAGGGAATTGGTCTTCTGTACTGTGAGGAGCAACACCCAAGTAAGAGGTCTCACCCACCTGTGGATATAATCCCATTATCCCAGGTGTGGGCACACAGACCTGGGGCATAGCCTGCCACCACTTAGGTCTCTCGTCATTGCTGCCTCTGAAGCCCTCTGGTCCTCCTCAACACTCCAGCTTTGTTTCTACGTGGTATCTGTTTCCCCAGGTTGTTGGAGGAGCCCAGGTCACATAGTTATCAGTAGCTAGTTGCAAGGGAGGCTGGGAAAATTCAGTGTGTCTAACTCCTGTCTTAGAAGATGTGACTTACAACAAGAGCCATGCATTCCATTGTCTTAAGAGAGTCTCAGCTTGTGTCTGTTGCACATATAAGCATATGTGTAATTATATACATATGACATATATGTTATGTATATATAACATACAGTATATATGTTATATATCATGTAATCAACATACAGATTAATAAACCTTTTGCTCTCGGAAGATGTTTTTAGAACATCAATTGTATAAGACACAGCCACACTCTCAAGAATAATTCTTGGGTTGAATCACCAAGGATGTCCTGACTTCCCTTCTCTCTCTGGCTTCTGCCCCTCCCACTCAAGAAGCACACCCTTTTTCCAAAGCCCTCCTCCCCCCACTGCAGTCTATACTCTGGGGAAGCCTACAGCAGATGCCACACTGGAAACCATGCCTACCAAGGAAGCCAAGAAAAGGAGGACTATGGCCAGCTCAGCTGTAGAGATAGGCTGTGTCCAGCTCATGGAAGATGTGAACACCACAGATACTGCAGATTTAATCTTTGGGAAAGAGATAAATGGGAGCTCTCTGAACAGGAGGACATTCTGACCTGACCCAGTATACTTAAACTAGCCAGAGTCACACAGGCTTGGATTTGAATGAAGACTTATTGTATAGCCTTAGGGATAGAATAAAAAGTTCTACATATCTTCAAATCTAAAATTTATAATTACAACACGAAGAAACCATGAGTGTCCCCTTAAGATGGTCATAGAATGAACTAAATATAAAGTTCTTAGGACAATCCAAACCCGCTGTTGGTGCTCCACACAGGTTAGTCGCCTGGGCTGATGTCGAGGCGGAGTCTGGGGGCGTCATATATCAGAAGCTTGTAAAGCAAAAGGAAGTGGGAATGGGGCTGGAGCAGAGAGGCTAGGAAGGAAGCAGCTGGGTAGAAAGAGACTAGGCAGGAAGTCCAGCCAACCGCCAGCCTTCTGTCCGGGTGATTGGCAGGTCTGTGGCACCAATCCCGAGAGGCTGGGTGATGGCTGATGGTTGGTTTGGTAGGACTTGAAGGGTTCTCTCATCTTTATGGCTGTGCTGACTTTGAGTTTATTTTTCTCCTCTTGCTGTTTTCTTCATAATGGAAGCTTAGTTTATTGATTTTTTTTTAAATCTCTTCTTGGTTAATAAAGGTACTAATCTCCATGAATCCCTCTAAACACTGCACGAGCCACATCCTGTGCTTGGTCTGTTATGGTTTCATCGTCATTCACCTGGGAGTATTTTCTAGTATGTTTCTAGTATATACAAGCTAGTATATTTCTAGCTTGTGAGTTTTTTCCTTCCTTCCATCCACTGGCTGTTTGGGAACGTGCTGCTCAACTTCCTCAAGTCTATGTGGTGCTAGAAGGGGGCTCCTGCATTCTCTCCCAGTTTCTAACTTAATTTCTTTCTCTTTTCTTTGTTTTCTTGTTTTGTTTTGTTTTTGGGGGGGCAGGGTTCTCTGTTATTACTCTGGCTGTCCTGGAACTCACTCTGTAGACCAGGCTGGCCTCATACTTACAGAGATCTGCCTGCCTCTGCCTCCTAGGGTACTGGGATCAAAGGCGTGCGCCATCACCCGGCTCTAACTTATTTTGTTTGTAGTCAAAGAGCATATGTTGCATGGTTTTGGTTCTTTTGAGTGTACAGAAGCTTGTTTTGCGCCCTTAACATTTGGATTATCCTGGAATGTGCACAGAAGAACAATGTGTACTATTGACAGTGGAGCCTTCCACAGGTGTCTGCTCTAGAATGGTGTCTGCTCCAGTCTTTCCTTGTTATCTTCCCCTTAGTTATTTTTCTGTCCTCCATCGAAAGTAGATGACAGCTTTTCCTTCTCCTCCTCCTCCTTCTATTTTCAATTTTTTACATTGTCTTATGCAGCCTAAGCTGGCTTTGAACTCCAAATGTAGCTGAGGATGACCTTGGATTTCTGGTCCTCCAGTCTCCACTTCCAAAGTGCTGGAATTACAGGCATGAGTTCTATGTTTAGTTCTATGGGGCATTGGGCATGGAACCCAGAGTTTCATGCATGCTAAGCAAGCACTCTACCAAATGAGCTATGTCTCCAGCCCTGAAAGCATTCTCTTGAAGTCTCCAAGCGCTATAGTCTGTTTCTCGTTGGTTCCCTCAGGTTTTGCCTCACATGTTTTGAGAGAGCTTGTTAAGTACATACCTATCAATAATTGTGTCCTTCTGACGAATTGACCCTTGATCATCATAAAATTTCCTTCCTCGTCTGTAGCAATCATTTTTGCCTGAATTCTACTTATGTGCAGTTCAGTCCCTGCAGCTGTCTTTTTGTTACTTTCCCATGATGCATCACTTTTCATCTTTTTACTTTCAATCTTTAATATCTGGATCTTTGAATCTGAAGTGTGTGTCTTAAACACAGAACATAATTAGACCATGCTTTTTATTTATTCATCTTGGCAATCTTGGCCTTTTGATTTTGACTGATTTACATCTAATATAACTGCTGATAATACAGGATTTGTCACTGCCATTTTCTATTTATTTTGTATGTCGTGGTTTTATTTTTGTTTTAGTTATTTATTTATCTCCATAGCTTTCCCTTACTGTCTTCATTTGTTAGGTTAGGTATTTTCTGGTGTTCTATCTTAATTTATTCTTTCTTTTTAGTTACTTTCTTAGTAATTGCCTTGGGGTTACAAATGGCATCTTAAGTTTAAAATTTTTGGTTTGGGGGCTTGAAAGATGGCTCAGTGATTAAGATCAATTGCTGTTCTTACAGATGACCTAATTTCAGTCTTTAAGTCCAATTCTATGGAATTCAGAGCCCGCTTCTAGCCTCCAGTGAGTATCAGGCATTTACACAGCATTTATATACATGCAGGTAAGACACTTATACACATAAAATAAAATAATAAACGAATCTTTTTAAAAATCCGTTTATACTCATTACAACTTAGTTCTGACGCATGCACACTCCATCCCATGGTACCCCTGCCCCTTCCTGTTGCTGTGAGGTCACTTGCACAGGTCTGTCTGCATCAGACTCCAAGTGGCCTGACCCACTGTGTTTTAAGCCACAGATGAGCACACTGGTTCTGTCTTTTCTGTTTACCTGCATGGCTCTGTTGACTTTGGTCTTTATTTCTTTGAGTAGATTTAGGGACTGTCTTGTGTTCTTGTGTTTCTGGTTGGAGGACTCCCAGTAGTGGTTCTTACGAGGATGGGATTCTTAGCTTTGCACCTGAGAATGTGCTCTTACCACCTTCGTTTCTGAAGCATGGTTTTGCTGGAATGTCAGCACTCATCCTCCCTGTCTTCATTTTCAGCGCCAGGATGTGTCCTCCCCATCTCCGGGCCTCCACATCTTCTGATGAGCTATGAGCTTATACTAAGGAGGCCAATGTAGAAGAAGAAACATTTCTGATTCTCCCTTTTTCTTCCTTTTGACCATACGATCCCACATTTGTAAGTGTGTGTATTCATGACATTTGTTGGGGTTCTTGAATATGTGCATTCATGCTTCTCATCAAGCTTGGTGAGTGGGAGGGGGCTTTGTTTCTTCAGGCCGGTTCCCTCCCCCTTCTTCTCCTTTCTTCCTGATGTCCCTGTTGTGCACATGTTGGCACAGCTGGTCACGTCCTAGGGGTCTCAGGCTCTGCTCTTCCTTATCAGGATTTTTCTCTGCTCCTCAGAATGAATTTCAAGAGACTTATCTTTAAGTTCATAGATCTTTTATTCTGTCTATTCAGACCTGCTGTTCAGATCATCTTGTGCATTTTTCATTTCATTTAATTCATTGTACATTTCAGTTCCTGGATCCATATACAAACACACACATATTATGTATATAATCTCTTTTTAGATATTACCTATTTAGTGAGACATTATTCTCATACTTTCATTTAATTATTTTTTATAAAAAATTCCTCTAATTTTTAAGTGTGTATATGTGTTTGTATGTATGTGTGATTTATGCTGTGTGCATGTGTGTGTATGTGTGTGTGTGAGTGTCTGTACATGTGTGTATGTGTGGTCTGTGCTGTGTGTGCATGTGTGTGTGTGTGAGTATGTGTGGTTTGTGTTCTCTGTGTGTGCGTGTGGTTTATGTTGTACATGTACAGGACCAGCATGCGTGTAAGGTGTTCTTTGTCCTTATCCTCCGTTTTGTTCCTTTGAGGCAGGGTCTCTTTCTGAATCTGGAGCTTACATTTTTTAAGTTATCTTAGCAGCCAGCAAGCCTAGGAACCTCTGCTCTCTGCTCCTCAGAACACTGAAGTCACAGGTACATTCCAGACTATGACTGGCTTGCTGTATGGATTCTGAGATCCAAACTCATCTTCTTGTGGTTGCACAACAAACACCCTTAACCACTGAGCCACCTCTTCAGCTCATTTAATTCTTTAGCTATATTTTTCTTTAGTCTTTTTTTTTTTTAAACATTTCATAAAAAGTTAAAGTCTTTGTCTAGGACGCTTGTTCACCTACAGATATCACTAGCTTGAGTAACTGTAACATTAAAAAAACTGCTTGTGGGTTTTCTTTAAACCACATTTTAATTTTATTTAAGTGTATGTGTATATTCCATGTGTATGTGGGGGGCTGCCTGTGGAGGACAGAGAAGAGTGTTGGATAGCCTGGATCTGGAGTTACAGGCAGCTGTGAGCTGCCCAGTGCTGGGAACCAAACTCTGGTTCTCTAGCTAAGACAATGGTCTTAGCTACTGATCCATCTCCCCAGCCCTGCCCATGGCTGTTTTGACAAGTAGTCTGCAGGTAGAGTGTCCCACTGAGCAAGCCTGTCAAATAAAGAGGAGCTCTAGACACGGGGCTTTTCTAAAGAGCTGCAAGACAGGTGTGACAGCAACAGCTCTCTGGGGACAGAGCTTCCGGGAGAGTTCCAAACCCTTCTTCCCTGTCCACTGACTGCTCGACTGCTGTTTCCCACACGGCCACTGCACCTGTGAGTCTGTGGGCAGAGCTGAGGATGGAAGAGAGGAACCACGGGCAAGTTAAAACCCCGGATGCTTGACATTCTTCCTGAGCCCGGGCCATTTCTCTTGAATAAACACCCTCCGGGCTGTTGTGAGCCTAGGATTTATTTCCAGGGTGCTTGACCATTTTCCCACTGCGCTGATGGTTTTTGTGGAGCGGCCAACTCAGAGGCTCTCAGTCTACCCAGCTGGAAGTGCTTCTGTCTCATGCAGGGATTAACTGGGATCCAACATGGTCCAGTCTTTATGTTACGAGAATCTGTCTGGAGGTAACATTGAAAATGGAGTGGATAGGGGCAGGTGGTGAGAAGGTATTGAAGAGAAACGTCCTGGGGAGAAGTGGAAGCTGCCAGCACGCAGGTACTTAGTGTGGCATCGTCTGCAGAGGTAGATCAGCCTGGGAGACTTACCAGGGTGGTTTTTTTATGTCTAATTTTTCATTTTTCAATTTGTGTGTGTATTATATGCATATATTTATGTGGTATGCACATGTATATGCATGTTTTTGGAGGGCACAGGGATGTGTATGTATATTAAGACTCAGATGTTATGTCAGAATCATTCTTCTATCTAATTCTATGAGGCAGGCTCTCTCAATCAAACTTAGAACTCATAGATATGGCTAGTCTTGATTGCTTTGGAGAGCCCATCTCTACCTCCTGAGGCTAGGGTTACAGGTAGGCCACCACCCAGCCACCCAGCATCACAGGGTTCTGGGGCTCTGAACTCTGCTCCTCACACTTGTTCTGCCAATACATAACCAATGCATCTCCCCAGCCCCCTGGCAGTTTTTTAAAAGACTAAATTCTTTCTCAACTCCAATCAGTCACACAGGGGTTCCAATGAGACCCAGGCAGGCCCACAAGCAAGAGGCCCAGATGCCTGGGAAGAACGAGGCTGCTGCTAATCTCTGGTCAGAAACAACATTGAGAGAAGAAACCCAGCACCCCTGGTGGAGGGCTCAGAGAGAGACAATGTGGGGTGCTAGTGAAAGGGTTTAAGAAATATGAAACATAGAAATGCAATCACATATGGGGGAAATGCCTTCCCAAGTACGGCCATTAACAGTACTCTTCAGTCTCCTCCCCACCCACAGGGAAATGACCATTAAGCTTATCAGCAGGATTCGTCGTTCCCCAGCATACCAGGAGCCACCCTGTCCCAAGGGGCTAGTCCAAGGGCACAGGTTGACCACGCCCCCCCTGGATCCCGCGCGCGTGCGCGCGCGAAACTCCCGACCAATTAGTCTAACATAGAGAGCTCGGAGCCAATCAGCTGCACGAGCCCCCATTCCCAGACCCCTTTCCCCTGATAAAAGGGCTGGCGGGGAAGGGATCGGGGCCCGCCATGCTCATCTCCTGCGTGGGATAGGCGGGACCTGGACGCGCGCCGGTAATCAATAAATGCCTCATGTATGTTACAGCGGTCCGTGTCTCGTAGTTCCTTAGAAACCCGCCCGGCTTGCCCTAACACTAGAGGGTACCTTGGCCCTAGGCTTCAAACAGTTGGAGACCATCAGAGCTTTGCCTTGAAGGGTCCTTGGAAAGCATGGGTTCTGCTGGGTCCCAGCCTCTTCTATCTTCTCAAGAGGCTGCTACAGCTGCACTGTGCTTCTAGGGAGACCAGCAGAGATGCCAGGGCCGGGGTGAAGTGGCTGCTTTCTTCTTCATTCCTTTCTCTCCCAAGCAATTCTCTGAACAAGCTTTTGTAAGTCCCAGATGTTCCCGCTTTTGTTCGGGTCTAATCCTTCCTATTTATCCCTCCTCTGGTACCTGTTTATTATGCCCCATTTCTCTCCGGGAGCCAGGGCTCAGCAGATCGGCCACGGCTGATCCTATCTGCACTCGGGCAAACACAATCGTGCCTGGGTCTTGTCATCCAGCGCAGTGTGAAAAGGCCGGAGAAGGAGAAGAATTAAGCCAGCTCCACCAAGAACAGCAAACGCAGAGATTTTTAAAATAAACTCGAAAGCCTCAGAGGGCCCGTTTAGAGGAGCTCACAAAGAAAGCCCTTCAGTGGAGACACAATGGCACCGATGCACTAGCTCTCACAGCCCCGTCCCTCTGCAGCTAGAGAGACGTGTGGCCTTGGCTCTTGATTGCTGCCTTGAGGAGGAAACAGTGTCCCCGCCTGGGCTCTGAGGACAGTGACTTGTGGTCTCTCTCACTTAGGAGTTGTAGAGACTGTAGCCTTGCAGTCCTGCAAACGTAGTGTTGCAAAATGCAGGCTGAGCATCATACAACGGGGGATGAAGGCTCAAGAAGAACCCAGATTTAACATCCTACTGCTCTTACCAGGACCTATGGAGACAGATCAATCTGTCCACGCCGTCTTTTGAGTTTGGACTTCTGGGGTCATTGCTGAGCCTGGGGCCACTGGAGCCTTTGGGTACAAGACAAACAGAAGTGACGACAGACATCATCCTTTGGGTTTTGCCTAGGACCAAGGAATCTCAAGAGCCACTGGTTAGGGCAAAGGCAAAGAGACATCACAGTCAATCCCATCTGATGTGGGGACATGTGTCTCTCCTGATGCCCACTCTTCTCAGCCAACCCCAGGTCCTCACCTGGCCATAAAATAGGACTGAGGTTGGCTTTCAAACGGACTCAGAGCCAACTTCATGCCAGGAAAGGTTGTGGCTCTGCAACTCACTGCACACGGTACCTTTCAACCTCCTGAGAAAGGATTGTGGTCTCTGATGGAAGGACGGGTTAACCAAACTTCTAGAGGATACCCCAGTAGCTCACAGTCACACGGCAAAGCTCGGGAAGCTCTGAATCTGGGCAGGACTCTCCAGCACACCACAGTTCCCAATAATAGCTGGTGCTACATGGAATGCCCATCCTCACACCCAGGATACATGCCCTAGGTGCCCCCCGCTGCTGGGTGGGTGTGGAGGGCTGGGGCTTCACAAGCTTGCCTCATGCTTCCCTGCAGTCACCACAAATGGCTCCTTTCACAGCCGAGGCTGTGGCAGCAGCTTCAGGCGCCTCTGCCTCGCAGGATTGACATCAATCCTCATTCAAATCAAACTCTCTCTGAAACATGCTCCAGTGGAGTGGAATTTTCTGCTAAATAAGGTGTTATTAACCCAGCTCCCAGCTCCTTGGGCCCAGGCTGAGCTCAGCAGCGCGGAGGCCGCTCCCAGCCGATGAACCCACTTAAATACCGATTAATAGGCATTGCGGCAGTGGCCTGGGCAGGCTTGGTGAACCCTGGGTTCCTCGGGCTTTAGCGCCAGAAAGCTCAGACTTGTCTCTGACTCTCATTCCAGCCCCAGCCGTGAGCAATGATAAGATACTCTGCAGTCTGGGGATAAGGGGATACAGAGGGTGGGAAGAATCTGGGACTGGAGAGATGGCTCCGTAAAGTGCTTGCCTTGCAAACGGGAAGACCTGAGTTCAACCCCCAGAACCCACTTTTTTAAAAAAGGGACAAGATGGATATAGTGGCAGAAGTTTATAATCCCAGTGGTGGGGAGATGGGAAAGCTGGGCCTTGATGGACAGCCAGCCTAGCCAAAATGGTAAGTACCCAGCCAGGGAGAGACCCTGTCTCAAACACACACACACACACACACACACACACACACACACACACACGACAGTCTCCTAAACCTCTCCCACTGGAAAGCCACAGAATAAACCCAATGTGGAATGAAGAGTGGCTAGCTCTCCCACACCACCCCCTCTCTGCACGTGGGTGATGGAGAGCTGTGGCCAGCCATGCAGACTTCAGGGTAAGACAGGATCCCAATATAACTTACTCTGGTTCTTACGCAGCTTGACACATGCCTTGATGCCTCCAGTCCAATCATTTCAGCCACATACAAGTTCAGTGTGTAATTCTCGGAGCTGAAGCTTTTAGTGCTGGAAGAGCCCTAGAGAGTCCCTGGTCCAAGCTCATTTTACAGCTGAGGAAACTCAGGACCAGAGGGAAAAGGTCATGCTCAAAGTCACCCAGTCCATCAGCAGCCATGCCAAGATCGCTGCCCGGCTCTGCCAACCCTCCATGCAGCTGTGCGATGCCCCCACTGACGTCGTCCTGTTTCTCTCCCCTCCAGCAACACAAAAGCACCAATAGACAGAAACTAATAACCACATCTGCATGGTTTCCAGGCTACACACTGCAGTGGTCATGTAGTCAAGCGATAGTTACTAAAGAAGATTAGAAAACAAGTCAAATTTCCTAACTCTGATAGAAGCAAACCACCCATATTCGTCTTTTTATATACAGCTGCTCACTGGGAATTGTCCGGGCAATGGACATTGTGCTAGGTATGGATTCCATAGAGGAGAAGGCTTTGGAGGGGGAGAGTTCTTAGTCACACCAACTGGGACAGACTAATCATACAGGCAGGCATGTGGACACACACACACACACACACACACATACACACCGGGGGGGGGGGGTGAGCATGCATGCACAAACAATTGCAAAGATATCATGTGATCAAGTCCAAAACAGGAAGGAACACAAAGTAGCAGACTCACAGGTGGGCATGCTTTATCACCCAAGGGTCACTCAGGGGACCCTGGTTATTTTCTTGCTGCTGAGACCAAATACCTGGCAAGAATCACCTTAAAGGAAGGAGGATTTATCTGTGGGGAGACAGTCCATCACAGAGGGGAAGGGATCCTAGTTTGATTTTCTGTTGCTGTGGGAAAATGTCGACCAAAAGCAGCCTGGAAGGAATGTGTTTATTTCACCTTACACATCCGGATCACAGTCGTGGAAGTCGGGAAGTCGTGGCAGGAACTGATGCAGAGACCCCGGAGGAACGCTGCTTACTGGCTTGCTCAGTTACCTTTCATACAGCCCAGGACCACCTGCTCAGGGTGGCACTTGCCCACAGTGCCCAAGTTGGACCTTCCACAGCAATCAGCAATCAAGAAAATGCCCCGCAGACATGCCCAAAGGCCAGCGTGGTGAAGGCGATTCCTCAACTGAGGTTCTCTCTTCTCAGGTGACTCTAGTTTGTGTCAAGTTGACGAAAACCAACCGGCACAGAAGGCAGGGTGGCAGGCTGCTCCACCGTGGCAGGAGTGTGCAGCTCGGACCCCCTCATCTCCCCAGCTCTTGGGAAAACCGGAAGCAGAGATCAGACAGGAAGTGGGGCACTTCAAATCCCACCCCCAACGACCTGCTTCCTCCACCTCTTCAAGGTTCCACAACCTCCCCAGACAGTGCCACTAGCTGGGGGACCAAGTATCCAAATACCACGAGGGATCAGGGGTGTGAAGGGAGCGTTTCTAATCCAAACCACAGCAAAAGACTACTCTGGGGAGGTGATATCCAAGCATCCAAGCCGAAATCTGAAGAAAGAGGAAAACCCAGCCATGCAAGATGAGAAAGAGGAGCCATCGGAGCAGAAGGGATGGAGCTGGGGTTTCCTTTCATGGACGATGGGGTGAAAACATTTCCAAATTAATAAATGCTTATTGTTTCAGAGGCAGGAAAGCGGTTCATTCTCTCCGCTAATTGCCCCACTCCTCGGAGCCGGTACCATCGATCAGTCTCTGCTTTGCTTGTCTGTTTCTTTCCGCGCCATTCGCTCAACATGGGGCTGAGAAAGGACCTTTCCCCAGTGCGGGGACACTGTTTCCCTTTAACCCCCGTTAGCACATACAGCCTCAATCTCTTTAGGGCTGTGTGACCTCAGGCAAGGCACTTACTCTGCGAGCCTCAGTTTCCCCACTTGTGCGATTGAGGATGATAAATGCAGGACTTTAGAGGGCTGTGGTGAGGTTTGACTAAAATGGAGCATGTGCAGAAGCTGCCCTGGTGTGGGGCTGTTCTGTTCCGTACATGTAGGCCTCATGATGACAGCAAGTTTCATTCATACAAGTTAACTGCCTTGTTCATAGAAGGGTGCTGGTAACTGTACTTCACGTTGATCTTTCCATGCACACTACAGCACTGAATGACGGGATGGGCTCTTGTTCTGATTCTCTGGGGAGACCTTTGTCGACTCCCTTAATGTTGCTTCATCTCTGTTATCTCTCCATCCCAATTCCTTCATTTCAAACTGAGATGAATTCAACGTTTCACAGGCACTGAAGGATATAGTCACATTCTCCAGACTATGGTCCAAAGGTCCCATGACCAGCCATGGTGGGTGGCCTTAAGTCTGTTATCTGGTCCTATGCTTGCCCCAGATCCAGATTTGGCCCTGAGTGTCTTAGAGTTGTTTGTGCCCTGTCTCTGCCACCTCGACCAGCAATGGCTTTTCGCAGGATTGGCCTTTGCCTCCCAGTCACTGGCCAGACGTGGCTTTGCCCTATAAAGCAGCTTAGTGGGGACTCATCCTGTACTCTCATCAGTCAGGGCCAGAGTTGGCCTCATGTACTCTGTGGCTTGGCCTCCACCTTAGCCTTGGTCTTGGTGCCTCCTGAGCTGTGCTTTTCAACACGTGTCCTGGAACATCTCAAAGAAGGTATTCCCACCAGGTATGCTGCACAGGCTTACAATCTCAGCACTCTGGGTACAGAGCTGGAGGATTTAGAGTTAGGGCCAGCATGGACTAAAATAATAAGACCCTATCTCAGAAAGAGGAGGAAGAGGAGGAGGAGGGACGAGAAGAAGGAGGAGGAGGAATTTCTGATATCTGCCTTGAGTCCCTACTCTTCCCATAGTTCTGGAACATTCTTGGTAACCAGATGAGCATGGAAACAGGCTTCCTGTGTTTTTTTACTCACCCAAGTCCCTGGGCATCTCCCACCTCAGGACCACCAGACCAAGTTCCTGCTCTGAAGAAGCTCACAGCAAGAAAAGGGTGCCCTCTGATCGCCCTTTCTTCAGAAAGGCCAGTGCTCCGAGGCACAATGGCCCAGACCTAGAGGAACCAAGTTCTTCTGGCACTTTCCAGGGATCTGGGACAGTGATGTCACTGCTGAGCCTTACAAATTCAGCAGATTCCCGTGACTTGTACCAGAGAAGGCAGAGCAACAGGGTGGGCAGATGGCTCCAGGACAGGCAGCAAGGGACCACTACAGGACCTCATGAAGCTGCCACTAAATAGGTTGGAGGATGGGTCATAACTGTTCTCAGGCTCTGAGCTCCATGTGTAGGTGAGTGGATGGGAGAAGGGCCAGTCACAGAGAACAGGAATGTGGAAAGAGCAGCAGAAGTGGGGAGGAGACCAGGCCAATTTGGTTTGGAAATGCCTGGGGACTGTCCACTTGGGCATGCCTAGTCAGGTGAAGTATCTTGAGCCACAAGTAGAAACTTGGGAGTCAAGACCTGGCCATGAAAACCGGAGAGGAGAAGAATAGGAAAGGTGAACACAGAGACAACAGGCATCAACATTTAATAAAGATGCTTCTGGAAAGATGAGGAAGGTTCAGATATGGGAGGTGAGAAACAGGAGGGTGTTCCCTCTGGAAGCCATGCCAAGAAAGTACAGGAGGAGGGAGCAGCCAGTGAGGAAGCAGGAGAATACAGAGTCTTGGAACAAGGCTCTACAGCCAGCTGGGATCCTGCTCTTCCCCTCCCTGGATACAGGGCCTGGGGCTAAGTGAGTGGCCTCTGAGCCTGGTTTCCCACCGTGAAGAAGGAAGTCCCACTTCAGGGCTCAGTAGACAGGGCCATGGCTCTGTGTGAATACCCCAGCGAGTGTGGGGGCACCAGGAGATGACTTGGACTTACAGAACACGACACCTCTTGGGGAGTTTCCAGGGAGTGCTGAGCACCCGAGGACGTGACGGTGGCCCAGAGGATGGCCACAGTCCTAAGGGGACGAAACCCTTGCCATCACTGAGGTATTTAGACATGGAAGCTTGCCACCACTCCAAGGAAACAAGTCACTGAGTAAGGAGTTGAAAGATTCATGAATGAACTTCCAGGAAAAGGGAACAGAGAGGCCCAGAGAGAGGTGTCTCACCACCAGAGGGGCTGGGGGTTCCCTGCTGCCCTCTGGTGCCAAGCTGAAGGGTAAATGGCCCCAGAACTGGACAGCAGTCACAGCTATGGCCCTGCACTTTGCATTACAAACATGGGAATGTGATCATTAGGTGATTATATTTTTAAGGCCCAAATTGTTTTATTTGTTTCCCTGCCAGCTTTCATTGGGCCATCAGTCATTCCCCACACAGATAACATTTCTTATGTACATTGACAGAATAAATTACATGGTCCTCATCCAGCAAATCAACATTACAGGGGAACATTATCTTCTGCACGGCGATGCCTGGGCACATCATAAATCCTAACCAGGTTTATTACATCTGTCTTGTCATAGATTCATTTTATTGAGGAGTGGGTTTTTTTTTTCCAGATTAATAATCACATTAATAGATGAGATTCTCTTTAGAGAATTGTTTTCTCGGGGAAACTGACGGAAGAGCAGCATGGCTGCAGAGCAGAGTCCCATCGGAGGCTGCCAGAAGGCTGTCCTTGTCATCCTGACTGTGTCCTCCAAGACCGGGAACCAGGATCTCCTGACTCATTGGGAGGACGCTGGGCCAGCCACTGATTCCTTCCCATTTCCCAGATCTCTCCAAATGCCAAATCCAGACGCTTCCAGGGTGCTGTCAAAGATATATCATTATATTAAACCAATCCAATGGCTGTCTGATGAGTAACTCTCATGCAAACCAACGAGAGAGCTGACCCACAGAAGACTGACAGCAATTTGGGGTGAATCTTGAGTCAGGCTTCCCGCCTGCCTGCGTGCCCTGTAGGTAGCTTGTTAATTCTGCCCTTCTTTCCTTTTTTGTGCGCTAAGTGAGCTGATTGGAGCAGACCAAGGTTGGAAAATGATGGCTTGTAAACTAAATCCAGCTATGGCCTGATTTAGTAATTGAGGCTGGAGTGCAGCCTTTCCCAATTGGGAAGCAGAGCTGTGCAGCTATGACTGAGACTCTGTGCCCTGCAGAGCCTGCAATATTTAAGCCCCAGACCTCTACAGCAAGTGTTTGCTGGCCTCTGGTCCAGATAAAGCCTATGTGGATGAGTTTGGGGCAAAGCTGTAGGGTGGCACTCAAGTGCACACTGTAATTGCGATCGGAGCCCGCTGTGCCAAATTCATTCCTGGTAAGACTTTATTTCTTTCTTGCAATGTCTCACTGGGAAGATACTATTCTACAGGTTCCAACACTCATCCAGAGGCATAGGCAAGGTGGGAACTTAGGTCTTGTCTGGTACCAACAACTTACCTCTCTATATACTGGGACCCATCGAGACACTAATTGGTGAATACCAGGGAAATTTCGAAGGGGACCATTCATTTGACATGAAGGATGTTGATGAATGGAGAGAAAAAAAGATTATGGGAGAAGAGAAAAGGCACCTTATATTTAACCCTGCTGGCCCTGGTAAGAAAATGGCCCTGCTGTCCACTGCCCTGTTCCACAGTGGCATTTCCTCTCTTTAGCCTGATGGCTACAGTTGATCCCCTCTCAACAGGTGAAGGACCAAAGTCCAGAGAGGCAGGCGTCAACCCTAAGGCACGTGGTATGTAAGCAGTATTCCCTCTTCATTTGTGTCTGCAGTGAGTTCTTTTAGCCATATCAGATGTCTGGCCTGGACTAAGAGAGAGAGAGAGCTGGAGGAATGCTTCGGGGCTTGGGGTGTCAGAGTGGCAGAACCCCAAAAGAAGGCCAACCTTGGTCAAGTGGGAGAGTGTCAAAGTTCTATCCCTAGCCATCTGGGAGTCATCTCTCAGCCCTCCACTGATCCAGTCAGCATCAAGTCTGAACAAAGCAGTCTTCTCAGCCAGAGAATGAGCCGAGGACCCGGCCACTCCCACATGGCTCTCTTCACTTCTAGCCCCCCAGAGCCTGGGCCCTGTCTTCACGGGGACAGATCACAGATCAGCAGACAGCCCTGCACATCCTGTATCCGCTTTCCCAGAAGCCTGCTCCTCAGACCAAAAAGGCGGCTCAATCCTTTCAGAAGCTTGGCACCCAGCACCGAAGTCATCCCGGACACATTTCTCTTTCTCACTCAACGTCTGATCTATTAGCTTTCAAACTAGTAACAGGATCCCATCGCTTCTTCCCACTTCCGAGGCTACCGACCTGGCCCGAGGCCACGTGTCAGCTCCAACTCCAGCTGGCCGGCCTGCCTGTCTCACTGCCGACACCAGGCAGCGGGTCTGTGGGAGAGGCTGCCTGTTTTCTCAAAATGTGCCAACTCTTCATTCCTACTCAGTTAGAACCAGAACTGCATGATAACCAAACACGTCCCCACAGCCCTGCCACCACTGCCCTAGCCATACAGCTCCCCCCACTCCCCGCTGGGCCTCGGGGCCCCTGCACCCTACAGAGCAATCTCCTGCCTAGCCCCAGGACAAGTGCCACCCCTCGCTGCCTTCCTTGAGCACCTCGCAGCCCAGAGCCTCTGGGTCTTTTCACCTTCTGTGCTCTTCCACAATATACCCAGGGACGCAGTTCCCCACCTTCCTAACGCCGCGACCCTGTAACACAGTTCCTCACGTTGTCGTGACCCCGTCGACCATAAAATTACATAACTGTAATTTTGCTACTGTTATGACTCTCAATGTAAATATCTGATATGCAGATGGTCTTAGGCGACCCCTGTGAAAGGGTTGTTTGATACCCCCCAAAGGGGTTGAGACCCACAGGTTGAGAACTGTTCCTGTAGGGTTTGCCACAATAGTCACAATCTCAGTGAATCATGTCCCAGATTTCAACTTCCATTTCTCGTCCTCCCTTCCCACTTACCTCCCTGATTTTCTCTGTACCCAGTGACCTCCGTCTGCTCGCTGGTGCACTGTCAGCTGGCCGCTCACTAAGCTGTAAGCTTTACACATTCAGGAGTTTTTTGTCTGTTTAACTCATTGCTTTACCTCCAGGACCCAGAATAATCCCTGACACATGCACTCGATATGAAACTTCTGCATAAAGGTTTAAGAACTCTCTGTGTGTTCATATGTCCATATGAGTAAGTATGTGGATTGTGTGTGCACAGATGCAGCATGCCTGCGCCTGCACACGGAGACCAGAAGAGGGCGTCGGTGTCCCCTCTTCATTGTTCCTCTGAGGCAGGAGCTCCTCTTGAACCGGAGGCTTGTGTCTCAGCCAGGCTAGAAGACAGCAAGCCCCATGAGTCCTTCTGTCTCCACCCCACCAGCTAGACACCGAGAGTTGATGGGGGATGTCCAGCTCAGATCCGAACTCCTGTCCTCATGATTGTGGAGCAAGCACTCTGAGCTGTTGAGCTAGCTCTCAGTCCCTGTATAAAGGTTTAATCAATTTTTATACTGTTCCACCAAATGGAAGTGGACCAAGTTCTGTACATACTCTGGCACCGCTTCCTCATGTGCAAAGGAGGGTGAAGGTGGTACCTTACTCACGTGTGTTACTCGGAATGATTGACAGCCAGAACGAGGCTAAAGCAATGCCTGACTCAGAGTCTGCAGACTCTGCCTAACACAGCTGGGCTGAGCTAAGTTCACATGCACTATAAGACCAAGAGCCAGGCGAAGAAGCTTGGCTTCAGCACTTGCTAACAATGGCTCTCAGGAAAGGTCCTTTTTCCTCCTTGTACCCAGTCTGCCCGTCTGTAAAATGGACTACTATCCAACTGATACCATGGCATTGCTTCAGGACAACTGAATGAGGTAAAGTTCAGAAGGATGCTTGCCCTGGAACCTGGACCATTGGAATGTGGCTGGTGTTGAGACTAAGGATTCAACTCACCCAGGAGAACACCTGGGAAGGAGGCACTGGCCCAGGCATGGCCTTCTCTGCTCCCTGGTTTCTTGGTAGGGAGTAGGCTCCAGAGCAGTCCAGGCCTGAGCAGGTAATATGTAACAGTCTATCTCTCTCTGTTTTTTCCCTTCTCTTTTTAGCATGAAAACCCGCCCTAGCACCTCTCATTATCCACTTCATCAGTCTCAAACCGTCAGCTAATTGCACTCCCCAGCTGCCCCTCCCTTCTGCCTCTTTACGAGCTCAATAACGCACAGCTGCCTCCCTATTTGGGGCTCCACTGGGGAGTTACAAACAAAATGTAGCCTATAGAACCCTAATGCCTTCCCTGGGCTCCAGACCCCCTGTTTGTCTCTCTACATCCCCACCCCAAGGTACTGGGGTGCAGGACAGGACTTCATGGACGTGCAAGATTTCACAGATGACTGAAGCCCTCTGGCTGGCAAGTCTGTAGCCCCTGCAACAGGGAAACTCAGGAGGTTTGTTTAACCCTCACCCCACCTTTCTGCAAGAGGTCTCCTTCCAAAGCTCAGCACAGAATGCCACCAGGTGGACAACTGAGGTCTCTCCAGGGAAGACACAGACAGTGGCTCTTGGGATAGCTGGGGTCTCAGGTGTGGCCTACAGCAAGGTGGGAAGGTAAGTGGACACCAGGGTCTGCTTAGCTTGACCGATGCTGACTGTGCACTGTGGGGAGGCTGGGCTGCTTCAGTGAGAGTGCCTGGTGTGTGAGCCATCTGCCGCACTGGAGGCCACACAGTTCTGGGTGAGGTTGGAGCCGCAGGAGAGGGGAGATCTTACTGAACACCCAGCATTCAGCAGACTCCAGAAGGGGCCCTTCTGTACCTACCTATAAAAGGCCAAACCAACCATGACAGAGCCAAGGTGACTCACCAATAAATTACTGCCTACAGGACAAAGTCTTCTTCAAAGTAAGTCAACAGAAATTTAGAACCCAAGGCAGTGTCCACAATATCCAAATATAGTTCTTGAAGATTTTTTTTAATACAAAGCATGGTGGTTCGGTACTATGACCCCAGCACTCAGAAGTCTGAGGAAAAAGAACATGAATTTGAAGCTAGCCTGAGCTACATAGCAAGACCCTGACTTAAAAGCTAAAATAAAAACACAAAGTATCACAATATACCCCATAACCTGAGAAAACCTCAAGAGGAAGAGACCTGGATATGACGCAGGTATCAGAACTGGCAGTAAAGGACTTCAGAGCACCCCTTGGAAATATGCCTGAAGATTTAAAGAAGAATACACAGTGAATAAGCCAATGGGAAAGCTCCAGGGAAACGGGAGAAACTATAAAAAAGCATCAGATAGGAATGATAAATGGAAACACAATTCTAAAGCAGAAAAACTTAAGGTTAAACAACAGGAAGCTAAAAAAGAAAAGTTTGGTGAGTTGGAAAACAGAGCCCCTGAAACCATGACAACTGAAGACCCTGAGAGACGGTATCAAAGCTTGCAGCATAAATGGAATTGAATCCTTCAGAAGAGAGACGGAAGCAGAGAGTTTTCTTGAAAAATTAATGACTATCAAAAGAATGAAAAGGCAAGCCCCAGGCCAGGACCTGGTGCTTGCAAAGGACATATCTGATTAAGGAATATTGCTCAAGGTAGACAAACAGCCCTAAAAATACACCAATAAAAAACTACGCAATTAGTACCAAAAATACTTCAGCGGTCACTGGACCAAAGATGACATGCAAATGATATGCAGGTGACATCACATGGTATGCAGATGAAGGTCATCATTGAAAGATACTCAACATCACACGGCAGTAGACGATTGCAAATTAAAACGCCAATACACACTAGAATGGCCAAGACAAGCCAACGGATGGCCAGAGCTTATTGAACTGACCCGTACATGATGCACGAATATATCAAAATGTCACATTGCACTGTTAAAAAAGGACTCATTTATTATCAGTGAGTGAAAACATTGTTGAAAAGAATGTCCTAAATCCAAATGCCTGACCATCCCAGGCGCTGATGTGTGTAGAGCAACAGTAAGTTTCACACACTGTCAATCTGCACGTGATGACATGGCCACTTGGAAAGAGTTTTGCAGTTTCTTACAAAACTGAATGTGCACTAACATTATCTACCCGTTGCACTTCTTAATATTTGCCCAAATGAATAAAAAGCTCATGCTTACCCAAACCTGCCCAGGAATGCTCATTAAAGCTTGATTCATAATCAGGAAACCTTGGATCCAAACAGGATGACCTTCAGCGGGTAAATTAAGGGAACACTGTGCCACATCCATTCAGTGAAATATTATTTAGAACTGAACAGAAATAAGCAATCAAGCGCCACGAGATAACGTGGGAAATCCCAAAAGGCATATTACTGAGTACAAGAAATCAGTCTGGGAAAAAGACATCCTTTATTGTCCTAATAATACAGCATGTTAGGGAAAAAAACCAACTATGGAGTTTGTGAAAACACCAGAGGATCTGGACAGACACAGCTGGGAGGGCTCTTGGAGCAGGAAGCCTGCTCTGTATTCCTGTGGCGGTGGATACGGGTCACCACACATTTGTCAAAACCCAGAGATAGCACAGCACCAAGAGTGCGCCTTAAAAATAAGATGTGCACTTCGGGTGATAACGAGGTGTCAGTGCTAGTTTGTCAGCCGCGGTAAATGCACCACACGGCTGCTGCGGGGCGGTGACAGCGGGGGAGTCCGTGCGTGGAAGGGGACGGAGCGTATGGGAATTGGGCGTTTTCCATCTGGTTTTGTTGTGCACCTAAACGCACCCCTTAGAGAGTGAATTTCCTTAATTTTTTAAGACAAAGAAATGTTTAAAATATGATAACATTATCAACTCAAAAAAAACTTAATGAAGTCCAAACGATATAGACATAAACAAGCCCTCCTATACCCACGCATGCGCACGCGCGCGCGCACGCGCACGCAATGGACACCAGCAAGGCATTTACTAATCAAATCTCTGGAGAAAAAAAAAAAAAGAAGCAAGAATAAAGGAGAAACTCAAAAGAGAAAATGTATCCAGGTGGAAAGTGAAGACAAGAGAGTAGACTGTCACCTGGTTCATCGCGACACAGGGACAGCTAGAAGGCAGCGAAGACCTTGGAACTAAAGGAAATCTACTCGCTCTCTGAGTGTCTGTGCTCAGAAATAATTTAGACGTGAAAGCAAAAGATGAACTTTGGAAATAAAAGCAACGGGACTGATCATCCTCTCCTGTGAACTGTAAGGTGTGACAGGGCACTCTTCAGCAACACCGAATGGAGCAGAGGTCCCCCTGTCCAGAAGACAAACGCCAAAAAAATGGGAGTCTGGATGAGAAAAGGAAAAACTCTTCTTATTTGTTTTCAGCTAGCGTGTATGCATGTAGTGTACGCATTGGTGTGCAGATGTGTTTGCCCAGATGTGTGCTTATAGAGCCCAGAGAGCAACGCCAAATGCCTTCCTCTATTGATCGTGAATTCTTTAGAAAGTCTCTAATTCACCCGGAGTTTGCTTCTTTGGCTGACCAACTGGCCAGTGAGCTCTGGGTATCCTCCTGCCTCCACCTCTGAGCACCCGGGTCAATGATGCATGCCACGTGCCTGGATTTTACATGGATACTGGGGATCGAACTCAGATCTTCATACTCACTCAGCAAATTCTTTACTACCTGAGCCATCTCCCCAGCCCTTAATTATTAATTTCTTTTAAATAAAATTCATTATTGTATTTTATTTAAGGTAAAGCAATACTGACTAGCAGGAGTTAAATGTCAAAGGTAAAAAATAAAGGAGGGAAGAAACAGTAGAATCCAGTGGAAGATCCTTACATTGTCTATTGAGTGAAGTAATGTGTATCAAAGATAAGCTTTGACAGTTTAAGAACATGTGTGGTCAGCTAGGGAGAGGGCTAATGGGAGAAGCACACTTGCCTCTAAAGACTGAGAACCTATGTTTAGATCCCCCAAACCCACATAAAGCTGGACACAGTACTTCTTTAGAGGGATGGGAAGCCAAGACAGAGGATTCGCCAGAAGTTTGTGGGCTGGCTCTCCTGGCATGCACATCAGTGGAGGCAAGGACCAGCACTCCAGGTTGTCTTTTACTTCTACATGCACAAGGCAGCATGCACACACCCACACTCACACCAATTTACCTGCACACACACGTACATACACAAAGACTTTCAAAGTGTCTTTTGCTTTAGGCATGGTGATAGACATCTATAATCCTCACGCTCAGGGTTCTGAGGCAGAACGATTCCAAGTTTGAAGCCAGCCTGAGTTACATAAAGGGATCCTATCTATAAATAAATTAATTACTTAAATAACAATGCATATAGAAGTTACTATGTATAAGAAGTACTATGTATAGAAGTTACAGTTCTATTGAGATACATTGTATGAAACTCAAATTATTATTAAAAGTATTAAAAAATAACAATGCATATAGAAGTTACTAAATCAATCACTTTAAAAGAGACAGATACATTTTCAAAGCTAGTAGATAAGTAAAAACTTGAATATTGGTTGGGAGCATGGTCCAATGGTAGGGCATTTACCTGGTATCCATGAGGCTGTGGTTCCATTCCAGCTACCATATAAAACTAGAATATTAAAATTTTTCAACAATCAAAAAAGGAAGAAAAGTAGGAAAGAAAACAAAAAGTAAGTGGAAGACAAGATAGGTATCATAGATCAAAATCATACTTCCAAAATCAACCGAGCCAATAATTACACTAAATGTAAATGAACCAAAAATTCCAACAAATAGACAGGAATTTCTAGGAGCAAAAGGCAATATACAATGATATTTTCATAAGAGCACAAGAAGGTGAAAAGGAGATACTGTGAGAACATAAATTCAAAGTCAAAGTGTCTGTAATAATATATAATAATATAATAACAAAGCAAATGTAATCAAGACAACTGCTCCAACTAAGCAGAGCCCTTTCACATGGTGGGAGATAATCAAGACAGAATCATGACCGTGGGTATCTACCCAATTCTGGTTTTTACCAGATAAACAATAATGACAGAATAGGACCAGGGTGTTTCAGTATGTGTATGTTATGACACAATGAAAATTAAGAGTGCGTATTTGTGCAAACACAAACCTCTGCAGCTCAGAAATGGGTCTAGAACTCAAGGTCAAAGCCTAACTCTTGACTAGGAAGTCTTGACTCAAAAGTTCCAGAGGCTTGGGCCAGAATCAGTTCCTCCTTCCCAAAGCCAGGGCAGAAGGGGAGAGCTGAGTGCAGTGGTTCCCCCAGATCTGCTGCTTCGCTGTCCTCAGCTTAAATTGCCCATGGCCAACCACAAGTAGTAAGTGGAAATTTCCAGAAATGAGCACCTGGTAAGTTTTAAACTCCTAGTGTGGTGATGAAGTCTCTCGAAGTCCCACTCCATCCCACCCTGCATGTGAGCCGCCCTTCCTTCCTGGCCTGTGCTGCATACACCGCTACCTTGGTCGTAGCCATCTCCTGCGCTATCAGCTCACAAATACCGGGTCAGGATCGTGTACCTTTCAAGAAGCAACGTATCACAAGCCTGCGTAGCTCACATTCCTCGATCTCATCATGCAGGCATTGTGTCACCTCATGCCATCACCAGGGGAAGGGTGCACAGGGTACAACAAGGTATGCTTGAAAGAGAGACAATGTTCACATGACCCGCGTATGTCTGTTTGTGCATGTGCACACATACATACGTGCACCTGCATGTGGAAGGCAGAAGTCAGTGTCCTGCCTTCAATCCAGGGAGATACTGCTTCTGGATTGCTTCTCTATCTTATGATTTCAGATGGGATCTCTCTCTCGTTGAACCTGGAGCTCACTGACTCAGCTGGAATAGTTGGCCAGAGAGCCCTAAGGAAGCTCCTGTCTCTGCCTTCCAGGGCCAGAACTTCAGGAGCACACCAGTATGTCCAACTTTCTAAACTTGGGTTCTGGGTATCCAAACTCAGGTCTCCATGCCTGTGCAGAAGGCATTTAGGCACTCAAGCCATCTTCCAGCCCCTATGAACACCTCATTTTTTTTTCCTTTTCCAGGGCTGGGGTTTGAACTCAGAGTCTTATGTTCTAGGCGAGTGGACTACCACTGGGCTACAACCCCACCCCAACAACTTGTATTATAGTATAGTATTATATTCTTCTATGACCCCATTGTTCTCAATCCTGTTTTACCTAACTTATGTCAAACTTTACCATAAGTATGCACACGTAGGGAAACCCGCAGCACATGCAGGTCCACGGCTGCGCCAGCTTCCATAGGACTGTCTTAGAATGAACTCCTACAGAGGCTCAGAAACAACTATCGTGACTTCAACTGTGAGAGGTTTAGGGCAAGAGTGTTCTGGAAAATGCTCAGTTGTAGTTTAACACATGAAAGAAGGCTTTCTGGCCTCCTGTCTCAGCTTGTCCACTCCCTTCCTGGGGGACGGGGGCGGCTTGAGAACATCCGTCATCTGTACACTCCCATTCCTCCTGCACTGGGTCTTCCGGTTATTTTAACCTAAGCCCTGGATACAGTGTAATCGCTGATCACTGGATAAATGCTTGACAGAGTGAGTGAGTGCATGAGAGAATGAAAGGAAGGGAAAGGAAGAGGGAAGGAAAATAAAATGGAGAGAGAGAGAGAGAAGCAGGAAAGGCAAAGCCTCTGCTGTTCCCAGCTGCACTGATGGAATGTCTTGAGAACCATGAGGTCAGAGTAACACCCTCAGTTCCCTGTTTCTATCCTGGAATCTCTTAGGACCCTGTAACCCCACGCAGGTTTACCTGCTCCCGAAGCTAAACTGTCTCCTGAGCCCTTGTCTCCCACCAGCTGGACAGCAGGCTCCTGAATGCTGTGGAGTCTCAGTTCACATCCTCAGCGGCTCCCCTGGATATTTTATCCCTAGACTGCAGAGTGTCCCATATTAAATCAGACCTTTGTCTGCCAGAGCACAGTCTCAGCTCCCGAAGAACGAATCAACACTCATTGATCGAAGACTCTTGCCTTAATTCCCTACCCCTCACCCTGTCTCCACAATGGACCATTTTGCAGACAATAGCCATCATCACAGCCTTTGTGAAGTCCTGGGCATCCTGAAATTGAGCCTTCAATCTCCCCACAGACATGCACAGGAAATGGAAAAATCTATGCCGGTCCCTGCTAACACAGAGGCTGTTAGTTCCAAAACTCACAGGAGACCTGTTTCTTGAGCTGCAGAGGGGTCGAATGACCTGGTATAGCCTAAGCAGGTAGAGTTCTCTCTCCTACTGCCAGTCTTCTGGGTGGGATTAGCCCCAGGACACCTACCTCTCTAGTATCACCTAACTATTTGCTACGGGACAAAGGGCGAGACAGTATGCTGTCTGCTAGGTCATCCCTGGACAAAACAAGCTCAGTGTGCCTGTTACAGGAGGGTCCCCAGGAGAAGAAAACACTCTCAGATAACTAGAATTCTAAGATAGGAAGTCAGGTAGTGGATGCCCCACCTAGGAAACAGCCTTCGGGATACAATGTCAACCTGAGGCCAGAGACACCCCTGCCTTCCAATTCCCAGTGGATGGCCATGAATGCTTCTGACGCATCCATCCAAAAAGTCACTTCTGTCTAAAAACCTGTCTGGTCCCCAGAGGGACTCCCCAGCTGTGTTGAACAAAACCATAAATATTTTGAGATAGCTAGGGACATTTACTTAGGAAATGGATATTAGAATATACGAGGAACTTGCTGTTAATTTTTATTAAGTATGAGAATGTTGTCGTATAAGAAAACATCCATTTCTTTTTAGCTGTGCTCTGTTGACATGTAACAACGTAATATCTGGGATTGTCTACAAAACGCTTTAGCACAGAGGATAAAAAGGAAATGAAAAGTGTGATAACACAGAATCCCGGCGCGCAAAATGAGATGCTCTGATTGATTAATGATGTCTGCCATAGCAGGGGCAGAAGGCAGAGGGTGGTGACAAGGTGTTAGTCACGTATCCACCATCCTGGCTGGCCCCTTGTCTAAGGGACAAATGTCTGTTCTGCCCCTCAGGCCTGCACAAATGCTATGCATTGTTTATGGTATGTATTGTTATGTTTTGAATCGATTAGCTAGGAGTGAATACAGTTTTTAACCATTCAGTTTATTCTGTTTCTGCTTTGAGACAAAGCTAAACTAAGAACTGTCAAGGCCTCCACTCAACAATTGCTCTTACTCATTGAGTTCTATACAGAGATGCAGATTTTTATTTTAGATTCACAGGACTTCCACTCTCCTTTCTCTCAGGGAAGAAGTGATATCATCAGCTTTGGTAGACGTTTATTTTTAGTTCTGTATAAAATAATTGTTTTGTGCACTGTTGGGTGAGGGGATGCCTAGGCCTTGGCGTTTTGTATTGTCTGCAGGTGTTGGATTTCTGTGGGGGAGGTTTCATCACTCATGGTCTGCATGTGCTGTCAGTAGAACATCTGGGGAGTTCTAGATCTATAAAAACACCTGAGTTCAGATGCTTGGGGTTTTACTGTCCAGTATGGTACTGGCCATGATGGTGGTTCCCTCTGCTGAGGTCTGGCAGGGATTGCAGGAATAAAAATGCTCCTTGATTTCTTTGGAGATGCCACAGCAGCCTCACTGTAGCAATCAGCTGCCCGCACTGTGGTGGGCACTGTGCTGAGTACCGACTTACCCCGTCTTTTTAATCACAGGACCCCCATGACCTAGGGCTATGTTGACCCTGAATTTCAAATCATGTTGGAAACAGACACGCAGGGTCACCCAGAGGTGAGCTGATGCGTTAGGAGCTAACCTCGAGTTCTTTGATTCCAAAGACAGCATTCAGACCTTCTGCTCTTCTTCCTCTCACTGAGGGCCTGTACAGGGGCCTGCTACAATTTGGGGGCCACAAATAAAAAGATGCAGAGAACAACAAGATAGCTCAGTGAGTAAAAGGCACCTACTGCCAAGCATGGAGACCTGAGTTCAATCCCAGCCATCCTTGTGATGGAAAGAGAGAGCTGACTCCCGCAAGTTGTCCTCTGGCCTCCACACATGCACCTCTGCACGTGCGTGTAAAGAGAGAATGCTGGAAGTTTGTGGGTTGGAAGATTGAGGCCAGGGGGAGGGGGCGCAGGTTAAAGTTCTGCTTGAGAGCAGAGAACTCCGGGGATGCTGAGCTTGCTAACAGTGGCAAAAGGAAGCCCAGGAACTTCCTGCCCAGGGGAGGGGGTACTTGTGGAGCAAGCAACTAAGCCCAGCTGTTCTAAGCCACCTGGATGGGGCTATGTCCTCTCTAAGTTCCATTTGCCTGGGCAATTTCCCTGAAGCCCTAGCTCATTCTGAAGCTAGCACTCTGTCAATTAATAAAAGGTACCAGAAAAAAACAAACCCTGGAAGATTATATATGTGAACCCGGAAACACAGATTTGGGGCTCCGTAAATATAAGTCTTTGTTGTTGTTGTTCCAATCTTATGATCCTTTGCCCCAGGCTGCTGAGTGTTGGGACTGCTGGTACGGGCCACAACACCCAGCTAATTCTCATCAGGTATGGTAGGTGTGGATTTTCTTGTTTCCTAATGATAAAAACGGAATCAAAATTTTTGTGTGATTTTTGTTTTGTTTTGTGGGGTTTTAAATCTCTCTCAGGAAAGGGGTGTTTCACCTGTTGTACTCGGTAGGGGAGTGCCTTCAACTGAAAACATAAAATCCTGGTGTAGGCATCAAAGGCACAGCTCATGAAAAGAATCTGACATTCTCCTGGAAGTGAAATCCATGCAGAAATGAGGAGGAGGCCGCGTTGCTATTCTAGAATTTTCTATGTTCCCTGCTTCTGCTTTTGTTTGCTTCATTTCCCTTTTGAAAGGCCTCCAAAAGTTTTTCAGGGATTTACTGGAGTAGTTTGTGATAGCTTGAGGTGGAGGGGATGAGTGTAATACCAATGAGAAGTTGAAAGACAGGTCAGGGATTGCAACTGAGTCTGTATACACCAGGCAGGAGTTCGCGGGAAGAGTCCAGATTGAACTGCCACAGCAAATGCGCCTAGCTGCCAACGTGGCTTTGGCATAGATGATCCGTGTGTGCCTGGCATCCATTTTGGTTGTGTTACAGTTTGAATGTGAAATGTCTTCTCTGGGCTCATGGGCTTGAACGCTTGGTCTCCAGCTGGTGGCACTGATTTAGAAGGTTGTAGAACTTTTAGGAAACAGAGCCTCACAATTTAAGAAATGGGTCTCTGGAGAAAGTCCTTGAGGTCGGACAGTGGTGGCAGGGTTTGTTGCCTACTTCCTGCCTGGGGATACAAAGTGACAGCCACTTCATGTTTACACCGCCTCTTCATCCAAGTCAAAGTAAACCCTTCTCTTTTTAAGTTGCTTCTCATTAGGTTTTTGATCACAGGGTCAGAAGAGTAACTAATAAGAGTTGTGACTGGTGGTATCCTTCGCTGACTTTATTTCTATGTTGAAAGTGCAGAGAAACACTAAACAATAGCAACAAGGGACTCAGGAACAGTTACCAGGACTTTAGTGTGATAGGGCTGGAGAGATGGCTTGATGCTTAAGAGGGCTTGCTGCCTAACCATGAGACCAGAGTTTCAATTTTAGCACCCACAGGCATCCCAATGTACTCTTGCAACCCAGCTTCAATGGAGGCAGAGACAGGAGGGTCCCTGGAGCTTGATGAGTTCCACTGAAGCCAAGAAAATGTAAGCCTGAAGTCCAGAGAGAGACCTTGCCTCAATGGACTGTGTGCAGAGTGATAAAAGACACTTGAGGTCATCTTCTTGTAGTTGTAAGGCAGTTGTGGGGATATAGCAAATAGGGCAAGGAGGCATATTCCTATCTGCAAACTCTGCCAGACCTCAGCAGAGGGAACCAGCATCCTGGCCAGTGCCATACTCACAGTGGAACCCCACGCATCTGAGCTCAGGTGTTTTTATTGATTTAGTACTCCTTAGGTATTTTACTGCTACCACGTGCACATCATAAGCAACTAAACAACCCCCACAGAAATCCAACACCTTCAGACAATACAAAATGTCCTAGACAGCCCCTCACCCAACAGTGCATAAAACAATTATTTTATATATAACTAAAAATAAACTTCTGCAACAATTCCCCTTTTCTGAATTAAAAAAAAAATTGTATTACCTTTACGACACAATTCAACACTACACCAGCAAAACTATCTTCAAGAGGAACAATCACAAGGGTTGTTAATGCACAGGTCCAGATGAAACCAAACATCTATCAAGCTCTTCACAATGTCTTTGAACAGCAGAAACACATTATCAGCGTCCAATTATCTGGAATTCACTGGTGATCTTCTGGGATCCTCTAAAGGCCTGGATCACTTCCCTGGCTCTGCCCTCTGCAGCACACACAGCTTGTCCTCCAGGCTCTGGCTGGCTCCCCTCCACTGCTGCTGCTGTTCTTAAT
This sequence comes from Cricetomys ansorgei, assembly GCA_026225945.1. NCBI lineage: Eukaryota > Metazoa > Chordata > Mammalia > Rodentia > Nesomyidae > Cricetomys > Cricetomys ansorgei. The sequence goes on from JAMJFZ010004114.1 coordinate 11,879,322, forward strand.
GGTCATCCCATGGTTCTGGCATGTTTAGAACACTGCTAAGGTTCTTTGCTGCAACTGTGCTGCACTTTCACCAATAACCTCCTCTCCTGGGCTCTCTTCACGGTGCCAAGCCTCAACTTCTTTACATGACCCCTTCATCTGGGCCTTCAACTGCTACCAAGGCTGCACCTTCACCAGTGGCCTCTCCTGGCCTCTCACAGTGCTAGGCCTCAGCTGCTCTCCAAGGACCCCTTCATGCCTTCAAAATTAGTTCACCTCTGTGACTCTTACAGTACCAAGTTCAGCTGACAGCATGAGATACAACCTTGCCAGTTCTGGAAGACAGCTTCTGTGTGCTGACCTTGAGGAAACGCTACAGATTTTAAGATAGAGTCTGGTTTTCAGAAAAAATAGCAGGTCTCGTTGTCTGCAGGAAGGGTCCCCTCATGGGATGGAGTTCTTATCACCATCACCAGTGCCTGGACCACTTATCTTTCTCTTAGTCGGGTTTGCAGAAAAAAAAAAAATCAATTTAACTAAGCGGCTTTTTTTACTCCAAGCCGTGGCTTCCACAACAGTAGGAGATCCTGGGCAGGTGGGAAGAATCTCCAGTTGAAACACTCTGGCTGTTTGGTGATCTTTTTTACCACCACTAAGGGGAAACATACAACCCCTCTCATAGATCTCAAACACAAGACCCACTTGGGCTTCACACACATAAAAAGCCATCAACAAACTCAGTTTGTGAAACTGTATGCTACCATCAGCGGTGGGAGAGAGCATTGGCTCCATGATCAGGAAAAATGGTGAGAACCTTGCTTTTTCCTGCTCCCAGCTGAACTCTTTATCTCTAAGGGCCTCCATTCTGTGGCTCTCACCTAGGAGCTTTTTTCCTCATTTATTTATTAATTTCACAGCCTTTTCTCTTCATAGAGACCTATTTCTTTCTCTTTCTTCTTCCTTCAGGAGACTTCTACTCATTATTTTTGCAAATGTATAATCTCTTTTCCCTAGGAGCTGCCCTGAGTGTACTTTACTGGACTCTATGAGGTCTGGAGTTTCTTTCTCTTCTTCCTTGTCTCACCATTGGGTTAGCTGGTGTGATGTCCTGCCCACGTTGATGTGTCATTTGTACACTGTTGCAGCTGCTCACCAAGAAGACACAGGGGCATATTTCGTAACTGCAAACCCTCCCAGACCTCAGCAGAAGGAACCACCGTCCTGGCCAGTACCATACTCAATCGACAGTGGAACCCCAAACATCTGAGCTCAGGTGATTTTATTGATTCTGACTCCTCAGGTGCAGATCATAAGCAATCAAACATCCCCCATAGAAATCCAACACCTGCAGACAATACAAAACGCCAAGGCTGGTGCATTCCTTTTTCCAACAGTGCACAAAACCAGTAATTTTAAACACAACTAAAAATAAGCCTCCATAATATCTTCTGGTCTCAGTGCCTGTGCATATGCACCCATACACACATGTAAATAAATAAACCAATAAATCTTTTAATGAGCTTCCCATGCTTCTGAGTTTGACAGCCTTCCAAAATCCACCATCTCCTTCAAATCTAGAGAATGATGGTTCAAGTCTCCACATGGTTTGACTGAAAGAAAGCCTGGTCCTTGATCAGTTTATCACCCCAAGGATGTCTGAAACCCCCCGTACATCCCTGTGTCCCACAAAACCGTCCTGGTTTGTCATGTGAAATTGAAGCAGCCACCTGGCTGCCGGCAGCTCGGTCCTGCATTCCCTTTGCATTTCTCTGGGTGATTTCTGCTCTCATAAAAGTCCCATCTTAATTCCTCCCAAGCACAGCTAAGACCAGATGGTCACATTTAAGAAAACTTTGTGGAAGGCGTGTGGGGAGCAGGAGGGCATTTGCAGCGGGCGACTGGTTCTGGCTCTAGCTGCAGCTGCCTACGGTGATGTCAAGGAGACCTTCTGTATAGATAAGCTTGCTTTGGCTCCATTTTCATGGCTGGGGAGTTTCATCCCCACCCGTCTTCTCTGAGAGCCAATGAAAGAATCATGAAAAACATCTGTTTATGAAGCCCAAAGTGGAGACATTACCTAGTAAGTTTGTCTAATGTCTTAATGACCCCCAAATTCTATTTCAGAAAGGAGGGTCTGGTATCATGATCATGGAACCAACATCATATTAAAAGATGCATCTTGCAGCTGGAGATGTAGCTCGGTTGGCTCGATGTTTGCCTGGGATACTCAAAGCCCTGGGTTCAATCCCCAGCTCCTCATAAGCCTAGTATTACTGCACATGCCTGCAATCCCAGCGCTTTTCAAGGTGAAGGCAGAAGGATCAGGATATCAAGGTCATCATCAGCTACATAAGGAGCTCAAGGCAGACCTGAGGTACTCAAGATCCCATCTTGAAATTAGCTAATCAATCAATCAATTAATTAAAAGATCCGACTTGAATTCAGATGTAATTTGCCCTGGAGGTAGCAACAACTTTTCCCTCAGATAACTTCCTCATGGAGTTACAGGTTCTGAAAACAGCTCTGAACTGTCAGTACCAGGGTCTGCCTTGATAAATGAAGGTTGTCTTGAGACCAGAGGACCTGAGAAGCAGGGAGGACAGGACAGACTCACGCCGGCTGTCCAGACTTGGCTCCTTTATGATCTGCTCTTTCATACCTGTACCCCAAAGTCTATCCTATGTCTGTGCCCTTGTACCCCAGAAAAGGCTCTTTTACCCTGCTGTTTCCCTGCTAGGTAAGGGAGTTTATGATGTGCTCTAGAGAAAGGGCCTTTTATGTGCAAAGTGGCCTTGTGGCCTTGGGAAAGGAGAGAAGAAGCAGAGGCAAGGGGACAGTCTGTGACCAAGGGCAAAATGATGCATCCCAACGTCACCCCCCCAGGGGGGAAGGAGAACAGGCAGAGTTCTGGATGGCACTGTCAGCGCTTTCTGTGGTTTTCCTTTGTGGGATCCATTGTATGTGGCTGTTCCAGGGGAAGTCAGACCTTCCCCATTTTGAAAACATTTTAAGCCCCTTGCCGTAATGCATCTTCTTCTCGACTCCTCAAACTAGGACTTGTTTCCCCGTTCCCCAGGGAGAGGGAGTGGTGTTCTGACAGCCGTGATACTGCATCGCTTCCACGTGGGAGCTCTCTAGAGTTGTGCACCCCACGTTCTCACGCTGTCCGTTGTTGCTTTGTTTTGTTTTGATAAAAGCTTAGAGTTTTACCATATGGCCCATGTTGACCTCAGACTTAACAATCCTCCTGCCTCAGTCTTCCAAATAGCTGGGACCATGGGCTTGCAAACTGTATGTTGAAGCTGTTACTCCATCCACACACTCGACCATCATTGTTGACTCTGAAGGATGGTGAACCTGGGTTTGAGTCTTTGGTTCCTCTGACCAGCATCACCCCCCAGCTGTTTCACTGCTGTTCCTTACAGAATTTCTGCAGAAACCCCACCACTGGCTGGCGTCTTCTCCTTTCCCGATTTGACTACCTTGTTCCCATCTGGGTGACACTGCTTGATCCACAATCCCTGTTTCCCAAACACAGCAACTATCGCCATGAAAACATCTTCCGGTGTCACCAGGAAAGGGTTAGGGCCAGGCACTTCCAGGTTCTTGGACTCTTATCCAGAGAATTGAGAATAAAGTCTCACACAGATTTGCAAAAGAAGCAAAATAACTTTATTTGGAGCTAAATGGTAGTGCAGATTAAAGAGAGATAGACACACTAGCAAGATTAATGTCCAGGACCCATTGAGAGCAGGCCACGTAAGTGAAGATACTCAGGGGCCCCAGGCTGTCTTTTTTATAGTATCTAAGGTAAGGAGGACTTCTCTTATAGAAAAACTGCAGCAGCCTGGAAGCTCAGTTGAATAGGGAAGCAGGGTTTGTGGTACACTGATGGATGGAGGAGCCAGGGTTTCTGGTACACAGAAGAATTAAGGAGCCAGGGTTTGTGGTACACTGATAGATGGAGGAGCCAGGGTTTGTGGTACACTGATAGATGGAGGAGCCAGGGTTTCTGGTACACAGAAGAATTAAGGAGCCAGGGTTTGTGGTACACTGATGGATGGAGGAGCCAGGGTTTGTGGTGCACTGATGGATGGAGGAGCCAGGGTTTGTGGTACACAGAAGAATCAAGGAGCCAGGGTTTATGGCAAACAATTGAACTAAGGAGGCAGGTTTAGCTAATCTTGGTTGGAAAGCAATCTCTGCAGGGGCGCAGTCTCCCTGCTGTAAATGTCTCAGGGGAGAAAGCTACAGTGGACAATTTTTGCACATGTCGCCAACATTCACACTCAGACCAGAGGAAGACTTTGCTGTCTCTCAGAGTCTCCGCTGGGGGCAGGATTTACCAAGTTCCCATTTATCCAAGGCTTTGGTCTTTGACATAGCTGTCTCACTCACTCGGGACGAGTTTGGGTGGTCCTCTGTTCTGATCGATAAATCAGGTTATACAATCATTGCTACTGCACAGGTCCTATCCCACAGTAGGCCTGGTCTTAACAATTTGTGTGCCTAATTAATGTATAGGTTCTCCCTAAAAGATTACTAGAGGACATGGTTTATCTGCACCAAAACCCAGATCCGGCTGTCTTGACAATTCTTTCTTCATATCCAGACGTAGAAAATAAGTTTGAATAGAAACTGTCTTGATTGTATTGCTACCAAGGGCAGGGAAACTCATACTTTTATCCAAAGACAAGAATGAGAGTACCCAGATGCAGGTGTCAGGGGGTTCTGAAGTTGCAGGGTGCATTGTTTGGAGAGGGCTGTGTGTGTGTGTGTGTGTGTGTGTGTGTGTGTGTGTGTAGTACTTATAGGTAGGTGAAGGAACTAGAAGCCAAATGAGTTATTAAAAGAGCCATATACCTTTACTATTCAACCATAACCTTGAATGTAAATGGATTAGATTCCCAACTAAAAGATATTAACTGACTGAATAAAACAAACAAAGCAAGACCCAACGGTATGCTGCCTACAGCAAACTCAGTTCACCAGCAAAGATGCACATAGATGGGAATTAAAGGCACGGGGAAGGATGTAGGTAGTACTAGCAAGCAGAAAGCAAAACAAGTCAGAGCATCAGGATTTATATCAGGTAAAATAGAGAAAATAGATTTTAAGTAAAAAACATAATTTAAAAAAACTGACAAAGAAAGTCAAGGTCAATATACGCTGATAAAAGATTAATTCAAGAAGAATAACAAGAGAGAAAGAAAGAAAGTGTGTGAGTGTGTGTGTGTGTCTCTATGTATCTGTGTGTGTATATGTATGTGTGGTATGTGTGTGGGTATATCTGTGTGTGTGTGTGTGTGTATGTATGTGTGGTGTGCGTGTGGGTGTGTGTGTCTGTGTGTATCTGTGTGTGTGTGTGTGTGTCTGTGTGTGTGTGTGTATGTGTGTGTGTGTGTCTGTGTGTATCTGTGTGTGTGTATCTGTGTGTATGTGTGTATGTATGTGTGTGTGTGTGTTTGTGTGTATCTGTGTGTGTGTCTGTGTGTATGTGTGTGGTGTGTGTGTGTGTGTGTGTATCTGTGTGTGTGTGTGTGTGTGTGTGTGTGTCCAGATCTGGAGCACACAATTACATAAACCAAATGCCCAACAGACAGATAGACTAAAAGAAAAGAGAGACTCTAATAAAGTAGTTGAGAACTTCCATGCTATACTTTCCCAATGGACAAATCATCCAGTCCAAACACACACACA
>JAMJFZ010004114.1:12492500-12785000 GCA_026225945.1 Cricetomys ansorgei
GGCTGGGAGAACAAGTGGGTCTCTGATTCTTGTACCTGCTCTTGGAACTCTTCATCCTGTTGGGCTGTCATGTCCAAATTCAATGATAGTTTTTCCTTCATCTTACTATATTTTATTTTGTCATGTTTGGTTGTTATCTCTTAGAAGCCTGCTCTTTTCTAATGAGTGACAGAAAGGGAGTGGATCCAGAGGGGAGGAGAAGTGGGTAGGAGTAGAGGGAGGGAAACTATAATCAGGATATATTGTATAAGAAAAGAATCTTTTTCAATAAAAGAAAAAAGAAGCTTTATTTTTAAATTAAAAAACAAAAACTGTGATCCTTAGCTAGGCATAGTGGCACTCCCCTTTAATTCCAACACTTCGGGAGGCAGAGGGACAGAGGGGCAGAGGCAGAGGGACAGAGGCAGAGGGCAGAGGGGCAGAGGGACAGAAGGGCAGAGGGGCAAAGGCAGAGGGGCAGGGGCAGAGGCAGAGGGGCAGAGGGACAGAGGGGCAGGGGGCAGAGGGGCAGAGGGGCAGAGGCAGAGGGGCAGAGGGACAGAGGGGCAGAGGGGCAGAGGCAGAGGGGCAGAGGCAGAAGGGCAGAGGGACAGAGAGGCAGAGGGGCAGAAGGACAGAGGCAGAGGGGCAGAGGGACAGAGGGATAGAGGGAGAAAGGGAGAGGGGCAGGGGGCAGAGGGGCAGAGGCAGAGGGGCAGAGGGAGAGGGGCAGAGGGGCAGAGGGACAGGGGCAGAGGGACAGAGGCAGAGGGAGAGAGGCAGAGGGGGAGAGGGGCAGAGGGGCAGAGGGGCAGAGGGGCAGAGGGACAGGGGCAGAGGGAGAGGGGCAGAGGGACAGAGGAAGAGGGGCAGAGGGACAGAGGCAGAGGGGCAGAGGGGCAGAGGGGCAGAGGGGCAGAGGGACAGAGGGACAGAGGGACAGAGGGGCTGAGGCAGGTGGTGAGTTTGAGGCCAACTTGATGTACATAGTGAGTTCTAGAACAGCCAGAGCCTGTCTCAAAAAAACAAAAATAAATAAGTAAAATAAACACAGGTGTGAGGCTCCATGTCCATAGCCTTAGTTAGCATTTGGGATGATTAGATCAAGGCCAGCCACTAAAAACAAACAAAATACAAAAACAAAAACAAAAACCAGGCCAGGCATGTAGCACATGCCTGCAATCACAACCCTCTGGAGATAGAGGCAAAAGGATCAAGGCCAAGGACGAAAGTTAAGGTCATGTCCAGATACATAGCAAGTTTGAGGCCAACCTGAGTTATTCTGTCTTAAAGGAGTGGAGGTGCGCCCCAGCTACTTACCTTTTTGTACCCTTTGATTTGGGATTTTTGGCAAACAGAGAGGTGTCGAGTGACTCTAGGGATTTTCCTTTGGTGCTGAATAGCCTCTGAGCTCGTTCTTCTAGAGTCCTAAGGAGGTAAGAGATACACAGGAATTTAAGGTAACCTTACTACACAGATGATTTTTTTTTTTTAAGACACTCACTATGTAGATTAGGCTGGTCCCAGACTCAGAGGTTTGCCTGCCTCTGCCTCTCAAGTGTTGGGGTTAAAGGCATTCACCATCATGCCCCGTACAAGATGATTTTTCCAGTTCAGGGTAACAGAACAACAAAATCAGAGCCATGTAGAGAATAATTCAAACACACATTAACTAGGAGTTTTGATAGAAAAAACAGGTTCTTACCCACCACATTTCAGGCCTAAAGCTAACAGTGCAGATTTCAACCTGTCCAGACCCAGGGATGCCAACTCCTGCAAAAGAGAAATCAGTTATAACAAAGCTTTTTCTCCAGGCAAGACTACATTCTACAGCCAACCTCCTAGCTTTCACACTTCAAAGACTGACGTCTAGACTCAGCCACACTGGGAGGGCAGTGTTCCACAGCTTTCTGTAGGTAGAATTGTTCATAGCAATATTTGTGCAGAGATGGAATCTGAACTCAGGACCTCACACATGCCAGGCAAGTACTCCACCAAACGAGCTCTCTCTCCAGCTCCTTGTTCTGTTTTAGAATTACTGTTTTTGTGTTTTGAGACAGGGTCTTACTCTAAGGCTAGCCTCAAATTCACAGAAATTCTCCTCCCTTTAACTCTCTAATACTAAACATCATTATCACATTTCTCTGAAATTTAGTTTTCAGAGAAGTTAAAAAGTTTCTCCTTCTGATCTTCCATATCTCTTGTACATGTCTGTCTTCAGGAAATGGTATTATTACAAGTCTAAGACACTGAAGACAGGAGAGCAAGTGGTCCCTCCAAAGGATGGCCAGGGCTGGTGAGATGGCTCAGTAAGAAAAAATGCTTGCTGTCAAGTGACAACCTGAGTTTGATCCCCAGGATTCACTGTGGAAGGAGAGAGCCACTCCCATAACTTTACCATCTCCACATGCACACTGTGGCACATGTGCGGGGTCATACACCTACTCCTATACAATGCACTTAACAACAACAAAATCAAAGATGGACAAACAAGACCAGTACAGTCAACTGTCCTGAAACATACCTCCCAGGAGGAGAATGCAGAGAGGTCAAGATGGGCTCCAGCATGGGTCAAGGCACTGCTTGTCTCTTTCTGGCAAGAACAGGAAGTTGATTAAGATCTGTGTTAGTAAGATGAATGAAGATAAGGGAGCCATCTAAATTCCCAGGACTGGGTGGCCCCTTTCTTTAATCACATTTACAAATAATGATCAATTCATACAGAAATGGAGTAAGAAAAAACTCAGACGAGTAGCTTTCTTTCTGAAAGTTCAAGTTTACCAATAGGAATAAAAATATGTAGGTTCTGATCATAGACTGGTCAGATTTTGGTCAGCAGGAGCCTCAGAGCAGTCAGGATACAGTTGTTAAAAATCCTGGGCCCAGACAATTACTGGTGGGTCATGAGAAATCTTGTTCAAAGTGGACAAAGAAAGCCTGGCCTCAAGGTAGAGCTGATGCGGAGGGACTGGTACCCAATGTCCTCAGGCAGAGGCTCATAATCAGTTCACTTCCTTGGCACGAATCCCACTGAAGCTCACCGGCCATCCAGGAAAGGTTCCATTATCCCACTTCTTCTCAAAGTCAGTCTGAATCTTTCCAAAGAGTTCATTCTGATCCTGAAGAGGCTTCACTCTATCTGTGTAATCCTGGAGGTACTCCAGCAGCATCTCCAAGTATCTGCATAGAACATGCAGCAGAAAACAATCACAGCTTCTACCTGTGACATACTGTGATGCCCTGCAAACTATATTTAATTTCCAATAATAGTTGGTAAAGTAACACTCATACTGATGGAGCACACACACACGAGAGAGAGAGAAAGAGAGAGAGTGAGAGGATAGAATTAAAGTCCTTGTGGCTGCTAGGAAAGTGCTCTGTACCTGAGCTGTATTCCCAGCCCACCACTTAATTCTAGCCTTTCCTGCTTCCTTTTATCCTCAAGACATCATGCCAAATACTAGGTCTTAATTAACTCAGATAAAAGAAAACAGGTAAACAGAATATGAGAAAAGGAAGCTCAGGGAACACTAAGGAGAAGTATAATTAATTCAATATTATTTCCACTTAATACCAAACCCAAGCACATCATTTGGCCAGTCCTGAAAATTTTCCCCATTAAATCTCAAAACCCGAGAGGTCTCCAAACAGACTTCTCTGTACATTATACAAAGTTAAGGAAGTATGGAGTAAGACCTCAGATGTTCCCATAGACACCTTTGTCCACAACCAGAACCTCTCAAATTTTTATTTTATTTTTTTTGAGACAGGGTCTCACTATGCATCCCTGGATGGCTTGGAACTCACTTTGTAGACCAGACTGGCCTCAAATTCAGTGACCCACCTGCCTCTTCCCCACAGAGTGCTGGGATACACTACCATGCCGGCATTATAAATATTTTAAAACCCAACACTCACCACCCTTCCTTCTGATAAATCCAGAAGTCATTCATACACAGCATTCAGGCAACAAAAGTCAGAACTCTGACCCCCAGCCTTTCCATGAAATTCTAACTAAATCCAAAAAAGGCCTGGAAACTGTGAATGCCTACCTCTTATACTCTGCATTCTTTCTTTCTTTAGGAATGTCAAATAACTGGTCAAAGATGGACAGGTATGTGATGTAATCCAACTTCTGAAAGGAGAAAAGAGATGGCAAGAGTCAGGATAAGTCAGATAATCTCCAAACAGTAAGATCAAGGGCTGGAAAGATGGCTCAGTGGATAAAGGTGCTTGCTGCCAAGTATAAAGACCTGAGTCCTATTTCAGGGACCATTAAATAAATAAAACATTAAAAAAGATACAGTATAAACAGATACACTATAAATAGATACATTTGAAAATGTATCTATTAAAAAAAAAAAAAAAGGCGTAGAGCAATGCAGGAAGACACCCGGTGCTGACCTCTGGCCCCACATGCACACTCCCAGGAGCACTCCTCCTCAGATAGTTTCTTTTCTTTCTTTCTTTTCTTTTTTTATAAAAGTATTTTTTTAATGATTTATTTTTATTTTATGTGCATTGCTGTTTTGTTTGCATGTGTGTGTGTGAGGGGTATCGGATCCTCTGGAAATGGAGTTGCAGAAAGTTGTGAGCTGCCATGTGGGTGCTGGGACTTGAACCTATGTCCTCTAGAAGAAGTAGCTAGTGCTCTTAACCCCTAAGTCACCTCTCCAGCCCCCTATAAAAGTATTTTTGAGCTGGAGGGATCCCTGTGAGTTCAAGGCCAGCCTGGTCTACAGAGTGAGTTCCAGGACAGCCAGAGTTACAACAGAGAAACCCTGTCTTGAAAAAAATCAAAAACAAACAAAAAAGTATTTTTGCTGTTTGAATAAATTAATAAAAATTATTAATAAAGAAAACAATAGGCTTGCTCTATTAACCATAGGACTCTGACTTCTTATGAATATTGCCTATTCCAAGAAACGAAATCATCTACTTAATATTTACACAAGGTACAAGGGAGACTCTACCTGCTTTAACCAGGTGTCTTGACTTAGTCCCTAGAATGGGAATCTCTCTCCCCTCTCCAGGCCTTACCTCTGACGCCTTCAGGTTAATGTACTTGAGGTAGCAGTCATGGAGATCAAGGTAGCGGCCATATCCCTCTTCATCTGTGAACTCCACCAAGTCTGAAGGAACACACATGTCAGTGTTTCTGGTATTACAGACCACTATCTTGAACCTGCTCTTTCAAATGCCCTGCCTGTTCAGAGTTCTATGAGGCAGCCTTTCACTCAAATGTCCTCTCTACTCTCAACAAGTGAATAGATCTAGGCTTTCTAGACTGTGACTTTGAGCTAAATAGCACAAAATAAGCATTTTGTGCAAGACCATAAAGATGTCAATATAGCCCCCAAACCAACCTGAAAACTCAGCTATCAATTTCTGAGGTACTGGGAGGTGAGGGTTAAAGATAGGGTTTCATGTAGCCTAAACTGGCCTTGAACTCCTGAAATGCCTGCTTCCACTTAAGCACTGGGATTACAGGTATGTGTCACCATGCTGGTTTACATAGCTAGGGACTGAACTTAGGGTCTCATGTATACTCAGCAGTATTCCACCAACTAAGCTAAATGTCTGTGCGCAAATCTAAACTCCACATTAGCCTGTACTTTGTTTTAAAATTAACACTCAGAAGGCTGAGGCAGGTGAATCAAGAGTTCAAGTCCAGCTGGAATTGGTGGCAAGGCCAGCCTGGTCTACATAGTGAATTCTAGAACATCTGGGGTTTATGTAGAGAGACATATCTCAACAAACAGAGTTCAAGGCCAGTTTGGGATATGGGTCAACAACAGCAACAACAACAAAAAGCCACTGAAATGACTCAGACTCCAGATCAAACCCCAGAACCTAGTTAAGGTAGCAGAGAACTGACTTCACAAAGTTGTCCTCTGACCTCTAGACATGTCTTTGCATGCATGCTTACACACATACACAATTTAAAAAAGAAGATATTAGCCAGGAGTAGTGGCACATACCTTTAATCCTAGCACTGGGGGAGGCAGAGGTAGGTGGTTCTCTGTGATTTTGAGGCCAGCATGGTTTACACAGAGTTAAAGGACAGCCAGAGCTGCATGTAGAGATTTTGTATTAAAAAGAAAAAAAAAGAAAAGGAAAGAAAGAAAGAAATCCTAAAAAAATCCCAGATACCTGTCTTCATCCTCTTTAACCGGTATCAGGTATATGAGACTACATTTGTTTGAAACAGAGTCTCACTATGTAACCTTGGCTGGCCTGGAGCTTGCTATGTAGACCAGTTTGACCTTGAACTCAAAAGAACTACCTACCTCTGCCTAATGAGAGCTGGGATTATATGCATACGGCACCACAATCAGTCTTTATTTATTTAATTTTAGAGACAGGTTCTAGGGGCTGGAGAGGTGGCTCAGCAGTTAAGAGCACTGGATGGTCTTACAGAGAACCAAGATTTGATTCCCAGCCCCAACATAGTAGCTCAAAACCATCTGTAACTCCAGACCAAGGGGATCCAATTCCCTCTCCTGGCCTCCTCACGAACCTCACACGCACGGTGTACTTACAGGCAGACCATCCATACAGACAATAAAAAAAAAAAAAAAAAAAAAAAAGGGTAAAAAACAAAAAAAGGCAGGTTCTAGTCTGCTTTTTTATATAGCCCAGAATGGCTTTGAAATTCCCAGAAAAGACCATTAAACCACACTTACTTTGTGCCTCTTCACTGGGATTCTCTCGAGCCTTCAGGAGCTCCTCGAATTCCACTGACATTGGCACACAGATCTGAGGGAAGGGGAAAAGTTCAGGTGGGTTTGTCAATGTCTCAGGGACACACAGAGCTGGACCTGAGTGTGCAGAGGAGCTCACTATTGTTCTCAGCTTGCTTTGCTTTCTCCTTTACTGTGATGTTTGGTAAAAACTAAGGAACTAATACATGCTTAGAAAAGCTAAAAAAAAAACAAAAAAAATTAAATATTCCCTTATTAACTGCCCCCAAAATAACAACTATTATCAGACCCTTTTCTATACCAGTGGCTCCCGAACTTTGTTATACATCAGAATCACCTGAGGAACATTAAAATTCTGATGCACTCTTGAGTGATAGCACATGACTACAATCTCAGTACTGAGGAGGCTGATGCAGGAAGGTCATTACTTTGAGGCCAACCTGGGCTACATCACTACAACCAGTCTCAGCAATTAATCAAAGAGGAAGGTAGATATCTGTGCTTTGATTTTTTTTTTTTGTTTGTTTGTTTTGTTTTTTTAGAGACAGGATCTCACAATGTAGTTCTGGCTGTCCTGAAGCTCAGGATGGTAGACCAGGCCTGCCTCTGCATCCCAAGTGCTGGGATTAAAAGGGTGGGTCACTATGCCAGGCTATGTACTTTTAGGCTTTTAAAAACAGGGTCTTGTGGAGCTGGAGAAATAGCTCAGCAATTAACAGCACTGGCTGCTCTTCCAGAAGATCAGGGTTCAACTCCCACCACCCACATGGCAGCTCACACCTGTCTGTAACTCCAGTTCCAGGGCTTCTGATACTCTCACAGACATACATGTGGGCAAAATACCAATGCACATAAAATAAAAATAATGAAAAATATAAATTTATAAAACAAAAACAAAACAAATAAAAAAAACAGGTCTTGTTATATACCCCAGGCTGGCCTTGAACTCATAACCTACTGCTTCAGCCTCCTGAGTATTGATATGCTTGGCGTATCATTACTTTTAAGTCCTATGTGGGGGGCTGGTGAGATGGATCAGCAGTTTCAAGAGCACTGGCTGCTCTTCCCCAGAACCACATGGTGGCTTATAACCATCTCTTAACTCCAGCTCCAGGGGATCCAATGCTCTCTTCTGACCTCCACCGGCACTGCACACACATGGTGTACAGACATACACACAGGGAGCATACACATACATTAAAAAAAAAAAGTTAAAAAAATAAATAAGTTTTAAAGTCCTAGATGGTTCAAAAATGCAGCAAAACTAAAAAAACACTACTTTACAAATTTATATATTCAGGAAGTGTATAGTTTTACATTTTTTATGCAAGCAGATTTTTTTATCTATCTTGGGTATCTTTTATATATCTTGGGTATTGCGTCAACCAGGCATAGTGATGCACGCTTGTTAATCCTAGCGCTTGGGAGGCAGAGGCAGAAGGATCAGAAGTTCAAAGTCATCTTCAGCAGCATTTCAAGTTGAAGCCCAACCAGGGTTCCATGAGATCCTGTCTCAATAAAACAAAACAAACAAACAAACAAAAAAAAGCAAAGATTGCAGAAGCTAGACTAGAAGCCAGGGGTAGAGCCCTTTCCAAGCATGTGCAAGGCCTTGAGTTAAACTCTCAGTTGTGGGGTCGGGGAACAGAAGATGATTTCTAGTTCCACAGTCACTGAAAGCTGAAGGTAAGTTTGATATCCTTCTATACTCTCCCCAGAGTCAAGTCTTATTTCTTCTACCTCGTAGTTCTTTGGATAGCAGTACAAAGTGGATTCCAGACAACTGAGACATACCTCTCCTCCATGTAATCTTACAGTATAGCAGGGCAGACATTCATTGCCTCAAAATATGGCATCCTAAGGAAGGACTGCTTTTGGGGAGGTAGACTAGGAAAGATACTTTATGAAAGAGTTGGCACTGGACATGAATCCTGAGGAGTAATGAACTCTGGAAGTGAGCAGAGTACCACTGTGTTGGTAGAAGATTTCAAGGCAGAATTAAGAGGGCACGTATTGGGTGGGGGAAATTCTGTGAAAGATAAAAAGGAGAAAGTAAATTTGGGTAGGGAGGGAGAGCTAGACCATGATGCAGAAAGACAAAATCTGGACCAAACCAAAAAGAACTCTGGAGCAAAAATTATTTGTCTCTCATTGGGCAGAAATAAGCAGGCCCTAGTTCCTTTGCTGTGTTCCCTTACTGGCTGAGGGATACCAGGAAGGATGTCAGCTAGCAATGCTCACTGCAGTTAAGTAGTAAGTTCTTTCTTAGAGAGACATATGAATGGCATACTCCCATTTTCCTTACAACATCTTTCTTTTATTTTTGGATTGGTTTGGGGAAAACACTTGGTAGACCATACCTCATTTGGGTGCTTCCGGTGAAATTCTTTTATCTGCTTGAGTCTATTATAGAATTCAGCAAACTCATTGGGTCCTGAAATGGCACTGAGTTCCTCCTTTCGTAGTCTGAAAAATAATGACAGAGCCACAGAGCATAAAATACAAAGTCAATCCTCTCATCGTGGCTCCTCAGAAGCACTGACTGCACGAGAGGCTGTAACTGTCACTTACCCATCTTTATCATCGTACAAGTCTCTCAGGTTCCCACTGACCTCCATGTACCTCTGAAAGGCAAACACAAATCCATCAGAATGAAGCAATTTGTACAACAACAGGGCTAAGTAAATAACAAAGGCTCTCTTGGTGAAGCCCAAGGAAACCTCATGAAATAAAAGGTCTTGAAAGTTCCCCTACTTTTTAGGAGACAGCCTGAGCAAGAAGTGGTGGCACATACATTTAATTCCAGCATCTGGGAGGCAGAGACAGGTGACCTCTGTGAACTTGAGGCAAACCTTGTCTACATAGTGAGTTCCAGTACAGCCGAGGCTATAGAGAGAGACTCTGTTCCCACCCCCCCAAAAAAAGACAAGCGGGGGGAAATGACCCGATTTTTGGTTAGCATTCAAAATAGGCTGATCTGATGACTAATTGATATGATTTGAGGTAGAAGAGAGCTCTTGTCCTTTCTTACCTACTCAGGACTAGTGTAAGAGACTCCTCCCACCTAAAATCCTCAAAGACAAAAAGGTAGTTCAAGAAGGTTTTTCTGTTTTCTGTTTCAAAAGCTTGAATGAACATACAGGCTGCATAAGCTCCTTTGGAGTCAAGGTATAATGATTTAGGATGGTTCAGGTCATAGTCCCACCTCCAAAAGTTTTGGAACCACAACTATTTCAGAATTTAGATTTTTTTAAATAGAAAAGCAGCGTATATTCGGTAACATCTCTAGTGGAATTTGGAGCATATATTAATAGTTCTATACTTTAAGCTCTAGAAAACACACACACAGGTTTCACAGTGAATATTAGAAATTATTTATCAAGTGGGATAAAGAGCACAGAAGTCATCCATTGGATCAGGCCAGGTATCAATGACAAGTGAAATCATATCTGAGTTTGGCAATCTGACCCCCTAATTCTTGCACAAAACAACACACAAACAACCTGTCTACCAACTGTCTCTTAGTTTTGGAGTAATTTTAGATTTGGGGACTTAGATAAAGGACTGAAGGTTTTTAATCTTCTGAAAATTAGAAACTCTAATTAGAAGAGTTTTTGTTATTGTTGTTTTGGTTTGTTTTTAAAGACGAAGTCTCTACAAAATGTAGGCTGGTCTTGCACTGGAGGCAATCCTCCTTCTACAGCCAGATACTCGGTTGGATCTAGGGTTCATGTGAGCCACCTTGCCTGGCTGATTAGGTATTCTTTTCTAACTAGGTTCCAAACACATGCAAAAGTAGAAATCACCCTATAACAATCATCCATTTAACCATTTCTGTAAGCAATTCAAAACGGGGTCCTGGGAGGAAACTCTGATACACAGTAGCCTTCCTTTATTTTTGAAGACACAGTTCCGTTAGTACTATCGGAACTATACAAGAGCTACAAAGTGCTGTAAAAGGCATCTTCCTGAGCAACGAAGAATGAATGAGTTCCCCCTTATAGAAAAGAAAGACAGAGCAGCCGCATGACAACTAAGGACCGACACGAGCTCATCTAAGCACCAAGGGACAGAACTCACTCTGAGCCTCCGCACCTTCCCTGCCAGTACTTTTCCCGCCCAGCCCGACCAAAAGGGAAGCGGACAGCGGATCACTCACATCTTGCATGGCCCGAGTGCGGTGATCGGAATTGATCTGGTCCCGGAGCTGCAGAAAGGTAACACAGACTCTGTTAGTTAGATCAGGAGTTGGAAAGGCCACCCGAAGGCCGAGCATATTGTCTTAGGGCTCAGGGGCTGAAACAGAGAGGCTGCTGGGCTCTCGGAGGACGTTACCGAGGCCAGAGCGCAAAGGCAGCCCAGGAGGAAGACGAAGACCGGGCGCGGGGAGGGTCTGAGGCCGAAGGGGCGCAGGGGCTCGGATCCGGACCAAGGCCCTCCTTCTGATGAAGTCCCGACCAAGACCCACTCACCGTGGACTTCTTAGTGAGCATCTCTTTGGCCATGACGTCCATGAGCCGTTCCTTCTCCTCATGATAGCGCCGTTGCTGCTCCAGAATTGTCTCCATTCTCCCTTGGCCGCGGCGCCTCAATTCAGACCACCAGTACAGTCGGAAGCAGCGCCTGTCGCTTTGCGCGCTTGAGTGTAAGCGCGCGGCATCCGGCTGCACCAAGGTTCCGCGAGTGCCGGAAGTGCTCTGGGGGGGACTCAAGAAAAAATGAACACCACAAAGAGAGCAAGTCGCTGATACCGGCAACGCTGGCAGCACTGCCCCCTGCTGACTGGGAGTGGAGGAGCACTGCTCAGATGCCTCTAGGATGCGAGCAAAAATCCTGGAGGATTAGAGAAAGAGGAAGCTGACTGCCTGGGGCTCGTTGTGGCCGGCTGAGCCCGCAGGGACACACTGGCTTGAACAAAGAAGTTGAAGGAGGGGAAAGTGGAACTGGAATGTCTAGTTTTCAGTGTGTGACCTATGGTGATGTTTTCCCGTTGTTTGGACTTTAGTGTCTGTCAGTAAAATGGGGATGGTGACGATTTTGTTCTTAAAACTCATGGCCAAGTGGTGGTGGTGGTGGTACAAGTCTTTAATCCCAGCACTCAAGAGGCAGAAACAAGCGTATCTCTGTGAGCTTGAGGCCAGCTTGATCTACAAAACGACTTCCAGGACAGCTAGGGCTACATAGAGAAACACTGTCTTAAAAAAAAAAAAGAAAAGAAAAAGGGAAAAAAGGAAAAAGAAAAAGAAAACACAGATTAGGACTAGAGATATGAGTTAGTATTGAAAGCTTGTCTAGCATGCACTAGGAACAGGATTGGAGCCATGCAGAGTGGCTCACACCAGTAAGTAATCTGAGAGAGAGAGGGGGAGGGAGAGAGAAAGACAGGCCTCTGCGTGTCAACTCTAGGCAGAAAAATAAAACATTGTCCAAATGTTTCTGTTAGTATTATTCATAATGACAAAAACTGTATGTAACCCAAGAGTCCATTAATTGGGATTGGCAATATGGCTCAGCAGCTAAGAGCACTTGCTAGTCTTCCAAAGGACCCAAATTCAGTCACCAGCACCTAAGTCAGGAGGCTTACAACCACTTACATCTCCAGCTCCAAGGGATCAGTGGGCACCTCCACTGGTATCCACTCATACACATATGCACATAAATAAGAATAAAAATAAGTATTTTCAAAAAGAGTCTATTTACTGATGAATGGATAAACATATATGCTATCACAGAATGTTGTTCAGCAGTGAGGGAATGCTATAAGCATGAACCATGAAAGCGTCATAAGCTGCAAAGAAGGTAGGGGCTAGTATAATGGTTCAGTGGCTAAGAATACCTTCCAGAAGACCCAGGTTTGGTTCCCAGCAATCACGTGGCAGCTCATAATGGTCCATAACTGCAGTTCCAGGGGATCTGATGCCTTCTTCTGATCTCCATGGGCACCAAGCACCACATAGTACACATACATGCATGCAAGCAAAACACTCATACACATAAAAATAAGTCTTAAAAAAAAAGATTACACAAAACTTAAACCTTTAAGGTTTAAAAAGAAAGGAAGAAAGCAAG
Organism: Cricetomys ansorgei; assembly: GCA_026225945.1. NCBI lineage: Eukaryota > Metazoa > Chordata > Mammalia > Rodentia > Nesomyidae > Cricetomys > Cricetomys ansorgei. The sequence continues at coordinate 12,505,253 of JAMJFZ010004114.1, forward strand.
TAGGCAGGCACAAGGGTGAATGTGATTGTCTATTTGAATGGCTGAGGCAAGAGGATTAAGATAAGTTTGAGACCAGTCAGATCACCATATAGAGACTCCATCTCAGAGTCTCAAAAACAATAATAAAAACCTGAAACGGTGTTTGTTCAGATGAAATGTTGGAATAGGTAAATTCATGGAGACGAAGGGAAGATGGGAGAGTGGTTGCTTGTGATAAGAAGTGACTTAGAAGCAGGGCAGTGGCGCACGCCTTTGATCTCAGCAGAGTTAGGTGATCTCTGAGTTCAAGACCAGCCTGGTCTACAGAGTGAGTTCTAGAATAGCCAGGGCTACACAGAGAAATCCTGTTTAGAAAAGAAAAAAAAAAGGTGACTTAGAATGAGCAGATTCATCAGCTCTATCAATTTTGCTAAAATGAAGTTGTAGCACTTGGTTGATGGCATGTAAATTATAACCTCAATAAATTTGTTTGTTTGTTTGTCTGTTTTTAAATCTGGGTAGCTGGAAGGATGGACCAGGATTAAGAAGAGTACTGGTTGCTCTTCCAGGGGACCCATATGGCAGCTAACAAGTGTCTGTAAGACTTCAGTCCCACAGGATCCGATGCCCTCCTCTGGTCTCTAAGAGCACTGCATGCATATTGTACACATGTGTGTACATGACCTATACATGTAAAGTGAGACCCTTAACAAGTTGGGCGGTGGTAGCACAAGCCTTTAATCCCAGTTCTCGTAGGCAGAGTTTGAGGCCAGCCTGGTCTACAGAGTGGGTTCCAGGATAGCCAGGGCTACACAAAGAAACTCTGTCTCAAAAAAAAAAAAAAAAAGAAAAAGAAAAGAAAGAAAAAAAGAAAGGGGGGGTGGATAAACCTTGGTGACTTGGCATAGGAATTTTTGTTTTTACTTTATTTTGTTATTTCAATTGGTGTGTATCCATGTGTGTGTTCGTGCCCACGTGTGCCCAGGGCCTTATGCTTTATTGAAAAGGTACTCTATCAATAAAACAATCTCCCAACACCTTGACATTTTTCTTTATTTATACTCAAAATACAGCATCTCTCCTCCTTTTTCTCTAACGTACACATGCTTTTCTTTTCTTTCACTAGGTAGCCAATGGTGACCCTGAGCTTGTGCCTCTGCCTCCCAAGTGCTGGGATTATAGGCCTGTGCCAAGCGGGTGTTACTACAGTAGTTTCAAAATAAATTAAGCTTGAGATGTTGAATTGGAAAGTGTTTATATTGCGATAAATGAAACTCTTCCTCTGAGATGAGCAGGAGGACCCAAGCCATGCCATTCCCTCTTACTCTGCCTGAGGTCTAAAGCCTCCCTCCTGCTGAATGCGAATCTGCCCACACTCCCTGTATGCTGCTTTCAAACCAGTCAGCAAGCCCCACCTTTTCTCTTCCAGCTGCTACACGTCTCATCTCATGATCTCTCCTGGCCCACTGCACAAGTGTTCTGATCAGCCTGCTCATTTTACCCTGCTAATCCATTATTCAGACGCAGACAGAATGATCTTTCTCACAGTGACCCTTGAATGCCCCCTGTTTCAACATTTCCAGGGGCTGCTCACCAGCAGGGTGAGGTCTGTTTAAGTTGGCGTCTGACTTTTGACCACCCTGGCTCTGCCTGCCATTTTAGTAGCTTGGCACTTCCTCTGTAAGGAATTACTCGTGCTTCCCCAAACCAGCCTATGTATTTTAGACCTCTGGGCCTTTCCCCCGGTTATTTTCTATGTTTAGACTGTTCTGCCTCAACAAGTGTTTTATTGAACTTTTAGCAAAAGCTGGAGGGCAGGAAGCTGAGAAGGCACGTGTGCGCTTAAAACAAGCTGGTCTCTGGTTGGTCGGGGAGAGAAACAAAAATGTAAATCTACAACTGTTGTAAGCATATATGGTGGGCATTCATAAAGATTTGTTGAAAATGTGGGCTGGCAATATGGCTCAGTGGGCCGCTGAGATGGTGCCACTGAAAGGTGCTTGCTGCCAAGTCTTGAGTTATATCCCCTGGGCTCCATACGGTGGAGAGAACTGACTCCCATAAGTTGTCCTCTACCTCGACAGTATTCCATGGAAAACAAGGTTTTTCCAAGCAGGGTTTCTCTGTGTGGCCTTGGCTGTCCTGGAACTCACTCTGTAGACCAGGCTGGCCTTGAACTCAGAGATCTACCTGCCTCTGCCTCCCCAGTGCTGGTATTAAAGGTGTGTGCCACTACTGCTCGGCTGGCAAACAAATTTTTAGAAATTACAAAATAAAGTAAAAAGGCTAACTACAGAGCTGAGTGTGGCGGTCGGCGCACACCTGTCATCTTACCTCTCCCGAGTCTGAGGCAGGAGGATCAGCCTGCGCTATATAATGAGACCCTGCTCCTCCTCACTCAGTAAAGGCCAACCGCTGCTAGCATAAAGCATTAATCTTGATCTTTGCAACTTTGGGCAGATGACTTCAGTGTCCGCACCTCTGAGAAACCCTAACCAGGGTTAGGGAGGATTTCTTGAGCTACTTATTCTGTTTCCTCTGGGCAGCCCCACTCCCACCCCCACCCCCGTGTCTCCGCCTCCAGAGGCTGCTGCAACCACGGGGCGCGTACCTGCCGCCACAGTACAACCACGGAGCCAGAGGCTAGAGGCCAGCCGCAGGCTTGGGCGTCCGGCAAGGGAGTGCTCCGCCCCATCGCCCCACTTCGGGGGACAGCCCCTCTGGCTCACTCCCGCCCCCGCCAGTGAATCATGAGAGGCGGGGCCGTGACCCATTCATGCTGGGAATCGGATCCAGATGTTCCCCCAGCGCGTGCAGCTGCATCCTTGCCTTTTTTGGCAAAAAAACGTGCGGCCGCGAGCGGATCCTGGGCCGCCCCCACTAATCCTTGGGTAGAGGGGGAAGGGGGCTGAGGGTCTGGGCCCAACTGGGGATCAGAGCTCAGTGCTTGCATGTTGGGGTTGGGGCAGAGCTGTTGGGGGTGGGGAAAAATGTGTACCAGACCAAGAAACCCACTGCCACCCGGCTGTTTGGCACCTCTCCCAATCCCTCCCTCCCAGAAGAGAAAGCCCTCGCCAGGAGTGGGGAGGCTAGCCAAGCTAGAGAGGGACTAGTGTGACTGCCAGAGGGGATCCTCTTCCTAGGGAGAGATCCCCACCCCATGGCCCGCCCACTAGGAGGTTCACAAAAGCCTGACTCAGCCAAGGAATCTTCCTCCTTCACCCTCCCGACAAAATACACGGAGGCCTGTGCTCCCTCACACTGTTTTATTGTAGAATCTGAAGTGGGGTGAGCCATTCCCTGCCGCCTATCTCTGGGCAACGTGGAGATGAAATAAAACGGAACTCATAAGCTGGACAGCACCCTGTACCTCATGACCCTCTAACCAGGGAGCCCCTAATCTGCTATCCAGACAACTCCAGCCCAGGGATAGGAGTGGGATGGGGTGAGGTCACACCTCAAAAAATGTATTTTTGAGGACTTCTTGGGCACCCATAAGAAACCTAAAAATCTATCCAAGTAGTCTAGATTTAAGAAGGCCTAGGGTTTGGAAGGCTGGGGTGTCTAGAGCTTGATCTAATAAGGGGGCTAGATCTAGGGACCCAAAAGTATAGAGGATGGACTCGTGTCTGGAGTCCAGACCTGGAGAGAAAGCTTAAGTCATGGGTGTTCCACAAGAGCCCAGGTTTGGGGGCCTGGGTCAGGGAGTACCAATGGGGTATGTTGGAGTTGGGAGACTGAATCCTGAAGCATTCCCTCACTCCCTTTTTTTTGGGAGGGGGTAGCCCATTCTAGGGAGGCGCTGGGTCCCAGGTGGTTCAGAAAAAGAGCCATAGTCTTGAACAGTTGGTTTGGGAAAGGGGAGAGTCAGGAGCCTTGGCTCAGAGCCCTGCTTGGCTGCAGCCCTGGCACAGAACTTGGTCTCCGTCTGGTACGAAGCCTTGGCCCACCAGGGAGGTGGAGCAGCGGGCACAGGAGAAGCAGCTGTGGTGCCAATGTCGGTCTTCGAAGGACACATACTTGCCTCCACCGAGTCCTGAAGGAAGGCCGGAGGTTAGCTCTGCAGGCGCAGGGCACTGCTGCCCCTCAGCCTCGCCCAGCACTGCAGCCATGCTCTTACCTGCGCCCTCGCCACCGCTCCCACCTGTGATGGGACGCTTGCAGCTGCTGCACTTGGGTGCAAAGAGTTCTCCAAAACAGGCCACGCAGTAGGGATCATCATCCCGAGATGTGAACTGCTGCCCTGCCAGGGGTGTCTTGCACCCAGTGCAGACCAGGCATTCCCGATGCCAGGGTTGATCTCGATAAGTCACTCCACCCTGGGTCAGCGTCTGTAGGGGCATCACGCATCAGCAGGGGAGTGAGGGTTCCCACCCACAAAAGATCTTACCCTAAATCCACAGGCCCAGCCCCCACCTTGCTGCAGCGGGCACATCGAGGAGCAAACTTGTTCTCATAGCAAGGCACGCAGTAGTGAGCGCCCTTGTCGGGCACGAAGGAGCGGGAGCCCAGTGGCTGCTCACAGCCACTGCACAGAAAGCAGTGTTCATGCCATGTCTGGCCTCCATACTCCAGCTTCCGGGACCCTGTGGGAAACAGGAACCCTACTTAGAGTCTTTGTCCCAAGCTCCTGCCGGTCAATTCTACTCCGTCAAGCCTACTCCGTAGGCTGTCCCCACTGCTTCTAACCTAGTAGAGTTGTAGCCATGCTTGTGAAGCAAGACTCCCACCAAGTGTATTACATATGTCAACCTTTCCCCCAAAACTGGACATGACGGTTCATCACATACTTAGCATATGTGTTAAACCTCCATACCTCAGACAGGACTACCCTAACACTCATCAAGCCTCTGTATAAAATACATGTCCCAATACATGCTAAATAAGTCATTATATATACCAGAAATATCAGCCTAACACTCAGGCAAAACAAACACACCAAAATCAAACAAAAACAACCCATTAACCTGGCAATTCTGCCTACACAAAGCCCTAAGAATGCCAGGTTCAGTACATGCTAAGCCTTTGCATATTATAGGCATATCATTCTCTACTCATGCTAAGTCCTCACATACCTACTAGGCATGCACGTCACCATACATAAGCCTACAATTCGATCTCTGCACCCAAAACTTCAATGCAGCAAGCCTGACAAGTTCAGCACACCCTCAGCTCCCACATGTACCAACCATGCAGGTCACCCATGCTGTGTGTCAAGTATGTCAGCTGCTCTGCACATGGTAAGCCCTTAGGTGCTCACTCGGCCCCTACTAAGTCTCCAGCTTGTCAGTTTCGGTACCTGCCAAGCTTTCATGTGTAGAGCTGGGTGTTAAGCTTTCAAGCACATACATGTACAACAGGTCCACACATGTTCCAGGAACATGCAGTGTGCGTAGGTCTCTACGGATACCAAGTCCTATGCACGTATGAGGTAGGCAGATGCAAAGACCCTACTTAGATGGCAATTCCCGAACCCAAGATGAGGCCCTAGGACATACCAGGCATGACAGTCTCCCCACAGGCGGAACACTGGGAAGAGAAGGCCGTGCAGTAGCACTCATTACAGAGGAGCTCACTGTCCTGGCAGGTGAAGGGCTCATCGGCCAGGGAGCGTTGGCAGCGGCAGCAGCGGAAGCAGCCCTCATGGAAGTGGCGGTCCTCATAGAAGAGTTCCTTTGGGAGACAAAGCAGGGGCACTAGCACCGAGCTTGGTGGATTTATCCTTGCTCCCTCTTCCCCACCATCAGTCCGCACTTATTCTCACCCGTCTGGTCTAGTCCTTACCCTTGAATCATGCCCGATAAGCTGCTGGCACTCAGCACAGGTATTGGCAAAGGTGTTGTCATAGCAGGGAACACAGTAGGGGCCGCTGTCCGTCTGGATGTATTTGCGGCCATACAAGGACTCGCTGCATTTTGCACAGTCAAATGCCTCGCTCATGGTGGTGATGCTGAGTAAGCCCTGTTAGGAACACAAGATGGGGCAGGAAGGGCTCTAGCATGGCCATGGACTAGAGCTCTTTGCTTTCAAAAAAGAGGGAGAGGGGGCATAGAGATGCCTGATCAGAGCAGGTGGGGACGGGGAAGGGCTGCTCTGGGAACCCAAGAGTCTCTGGTTCAGTGCATTCTGGAATCTTGCATATTTATTTCTATATTTGACTGTGAGGATAGGAAGGGGTCAGGAAAAAATCAGGAAGCAGAAGTTGTTTTCTTATCTAGGCCCTGGCTGATCTGGGGGGAGGGGGCTTTTCCTGGGTCAGTGACTCATTTCCTGCCCCAGCCTGAGGTTTCCTTCCACTCTGTGTACTGTCCCTAGGGTGCCAAAGGCCAGGACAGGGGGCCACCAGCCCAACTACATATAGACAGCACTCTAACCTCCTGACTCCCAGGATGGGACTATAGGAGTTTAGATAAGGGGACATTTATCTTGAGTTCTGATGTAGGAGTTTGGGGTGGAATGGGCTGTTCTGTGTGCCTCCCTCCACCGATGCAGGAAATAGTGGAATGCTACAGAGATGCTTGGCTGATGAATGGTGGAAGGGGTGTGAGAAGTGGGGCCTCCCCTCCCGGGAGAATCAGCAGAGCAACAAGAACCTGAGAGGCTCAGCTTAGGTTTTAGGCAGGAAGGAAATCCTGCCAAGCTGGACGGACACAGCCAAACTTCCCCAGCTAGACCCTCGGCCTCAGCCCCTACCACCTCTGCTGTGTCTCTGGTCACACCAGCCTGGGCAGTCTTGGCTGCAACATCTGCTGCAGCTGTGGCTGCACAGAGGGCCAGATGTCAGCTTTGTGCCAGTCAGAGGAAGAAAAAGGAGAAAAACTGAGAGATGCTTGGGGAGGCAGAAGGGAAGTGGAGACACAGAGAGAGAGGGCAGTGTGCCCCCTGCCACCTCCTGCCAGGTAGCTCTGCTGGAGTTCTGCAAAGCACCAGGGTCATGATGTGTCTTCCCCCTGCATCTAGACAGACAGCCTCTGCCTACCTTTCCTGATCTCTCCGGTTTTAAGGCCAGAGGAGTGAAAGGTGAGAGAGCAGGAGTCCCTGGAGCCCCAGTCAGGTCCCTTCTTGATGGGGAGTAAGATGAGGGGAGCCCTGAGAGCTGTGGCTGCAGACACCCAGCCCCCCACCAAACCTCAGACACTTTCCATTTTCTCAGGAACAAAGCATGTCTGTGGGATGAGGTCACCCACACAGCTGCCTCTGGAACAGGAGCATGAAGAATGGGGGGGCAAGGAAATGGGGTTCCCAGTCCCTCTGCTGGCCAAATTCCAGTATCCGGCCCCAAAGTCAGAGTTCCCCAGCTCCAGCCTCCTCCACCATGAAGCATGCTCAAATAGCTGGGCAGTGAAGAAGATCTCCCATGATCCACAGGAAGGGGATGGTGACACTGTCACACAGGAGACTGGGGGAAGTTAAAGGGGTGCACAAAGGAACCTACCAACCCCCTTCTCCAGAGCTGCCCTGGCTTAAGATGAAGGAAAAGTCCCCCTTTTCTCAGCAAGTACAGCGGGAAGTTCTCTCCAAACACCTTGGTCTGCCTTAGAGTTCAGACTTGAGGCAGCAAGAGATGTCCCAAACCTGGAGGGCCCGCCTCTTTGGGGCTTATGAATTTGAACTTTCTCTTCCATAAAGTGGGAGAACACCGGGTTCACACCCAAAGCAGGACACAAGGCCACCAGAGCTGGAGTCTTCAGAATGGCGAGTCCTCAGGTGGGAATTACACTGAAGGGTGGAGAGAGCCCCCCCCCCTTTTCACTCCCCTCCCAGGCACTCAGGCCCTGGTTTCCTCTGGCCCAGCATCTGAGGACTGCCTGGGCTGCTAGCCACTGGACAACAGACGGCCATACAGGTGGCCTGTGGCCATGTGTCCACTGGGGAGTGCCCTGGGTCTCTTCCTTCCTTCCGGGCTTGGCTAGCAGCAGCAGCAGCAGCAGCAGCAGCAGCAGCAGCAGCAGCAGCTACCTTCCCAGGCCCGGGCTAGCTCTGGATCCACCTCCTCAGAGCCAGTCACCACCCTGAGATGAGGCACCCCAAATAGGGTATGGGCGTGCCTTCTGCTTCCTTCCCAGAATCACCCTATCCCTTAGTCTATGTCTCTAATGAAAACAGAGTGAAGGGCAGCTGTCTCTCCCCATCCTGGTCCCTCTTCCTCCCCAATCCCTCCCATCCCCTGGCATGGCTAGAGGACTAAAAGGGTGAGCAGAGAGTCAGTTTTGTATTCCTTCCTGTCTAGTAGCAGGTGGGATTCAGAGGAGACAATGGATCTTCCTAATGACCCTCATCTGCTGTCCCCACTAACACATATATCTCTACACCTGACACACACACACACCAATGAACTTCCTGGAGCCGAGTGACAGGACACATTTCTGTAGGATGTTCAGTGTATAGCAGCTTGCTTGAGTCATGAAACATAAACATGACTTGGACTCCTGTGACCTTCGACACATAGTTTTCATGCCCTGAGACTGTTAGTCCATCTAAGTTAAATGAGATACTATTTCCTCCTTCTCCTAAGACTGTCGTCAAGCTTAAATGTGATAATCCCTGTAAAGTATCCAGGAGATAAGTCCCAAGTAAATTATAGCCCCTTGTGTTTTTTTCTACAAGCCCCCACTCCTACTGGGGCCCGATGGTGTGTCTCAGGCAGACCTGCGGCCAGGAGATGGCCTGGGATGTGACCTAGATGGTCTTAGTGAAGGCTGAGTCCAGGATCTAGCAGAAGGAACCAACGGCTCCAGCCCAGTCAGCCAGACACTAGGGAGAGAAACTTTAAAGACCAAGACCGTAGCGATGGGTAATTCACAGGTGTACACACTTGTCTGATGCCCTGTTATCCACAAAATATAAATCCCACCACCACTGCATCACACGAAAGGCAGGCAGGAGTTCAGCCTGAGACACGGGGTAGGTTAGGGGCATGGCCAAGGCTGCTCAGGAGTAGAAGTCCTATCCCCCAGCAGGGAACTCTGCCTAGAAAGGCTGTTAGTGGTGGAAGGGGCAATCAGCCTTTCAGGGTGGGGTCAGCTCGGACAGGAGATACACTAGAGCTGGCTCTCCTCCCCAGCTGCCAGCCCTGCTGTTGGAAGACACCCAGAAGTCTTTCCAACTACCCATGCCAACTGCTCAACCCTTTTGAACACCCCCCACCTCCAGTCCAGGAGGACCCTGGCCAGGCCCCACAGCTGTGAGTCACAATCAGATCAGACCCCTCCCCCTTGACAGGAGACTTAAGGGAAGAAATTAAAGCACCCCCCCCAACTCTCTCCTGCCCCCTCTTTCCCCCAGGACCTGGAAGTCAAAGCAGTTTAGGAAAAGGGGGTGGGGAGCAGACCCAGCAGCTGCTCTGAGGACAGGAGAGGAACATTTCATTCACCCGGAGTCCCCCAGGGCTGAAGCAGAGCGTCCAAGATTTGAGTTTAAAAATAAGTTGAGCTGTCTTTAGTGGCTGTGTGTACATGGGGCTCTTTCTTGAGCTCAGCTTTACAGCCTCAGGTCCTCTGCCTCCTGGGGGATGGGCTGGCTGAGAGTCAATTTCCCCTTAGCTTTGCCTCCACCCTTTCAGGCCTGGGGCAGCTGTCAGTGAATGTACGTACCTAAGGTGTCTCTCCTCCGAGGACTCTAGCCTACACTCTGCACCTCTCAGCACCCTTGGGCAGCTTGCTGTGGTTGTGTTTGGGTAGGGGTGTCCCTTTATCTCTCTGGAGCTGTGTCCCAGTGGGGCTTCTACTCTGGGAATCTCTGTATCTTGTGCACCCAAGTCTTGGTCTCTCAGCGTTTCTAGTGTCTCTGACTCTTAAAGTCTCTTTAGGCCTCAGGGAGGCAGATTGAGCACTAGTCTAACAAGCTTCAGCCTCGGGGCCCTCCGAGGCCCTAAGAAGGGCGCTAGCAATGAGTTCCCTAGGGTCATACATTTGCTTCTTAAAATGCTCCACGGAACCCGGGTCCCGGCCATGCCTCGAGAACTTTGTGGGTCCATTCTCTGCCCTCGTTTGAATGGTCCCTGTAGCCTCCCAGAGCAACGATCCCTGCCTGTCCTACCAGGCTTCCTGAGAACCTCAGTTTCTCCAACCCTCCAGATCTTTCTAGATTTTCTAGTTCAAACTTGGTCCCTTTCTCCTGCAACTTGGCGGCCCCCTCCCAGCCCCGAGGCGCGGAGAGGTGAGGTCTGCTGGCCCGCGTGGTTCGGAGCTCCGAGTGCTCTAGCAGGGGCCAGGGGCCAGAGCGCCGGCCAGAGACCCCGGCCCGAGCGCAGCGCGGACACCGGGATTGGAAGCCGGGGCGGGGGATGCTCACCTCGAAGCGGTTGCGGGACCGGGAAGCGGGGAGCCGGGAGCGAGGAGCGCGAGGCGTAGGTGGTGCCGGGAGCCGATCACCCGGCGGCTCCTACCTGCGGGCCGGGCCGAGCGGCCGAGAGAGCCACGGCGAGGTAGCCTGCCGCGACAGACTAAGAGGGCGAGTGGGCGCGCGGCCCTAAGGCTCCGAGGAAGTGCGCGGTCCCGCCCCGCCCGGACCCCGCCCCCGGGCCCCCAACCCGCCCGCGGGGGTCAGACCCCGCCCCCTCCTGCCTGCCGCCAGCCCGGCCCAGCCGAACCTGGCGCTCTGACCTTCCCCGCCCCGCCTTGCGGGTCCCCCTACAGCCTGGCCCGCCCCGCCGCGCCCCTCCGACCCGGGGATACTGCAGGAAGCGATCCCAGGCCAGGGCTGCAGGACTCCTAGGACCAGGGTCATTTGGGGACTAACCCCCTTGTCTGCTCGCCCTAGCTCATCCGCAGAGGTTACCTTAAACCTTAGCTTGTGAAGGAGGCCTTAATCCAGCCTGCGTAAGGGGGTAGTTTTGATTCTGCGGGCATGGCCCTACCGGTGGAGATCAAGGTATTTTCTAGAAACTTGGGCTAAAGAGAGAGAGAGCCTCTCTATCTTCCTCAGTTTCAAAGGGCTTTATTCTGTAACCGAGTGGCGAAAGCCTAGGCAACAACTTCCCTGTTCTAGGCTGTGTCCTGGCACTGAGGTTTCTACAGTGCCCAGGAATAGTTTTGACCTTTCAGGCTCAGGGAGACCCTAATCCTCAGCCTCTGCGAGCTTTGGGTTTCTTGGGAGGGGCGTGAGTGGTCGGGTTGCTGCAGGCAGGGGTGATGAAAGAGAAGGGAGGGAACTTCTACAGTTTCTGACCCTCCAGCTTCTGCCCTGTGCCGGGTAGGAAGAACTGGCGCCTGCCAGGGACATGAGACCCATCCAGGTCCTTGAGGCCACCCCCCCTCCCCGGGATCCTCAGGCTTGTCACTAGAAATAAATAGCCTCGATCTGGAGGGCAGCGTGCGGGGTGGGGGAGGACGGCTCTGTTGTGCTGTTTGCAAAACAAGAGACAACAAACTAACCCTAGAAATAGCCTTAGCATCTCCGTGGTGATTCAGATGCCCGAAGAGGCTCCCCTGATCCAAGGCTGCATCCAGCCATCCCCTCCAAGGCTAGTGAGGACCCTCCCCTTCTGTAGCATGTGCCTGGTTTCTAGGTCCTAAGACAGCCTCCGGACCAGTTTTCCTTTCAAAAATCAAATGATTGCTCATATTATGTTGTTGAATCTTTGTTGTTGTTTGTTTTTGGTTTTTTCGAGACAGTGTTTCTCTATCGTGTAACTTTTGACTGTAGACCAGGTTGGCCTCTAACTCACAGAGATCCACCTGCCTCTGCCTCTGCCTCCAAGTGCCGGGATTAAAGGCGAGCAGCACCACCAGGCATCTTGTTGATTTTTAAATCACAAGTGCCCTGAGGACAGAGGTTGGGTCATTTTTGTTCACTACTGCATTCCCAGCATTTTCTTCAGTGCTTGGCATGCAATAAATAACTGATGAATGAAAGACAGACCACTGATTCAATTTGGATGCCCCTGCCACTCCCTGCCAGGCACCTGCTATCAGGAGTCTATTTAGTGAATAGATAGTCTGAGGGTGGACCTTTCTTCTGGGACTTGTCTCCCAGGTGTAGGGAACTCTCTATCTAGAGGAATCTAAGGAACATTATTCTTAGTCGGAGTAGGAAGAGGGGAGTCTGTTCTCAGATAAGGTTAGAGCAATGATGGGGAGTTGGGCTGGCTAGTTTTATGTCAACTTGACACAAGCTACAGTCATCTGAAAAGAGAGAACCTCTATTGAGAAAATACCTCTATAATATTGGGCTGTAAGGCATTTTCTTAATTAGTGATTGATGTGAGAGGGCCCAGCCCATTGTGGGTAGTGCCATCCCTGGGCTAGTGGTCCTGGATTCTATAAGAAAGCAGGCTGAGCAAAGCATGATGAACAAGCCAGTAAGCAGCATCCCTCCATGGCCTCTGTGTCAGCTTCTGCTTCCAGAATCCAGCCCTGTTTGAGTTCCTGTCCTGACTTCCTTCAGTGATGGACTATAATGTTGAAGAGTAAACCAAATAAATAATTTCCTCCTTAACTTGCTTTTGGCCATGATCACAGTAATAAAAACCCTAATTAGGACAGGAACTTTAAGAAAGGGAAGTTATGAGTGAGCAGTAAAGGTGCTTGCTTTATCTAGGGATCTTTGTTCTTTCCTTGTGGCTTGAAGTGCTACTGAAGGGCCTTGCCAAGAGCCAGAACTTTGTGAGCTCTCACTTTGCACTGTTCCCTAAACACTTTACATACATGAATGCACGTAATTATCACATATATGCACATATATATGTGTATATATATATATATACACACACATTGTATATGTGTATAATGTGTATATATTTGCTTGTGTGGGCTCACACGTGTATGCTAGTGCTAGTGTACCTGTGTGCTTGTGTGGAGGTCAGATATCAACCCTTTGGAGTCAGATCTCTTTAAAAAACATTTTAGGGGGGTCTAGAGAGATGGCTTAGTGAATAAGACTGCTTGCTATTAGCTTTCTAACACCATGACCAAAAGCAAGTTGAGGAGGAAAGGTTTATTTCAGCTTACAATTCCACATTATAGCATCACTACGGGAAGTCAGGGCAGGAACTGAAGCAGGGCAGGACCCCAGAGACAGGAACTGAAGCAGAAACCATGGGAACATGATGCTTACTGACTTGCTTCTTACGACTTGCTCAGCCATATAGTACCCAAGACCACCAGCCCAGGGGGTGGCACAGCCCTACAGTGAGCTGGATCCTTCTACATCAATCATCAATCAAGAAAATGCATTTGGCTTTCCCACAGGACAGTCTGGTAGGGGCATTTTCTCAGTCGAGGTTCCCTCTTCCAAAATTACTCTAGTTTGTGTCAGGTTGACATAAAAACTAGCCAGTACACTCCTCTTCCAGAGGACCTGAGCTCAGTTCCCAGCATCTATGTCTGGTATCTCACAACAGCCTGGAACTCCAGCTACAGGGAATCTGATACTCTCTTTTGGCCTCCTGACACCAGCACATGTGACATTCACTCAGACAAGCACAAACATATACACGTAAATAAAAAAATACAAAAATTGTATGTGTGTGCCTGTGTGTGTGTGTGTCTGCACATGCACACACATGTAGGAAGTCAGGGACAACTTGTGGGAATGAGTTCTTTCTTCTTACCCTGTGGTTCCTGGGGATAGTAGGGCTTGGTAGCAAATCCCTTTACCCACTGAGCTGTCTTGCTGGACCTGGAGTCAGTTAGAGTCTGCCACCATGGGTTTTAGGGGCTGAACTAAGGTCATCAGCTCACTCAAGTGCTTTCACCCACTAAGCTGTCTCACCAGCCCTAAATATACATTTTTAATCCTCTTCTCAAAGATGAGAAAATGATGCTTGCTTCGGCAGCACATATACTAAAATTGGAATGATACAGAGATTACCATGGTCCCTGTGCAGAGACATATATGCAAATTCATAAAGTATCTCATATTTTTAAAATAAAATTTTATTGTGTAATCATTTGTTCCATTAAAATCAGTTATCTTGCAACAACAACAAAACAAATCAAAGACAGAAAAATGGAGGCTGGGCCTGTGGTGGTACACACCTTTGATCCTAGCACTCAAGAAGTAGAGGCAGGCAGAACTCTGTGAATTCCAGGCCAGTCTGGTCTACTGGCCAGCTAGGGCTACACAGTGAGATCTTATGGAGAAGGGGGAGGGGGAAGAGAGAGGAAAAGGGAGAGGGAGGGTGAGGGAATGGGGGGAATCACAAATGCATTAAGTAACTGCCAAGAATGGCAAAGTCAGGGTTGAAATCCAGACTGTTGAATATCAAAGCTTCTCATGTCAAGACAAGACAACAACAACAACAACAACAACAAAAAACTATCCTAACCATTACCTGGGTTATTTAAACCTCTATAGGGCAGTCTCTTCCTCTAGGATATCATTGTTGAGGACTGGATAAGACCACGCAATAAGTTCTCAGTAGGTGGGGAACCTACCCCTCCTCCCCTTCTGAGGTCAAGTATTAAGGTTCTGTTAGGATTTGGGAGTCTAGAGGTCAGAGAAAGTTAGGAGATCTTTGGCTCTAGCCAGCCTGGGTGAGGGAGACTACCCAAGACAGGGGGGCTGTGTCCTTTCTCCTCTCCATTTCCAGTGGGCTCATATTTCCCTGCTCACTTTCTTTCCATTGGCCCAGGAAGACATGTCCCAGGATGTTCAGGGCTCAGCCTCATGGACTCCCTGTTCTTGTTCCCCATCTGTCCTCTCCCACTTCTTGGGAAACAGGTGTGTTTGAGCCCTAGCTGGAAGCAGAGTGCTTGGCCACCAGCTTTGGTTAAGTGGGATGCTTGTTTCTTCCCCACCCATGAGATCCCTATATACGCTTCACTATCTCAGGCTCAAGGGGCCCCAGCTTGGCTTCTTACCATGCAGGAATTTTCAAAGAAGGCTCTGGGTCACTCCTACCAAGCTGCTCATGGCTTCCTCTGGGTGCTGAATCACCTTCCAGTGCCTGTAACCACAAGACCTCCTTCCTCCTAGTGAGAAAATATCCTTCCTTCCCTGAGTGTATTGCTCACTCTTAACACAGAATAGCCTAGAGCCCTTGCAAGCCTCGAGCTTAGCAAACCCTCTCCTTCAAATTCCCTAGAAACTTTCTTTGTGCTCTCAAGCCCACAAGGGTAATAGAGGGTAAAATGAATGACTTTAACAGAGCGCCAGCAGAGAGAGAACATGGTTAAATAATGTGTAGGCCCCATGTGTATGGCATATTACCTCTTTTAGTCTTTTAAAACTCATGTGAATTAGTTATCGCTATTACTTTACAAAGATTTTGATGATGTCACTCTAAATGCCAAGCTAACAGGTGGTAGTTGTACAGTTCCAATCTAGGACAAACTCTATAGAGTTCCCCACCTGCAGGGTATAGTGATTGCTTCCCAGATGCTTCTGGTCACAAAACCTTCTTCAGGGGGCAAGGCAGGTACTCCAGCTACCATCTGGTCATCCAATCAGATAGCTAAACTTCTTAAGATGAGGCTTAAAAAGCAGTCCCAGACTAGATCATGAAGTAGCTTGTTTTCCAAGGATGACAAACAAAATGGAATTCTCCTAATGCATGTAGACCTAACTGGTCAAAGATCAAGTCAGTAGAGCCAGGGAAAAACTTTTCACATTGTGATGTCTTTCATACCCGCTTGTCTCCTCGACTCTGAAGAAGGTTTCCATGGCATTCTTCAGTGGAGACCAGTGTCAGGTGAAATGGATCCAATTAAAGAGCTCACAGCGTAGTGGTGCATGCCTTTAATCTCAGCACTCAGCAGGTGGATCTCTGAGTTTGAGGCCAGTCAGGTCTACATAGTGAGTTCTAGGATAGCCAAAGCTACATAGTGAAATACTGTCTCAAACAAAACAAAACAAAAACAGAGAGAAAAACAAACAAACAAAAAACCCCCTAAACAAAAAGAGCTGCTGAAAATTAGCCTCATGTAGTGGAAAAGAATCCAAATGCCAACAGATGAAAAAAAACGAGAGTGAAAAAGAGAGAGAGGGAGAGAAGGAGACAGAGCAAACAAACCCAAATGCTGTTATGATGCTCTGCCACGTCCAACTCGCTCTTGTGCTACTTAGAGGTAGCTTTAGTGATGATAAAAATAACTCCGATACCGGGGCATTGGTGGTGCACACTTGTAACCCCAGCACTCTGCAGATGCAAGAGGATCACTGTGAGTCTGAGGCCAGCTTGGTCTACTCACTGAAACTCTAGTGCGTTTCAGGGCAGCCAGGCCTGCATAGCTAGATCCTGCCTCAAAACACCAAACCAAATTAGACTAAGCCAACTCAATAAAACCCAACATCAAAAACAATTTTATTATGAATCTGCTAATAAGTAAACACAGCATTAAGCACTTTACAGATGTTATGTCAATTCCAGGTGGTGGCGCATACCTTTAATCCCAGCACTCGGGAGGAGGCAGAGGCAGGTGTATCTCTGTGAGTTCAAGGCCAACCTAATCTACAGAGTGAGTTCTATGACAGCCAGTTACAACCCCGTTTCGGAAAAACCAAACCCAAAACCTAAACAACAACAACAAAAATAATAATAAAAAAATAAAATAACCAGCCCCCCCCAAAAAAAAACAAAAAACAAACCCAAAAACATATTATGTCATTTAAGTCCCGCAATCCTGTGGTTATAGTATTATTTTATTTTACAAATAGATGTGAATACCAAGCTTAAGCAAAACTAACTTTCCTTGGTTAATAGCAGAGGTGGGACCAGAACAGTCCCTCACAGCTCTGTCCATCACATTGCACTACCTTACACTAAGTCTGCCAGCCAGCCATTTCTTTGATGGTTGTGAAGGACTTAGAACTTTACTGCTATTAAATGCTTCTCTTCTGTGCTCCTTATAGATACACGTCTGCAACTCAGTGCCCTCGACACTCCTTGAGCAAGACCAGCATGCTATTATTATCTCCGTTTTATGAGTGAGAAAAATGATGCTTGCTCTTTTAAAGTCAAGAAACCTGCTCAAAGTCACACAGCCAGTAGCCAGCAGCAGAGCTGAATGTGGTTTTATAGCGCTCTTTCTAGTATATTGTAAAACTCGCTATTTCTAGGTTTGTTTTCTTTCATTCCTTCTTCCTTCCTCCCTCCCTCCCTTCCTTCTTCATCTTAATAGTAGCCCTGGCTAGCCTGGCCATGCTAGCCCTGAACTCACAGAAACTCGCCAGAGCTTCTGCCTCTAAATGCAGGGATTAAAGAAGTGAGCCACCACGCCCCCGGCTCTACTTAGAATTTTAACCAAGGCCAAGTGGCAGGAGACTGCACACGCGCACACGCAAGCCCAGCTCAGCCAGAGGGCAGTGCCAGCCACGTGTTCCCAGATGCCAACATGTGGCCCAGAGCAAAGGCTAGATCTCCGTTCCTGTGGGCGCCTTTTGGCTAATAAGAGAAGGCTCTGAAAGAGTCACGAGACTCTGACTAGAAAACTACATCTCCCAGAAGTCTCCTGTCCTGGCCTCTTAAGCGAGGATGTATTTCCGGTAGGCTTCTGATAGAGTGCTCAGCTTGCGAGCAGCGAGCACCTGGGCCTGCTTCCGGTAGCTGACCGGGCGACTCAGGTAGTGCGACGTCCGTGGTGGAGTTAGCTAAACATTTTCTAGACCTGAATAGGCATGGCGGCGGCTTTTCGCAAGGCAGCCAAGTCCCGGCAGCGGGAGCACCGAGAACGAAGCCAGGTAAGCGAGTGCAGGCCCACACACGCCGGCCGGCGGCCCCTGCCCCCTCGCTATCCCGGCGTCGGGATACCGGCTCCGCATCTGCCTTCTGTGAATACCCGACACATGGGGCCTTACCCAGGCGTGCCTTCTCGGGGAGACCGGGGACAGGATTAGGGGGATTGTCATTCTCTACGGCAGGAGGAGGTTCAGTGGGTAATCGACTGAGGCGAGGTGTGTCAGATGCCTTCCCCTGGAAAATTGGCCAAAGTCAAATGAATGTAACCTAGTGACCAGCGGGAGTAGGCGCCCCACATCCGACGCATGCAGGGGTAGTAACCGAAGATGGGTGTTCCCAAACTGGGCCCAACTTTTGTCGTGGGGTTTGTGGTTCGTGTAGATCTGTCACATGCTTCACCCTGAAATTGTGGTACTTTCCTTCTCTCTTCTGGAGACTCTGGGGGGAATCTGATAGTCCAGGTCTGTAATTGCGGCTACTCAGGAGGCTAAAGCAGAGGATCACAAGTTCAGGGACCGCCTGAGCAACTTACACCGGTCTCAAAATAAAAATCTAAATTCTAGACACACAGCTCAGTAGTGAACTGTTTGCGTAGCAAGTGCCAGGCAGTAGGTTTAGTCCTTGGTAGGAAGATAGAAAGGAGTGAGGTAGTCACCACTAAATTTAGTTAGAATGAATAGTTGTGGGGCTTCTGAGGAGAATGTGCCGTGGGGATCTGTGGTGGAAATAAAGATAAATGCAGAATCGCTTTATCCACTTTACTATTATTAGAAATCACACATTAGCTGGTTCAAGCAAGCCTTTAATGGGGCTAGAGAGAGGGCTTAGCCGTTAAGAGCACTTCGATGCCCTATCATTTCAAATCCCAGCACATACATTCTGGGCTCACACATACCTGTAACTCCAACTTTAAATATTCCAGCACCCCCCTTCTGGCCTCTGCTGGCTCTGCACTCACAGCTCATACACAAAGACAGACCTCCCACGCTATAATCTTTTATTTTTTTAATTAAAAAATATTAACTTGTGTGTATGTGTGTGTGTGAGAGAGAGAAAGAGAGAGAAAGAAAGTGCACATGAGTTCATATGCCTGTGGGAGCTCATCCTGGAGCTGAGTTAAAGGTAGTTGTGACATGCCTGATTTGGCCTGATATGGGTGCTGGAAAATTAACTTGGGTTTTCTGCAAGACTGGAAGAGAAGAATGTAAGCCATCTCTTTGGTCCCTCAAATATTTTTCTTTCTTTCTGTGAGGATCAAGAGTTCAGGGTAACCCATCAAGTTTTAAGACACTCTGAACTTCTTGAGACAGTATCTCAACACAACAAAATGGGCTGGCAAAATGGGTCAGCCAGAAAGTATATGGTAACCTGAGTTAGATTCTCAAAACTCATTTGTAAAGGTGGAAGGAAATAATTTTTTTTTTGAGATTATAGCTTAATTACAGCATTTCTCCCTTTTCTTCCTCCTTCTAAGCCCTTTCATATATCGCTGCTTGCTCTTTCAATTTCATGGCCTCTTTTTTGAGGATGGATTCTTAAGAAGTTGTCCTCTGACCTCCACACATGCCATGGCACATATATCATCTATACACAGAAAATTAAACCACAGCAACAACAAACAAAACCCCCATGCAAACAGCCAAAAGGCCTTTAGAAGTACCTGTTTCACAGATGCTGAAGAAAATGGAAGACATTATCTCTGAAACCATGCAACTGACTGATGCTGTACAGCTGAGGCCTATCTTACTTTATGTTTTCAAAATCCTTTTTTGAAGTTGATCTTAGCTAAAAGGCTGAGAAGTGATAATAGCTCTGAGTCGTTGTGCGCCCCCCTCTCCCCTGGCATTTTGTGTGTTGTGTGTGTGTGTGTGTGTGTGTGTGTGTGTGTGTATCCCTGCTTGTTCTGGAACTCTACAGACCAAGCTGGCCTGGAACTCAGAGATCCACCTCCCTACCCACTGCTGGGATTAAAAGTGAGGGCCTGGTTCACTGAGTTTTCTTAAGCACAATTCACTCTTCCTGCTTAACAGCATTTATTAGACTGTGCTTAGTGGAAGCAGTATAATAAATGTATTAGAAAATTTTATTTTGCATGTATTTTATTTAACCATGTGTGTATTGGTACCATAGCTTTGCGGAGGTCAGAGGGCAACTTGCAGGAGGGACTCCATGATCAAACTCAAGTCATTAGACTTGCTGGCAAGTGCTTTACCCACTGAGTCATCTCACCAACCCCACAGTAGTGTATTTTAACATCTTGTTTGTGAGACTATATAGAAGCCTACCTAGAACTAATCGTAACTAGAACTTGGTGAAGTGTAAATGCCTGACTCTCACTGCAGTTTAACTCAGAACAGTTGTTTGGAAGTAGGCTATTATTTCTTCACATTTCCTTGAGGAAATGAAGGCTCATATGAGTCAAGTACTCTGCCCAAAGGTACAGCTAGAGCTGGCATATGGCAAAGCCAGAAGTCACATCAGGTGTTTCAAGAATATAGAGGTAACTTTATCCATCCATCCATCTATCCATCTATCCATCTATACATCTATACATCCATCTATCTATCTATCCATCCATCTATCTATCCATCTATCTATCCATCCATCCATCCATCCATCTATCTATCTGTCCATCCATCTATCTATCCATCTATCCATCCATCCATCCATCCATCTATCCAGCTATCCATCTATCCAGCTATCCATCTATCCATCCATCCATCCATCCATCCATCCATCCATCCATCCATCCATCTATCTATCCATCCATCTATCCATCTATCCATCCATCCTATCCATCCATCCATCCATCCATCCATCTATCTATCTATCTATCTATCTATCTATCTATCTATTTTGGTTTTTTGAGACAGGGTTTCTCTGTTGTAACTTTGGCTGTCCTGGAATTCACTCCATGCTTGTGCTTCCTGGGTGCTGGGATTAAAGGTGTGCACCACCACCATCCTGCTTGGAGGTAACTTTATAAGAGGTGACATATTAAAAATGCCAGATGTGGAGGCTAGAGAGATGGCTCAGTGGTTAAGAGCACTTGCTGCTCTTCCAGAGGACCTGGATTTAGTTCCTAGTACCCACATGTCAGTTTACAATTGTCTGCAACTCTAGTTCTAGGGCATCTGAGACTTTCTTCTGGGCTCCTTGGGCACCAGGCACACTTGTGGTGCACAGACATATATGAAAGCGAAACAGTCATACACATAAAATAAAAAAATAATTTGAAAAAAATGTAAGCTAGGCGGTGGTAGCTCATGCCTTTAATTCCAGCACTCAGGAGGCAGAGGCATGCAGATTTGTGAGTTCCAGGCCAGCCTGGTCTGCAGAGTGAGTTCCAGGAAAGACAGAGTTACAACAGAGAACTCCTGTCTTGAAAACCAAAAAAAAGAAGCCAATGCCAGGTGTGGAACATGTGTGGAAGGGTAGAGGTAGAGCATTGTAGTGAAATGTGTTGGACTTGGTCAGTTTGCTTTTGAAGGCAAAGCTAACAACTTTTTTTGAGACAAGATCTCCCTATTTAGCCCAGATGTACCTCATGAGGTTTTGTGACCCTTCTTCCTCATACTTGTGGATGCTGGGATTACAGTACATCTTGCTGGAAATGACCACTTTTTGAGTGTCTTAGGAACAGCCCTGTTTGTTTTTCAAGGATTTCCTCCTATTTCCACAGGGCCCTTAGGAGGTAGATGTTATTCCATTTTATAAATTTTATAAATTAGAAACCTGGTTCTTAAAGAGATTAAATTTCACATTTGAAGTCACCGTTGCAAATAGTTGACTTGCGTTAACGTCGAAGAAAGGGATTTCATGGTGATAACTGAGACACTTCTGAATTTGGGTTCCTTGTATTTTCCTTTGTCCTGTTCCTTTGTGCTGTGGAAGCTCTTGATGCTTTGTGTGGAGGAGGTAAATGTGTAAACTGCTTCACATGTAGTGTCTGGTTTCCTCCGAAATACACATATACATTCATAAATTAATGATTTCAATAGTTCTACCTCAGTGTTGTTACTTGACCCATTAAATTTCTTTCTCTGTCAATCTCCCTTTGCTGTATTAAAAATAAAAGTTATCAGCCTGGTAGTGGTGGTGTGTTCCTTTAATCCCAGCACTTGGGAGACAGAGGCAGGCGGATCTCTGAGTTCCAGGCCAGCCTGGTCTACAGAGTGAGTTCCAGGACAGCCAGAGTTACAACAGGGAAACCCTGTGTTGAAAAACCAAAGAAATAAAAAAAAATTAAAAACAAAAGCTATCCTGGGGTGCTAGAAAGATAGCTCAGCAGTTAAGAGCACTTAGTTCTCTTGTAGGGGACCTAGGTTCAATTCCCAGCACCCACGTGGTAGCTTGCAATCATTCATAACTTCAGTTTCAGGGGGTTTGATGGTTTTTTTTCTGACCTCCAAGGGTACCAGGCATGCATGCATATGGTGCACATATGTATGTTCAGCAAAGCGCTCATACACAAAACATCTAAAAATAATTTTTAAATTTATTTTTATTTTAAGTGCATTGTTGTTTTGCCTGCGTGTGTGTCTGTGTGAGGGTGTCATCCCCTGGGGGTGGAGTTACAGGCAGTGTGAGCTGCCATTGAGTGCTGGAAATTGAGCCCAGGTCCTATGGAAGAACAGCCAGCCAGTGCTCTTCTTCTTTTCTTTTTTTTTAAATTTTCATAACAGGGTTTCTCTCTGTAGCCCTGGCTTGTCCTGGAACTGGCTCTGTAGACCTGCAGGCTGGCCTTGAACTCACAGAGATCCCTTTGCCTATTGTCACTGGAGTGCCCTGAGTGCTTGTGCCACCATACACAGTTTACAATTACATTTACTTATTGGTGTGGATTTGGGTGTGTATGTGTGTTGGACAACCATGCCGGGGAGTGGCTATGGCAGTCAGAGGACAATTTGTGGGGAGTCAGTTCTCTCCTTCCATCATGAGGTCCCAGGGGATCAAACTTAGTCATGGTGCTAGGTATTGACCTTCTGAACCATCTGCCATCGTTGGGTTGTTATTGTACACATTGAGTTATGTCATTCCTGGAAAGATTAAGAGATGACAAAGGTGACAAACATTATTCTGAACAGAGATGAAGTATCATGGGCTCTGAAACAAGATAGACTGGCCACAGACAGAAGGGGTTCTAGTTTTAGCTTTGAGGCTTACTGGTTCTGCATTCCTAGAAAGTGAATATCTCATGTATATGCAGCTAAGGATGACCTTGAACTTCTGATCAGCCTGCCTACTTCATGTAAGGATTGCTGGTGTGTGCCATTATGCCTGGTTTGTGTGGTACTGTGGATTGATCCTAGGGATTTTTGCATGATAAAATGCTTTACCAGTTGAGGTACATCCTCAATTCTGGATCTGCATTCTTGAATATATTCTCTAGACGTCATCTTCCTTCTGGAATATGCTTTACATTTTTGTAATGGTCATAAAGATGAAAGAGGAATATGCACCAAGCATAGCATATTGCTTTGGAGCAGAGTAAGTACATAATTTGGAGTTACGATGATGTAGGCAGAGCTGGGGATGTAACTCAGTTGGTAGAGTACTTGCCCAGCATGCTAGAGGTTCTGGATTTGATCTTCTGTACCTAATAAAAGCCAGGCATGGTGGCATACACTGTAATCCCAGCATTCTGCATGTGGAGGCAGGAGAATCAGGAGTTTAGGTAGAGGGAAGGATTATGAATTGACCCTGTATCAATTCACAGCAAAAAGTCAGAAAAGCATCTAATATAGACACACACACAACTTACACAGGATCTCATGTAGCTTAGGCTGGCCTTGAACGCCTGATCATTTTGCTTCCATTTCTCAAGTTTCTGGGATTATAGACATGTACCAATTTAACCTGACATTAAAGTAATGGTAGTTTGTAGAAGGATATATTAAAATGTAGTCATTGAATGCTGCATGGTATAGGCATATATGTCAGAGATAATACTTTCCCATTGTACTTGGTTTTGCCTCTACTGTTCTCTCTCTGTCTTTTTTTTTATTCTGATCTTACTATGTAACCTTGAATTTACAATCCTCCTGCCTCAGTCTCCCAAGTGTCAGGATTGCAAGCAAACACCATTTTACCCAGCCTTACTGTTCTTGTTTTATAGTTAGGAAATGACAGCTCAGAGAAGTTAAGTGATTTATTTGTCCAAGGTCACAGATTGTTAAGAGGTAAAGCATGGACTGAACCTAAGTCTGAAAACTCTAAATTTAGCTCCCTTACCACAGTTGCCTCCTGTTACTGTGTTTTCCCTTCATAGTATTTTATAAGCCCTTGGATTAAGTTGGTAGTAATTTTAGTATAACTGGCAACTGCTTGCTTAGTGCCGAGTCATTGTTGCCTCTCTCTGTCCTTAATAGGCCAAGAAACCTACTACGATGGTGCTTGTGACCTGTCTGGCTCCTGGATGAGCCCTCTCATCCTTGGGCATGACCCAGTAAGGGGGAGGAGGGGAGAACTGGGTAGTGAGTTTGCTCCAAGGACACAGATTTACTGATCATTACACAGTTTAGTTCCTGTCAGGTGTCGTGTTGCTTTGAGCATGTGTTTATTAAGAGAACTAAGTACTTCTTTTCCCTTTTGTCTTCTAGCCTGGCTTTCGAAAACGTCTGGGCTTGCTGGAGAAAAAGAAAGATTACAAACTTCGTGCAAAGTGAGTCTGTTATTTCTGGTAGAGGTATTGCCAAGAAAGCTTACAACATCCCCACACCACAGCTAAAGCACCCAAGTGTCCCGCCGGGGAATCATTTCCTGCCATTGATAAAGGACCCGAAGCTCTGGCAGCCTGTTAGATACTTTCCTATGACCCTCAAGCTTTGTTCAGGCAGAGCATTACTTATTTAAGTACTTGCACTGTAAGTATTTGTATTGTGCTCTCCCAGATGGTTTTCTCATAGTGGTATTGCTTTCTCCGCCTTGGTGCTTGAACCAAAATGCTGAATCTTTTTGCTCCCTTTTCTTGAAGTGAAAGATGCAATCTAAAGTTCCCTTTGTTGAGTAACTTACATTATTATGTGTGGTGTGGACTGAAGAGATGTGAAGACGGATTCATGAGCCTGAGAGTGGGCGATGATGAACTCCGAAAACATTTTATAAAGCAATTATGTCCATTCTTTTCTTCAGCACTTCATTTGCAAAATGCTTATAATTGCTTATTAGCATACAAGTCAGCTGAGGTTCTTCTTATGCTCCTGGTGTGGGGGTGGTGATAGTTAAATGGATTTCTGTAGGTCCCAGATTTTAATTTTTTAAAATTTTATTTATTTTATTTTTTGGAGATAAGGTCTCACTATGTAGTCCTGGCTAGCCTGAAACTCACTGTGTAGACCAGTCTACCTCAAATTTACAGTGATCCATCTGTCTCTGCCTCCTGATATGCATCTGTGGAGGCCAGAAGAGGGCATCAGATCCCCTTGAAACTGGAGTTATAGACAGTTGTTAGCTGCCATGTCTGTTCTAGGAATTGAACCTGGGACCACTGGAAGAGCAGTCAGTGTTCTTAACCACTGACCTATCTCTCCAGCCCCACAACTTTTTCTTTAAATTTAAATTTTATTTTTGCGACAATCTTCCTGTGTGGTCTAGGCTGGTCTCAAATTCAAGATCTCCTACCTCAGCCTCTTGAGTGCTAGGATTACAGTTCTACATATCATGCCTGGCTTGTTGTTGTATTGTTGTTGTTGTTTTGGGGTTTTTTGAGACAGGGTCTTTCTCTGTAGCCTTGACTGTCCTGGAACTCACTATGTAGACCAGGCTGGCCTGGAACTCACTATGTAGACCAGGCTGGCCTGGAACTCACAGAGATCCGCTTTGCCTCTGCCTCCCAAGTGCTGGGATTAAAGGCAAGCTCTACCATGCCCACTGTACCAGAGCTTCTGAAGCTGAATGTTAAGAACTTAGTGCTGTGATTGGTTTCCCTTTTTGTGCTGGTGGTGGGAAATGCAACTTGAACCTAAGGCCTTACGCATTTGAGAGAAAGTCTACTAATGAGCCACAGCCCCTGCTCTGAGTGCTGTGGTGGGGTTCAGTAGTGTTCTAGGAGATATAGTTTGTAGGTCTGTTTATTCCTTCCAACAACCTTCTGGGCTAGGTTACTGTTATACTCATTTTATATATGAAATTGGGATGAGAATGGTTTTTCAACTTATCCAGGGTTACTTAGCCAGAAGTAGTGGAGTCTGGATACAAAACCACACAGCATGACTGCAGAGGTCACCACTCTACTTGTTCTATTTGGCAGTGAGTGGCGTCTGAATCATGGCAATAGTTTGGTGCTGAAGCTTGTACTATAACTATAAGGCTATTTAAGTTGTGCTTTATTTGGTTTCCTTTTGTAATGGTTTACGTGGCACTAAGATGTGGAATGGAAACAGTTGGTTTTAGGTATGACTGGGACAGAGGACTCCTAAGATTGTGGATCTTACGGAGAGCCTGACTCAGTGACAGTTGACCATGGAGCAGATCTGGTCACTGCTTTGGGTTTTTAAAAAATTTATGTGGTTTTTCATTGATTTCTTTGCTCCTTTTTGTTTGTTTGAGACAAACTCTCACTGTAAGTCAGATTTATTTCAAATTTGTGATTTTCCTGTCTCAGCCTCCAAAGTGTTGAGGTAACAAACGTACATCCAGATTATGAACTTTTGTTTGTTTGTTTGTTTTTCGTTTTTTATTTTTCGAGACAAGGTTTCTCTGTTGTAACTCTGGCTGTTCTGGAACTCACTCTGTAGACCAGGTTAGTCTTGAACTCAAAGAGATCCACCTGCCTCTGCCTCCCGAGTGCTGGGATAAAGATGCATGCCACCACCGCCCAACTCTTTTTTTTCTTTTGCAATGAATTTCTTCTGAACTTGCTTTTCCAGTGACTATCATAAAAAACAAGAATTCCTTAGAGCTCTCCGGAAGAAGGCACTTGAAAAAAATCCAGATGAATTCTACTATAAAATGACACGAGTTAAGCTCCAGGTAGGTGCAAAACATTTATAGTTGTTTGAAGCTCTAAGTGTTGGGAAATAAGGGTGGGGGCTGAGGGGGAACCAGAAAGCGTCCTTGGTTTCAGTTGGGTCAGGTGCTCCAGGTGAGAGGTCTAAGGCAGACTGTCCTTTCCTCAGTCAGCATGTACCTTTCACCGTCTTCTGGTTTTTGTTTTTTTTTTTTCCTATTTGTTTTAATTTTGGTATTGCAATTGGAACCCAGTACCTCTGCATGCTAGATAAGTGCTGTGCCCCTTAGTTACACCCCAACCTGCTTACACCCCAGCCTCTTGTTCAAAGAGCACACTGGGGGTGTGTTCTGTCCAGCGTGGATGTCAGTGTTGGATTACTCTTAGTGTGTACACAGCATTTGTTTGTCTTTGTTTTAAACGTGAATTATGCTAACAGCCTATTAATTATCGTACTCTACTACGGACTGTTAAACCTCTATTTTAGGATGGAGTTCATATTATCAAGGAGACCAAGGAAGAAGTAACACCGGAGCAGCTAAAGCTGATGAGAACTCAGGATATCAAATACGTGGAGATGAAAAGGGTTGCAGAAGCGAAGGTAAGAATTAACTCTTTGTTCTGTTGTATTTTCGTTGGTTGGTTAAGAAAGGACACAGCAGATTGTAGTTGTGTATACATCTAATCCCAACATTTGGGAGGTAGAGGCAATAAATATGGAAGCCCTAGTTTATACAACAACAAGAAAGGAAACAAATCTATCATCTCAAGTTATCAGCTGCTTCCACAGTCTCTGGTGTGTTTGGTGTGATGCTGATTTAGAATAGAGTTCAGGTTTGAGAATGAGGCAGATGGAGGTGAGCTTATGGTTATAGACTAGTTAACTTCCTTGAGAAAGCCCATCCCTGTGATATATTTTAAATACTGAGTTGTGTGGAATGCTTGTGTGCTTGATAAATAGTTGGTGCCTGGTAAGTGTCAGTGCTTTCATTTAAAAGAAGGAAACTGTTGAGAAAAAAGCATGATGACACGTGTGGTGATGTCATGATAAAAGTTAGTGCCTAAAAATATCGAAAAAGAAACAAGAATGAAGCGAATCTTTTGCTGGCTTATAGTGATGATATGAAATGTCTAAGGTCTTGCAAATTTATTTCTGAGACTCTAGAAGAAGCCACTTTTAAAGAGACCATATTCTGTGTTCTAGAAAATTGAAAGATTGAAATCAGAGCTCCATCTGCTGGATTTCCAGGGGAAGCAACAGAATAAGCATGTGTTCTTTTTTGATACCAAAAAGGAAGGTATGAAATGTTGAGGGTGTCTGGGATGGTCTGCCATGTCATTGTGTGATGTTGGTATTATGGGTAACCTGTGCTTTTAAGACTATCTTGAATTGAATTCCAGTTGAACAGTTTGATGTTGCAACTCACCTGCAAACAGCGCCAGAATTAGTTGACAGGGTCTTTAACAGACCCAGGATAGAGACCTTGCAGAAGGAGAAAGTGAAAGGAGTTACCCCTCAGACTCGACTCAAGGTATGCTCGTCTGTTTGCACTCAGAGGGGAGTTTGGGGGAGTCTCAGGTTCTCTTTGCCTGTGGTCCTTTATTTTTTTTGGCCATTGCATTTCATATACTTAGTTGTGGAGAACTTCTAAAACTCTCTTGACAAAGTGGAAAGAGGATTTGGTAATGGGGATGGAGGTTGTTTCTTTCTTTTTTTTTTTTTTGAGGACATGTGCCATAGTGGTCAGGAGCTTAGGTTTTGGGTTTGAATCCCAGCTCTGATCTGATCCTTTGTGCTTTTAATACAGTTAGAAAATGCAGAGCAGGGAAGGAACATTGAAGATTAGGGATGTGGTGTGTAGTGCTTTGATCTAGAACCTTGAGCAGTGAATATGCATATTAAAATGTTTTCGTATTACTCGTTTGTAACCAAGATTTTGTATTGACTTTTCCTTATGGTGCTTTCTGTCACATAACTGGGTTGTGGAGATGACAGGCTTTTTCTCAAAGCCTTCTGGAGTTGAACTCTCACTTCTGACTGATTCATTTAAAAAAAAAATGCTGTCAATGTGTTTCAAGCAGACAGCTGTTCTGTTTTGATTTGAATCATTTACACCGCATCAGTTTTGCTTCCAATGTTTAATTTCACAGCAGTTTCCTCTAGCTCAGAGGCAGCTAAACTTGCTTTAGTAATATAAATACCCCTAATTAGTTTGACTATATTGGGTAATCCCATAAATTTGACAGTCTGTGCAATAAAGTGAAAACAAAAGCTGTCTGCAACCACTGCTGTGAGACTGTACTAGAGCTGGTGAGTCGTTGGAGTCTGTGGCCCAGTGCAGTCCCCTTTGAGTACGTGACCCAGCCGAGGAGCCGGCCGAGGTGTTCTGGTCATAACCCTGTGTGTCAGTTAGTTGTACTTTCAGTTAGCTGTGCCACTCGTGCTCCTCGGGTTGTATGGTAGTGCCCACAGAGGTTAGCGTTCCAGACCCTCTCAGAGCGGTTTGCCATCAGCAGTTGCGAAGATAAGAGGGCTTGGACCTGCCATTTGTGCCTAATGGTGTTTCATGCCGTTGCTTTGTTTAAAGCATAGTTATTTTTACCAAGAGACTGCTGCTGGTGAGTAGATTGTGAGTCTGCAGCTTGGAAGTGATAAAAAAGATCCGTGACTGGCTCGAGAAGGTCTGTGAGCATCCATCTCCCCCACTGAAATTCCGTGCATATATGTATGTATAGATTTCTGTGTACATGTACATACAAATGGAACATCTTAGTCCAAAGCAGCAAAATCTGAAATCATTCAAAACTTGCAATGTTTTAAGTGCCGATGTGATACTGCAAGTGGGAAATTGCACACCTGATTTCATATGATGGGCCACAGTCAAAATGTAGGCATGCTAAAAATACTGTGTAAAATTATCTTCAGGCTGGGTATATAAGGAATACATGAAAAATAATGAACTTCTTATTTAGACTTGGTCTCATCCGTAAATTATCTCATGCACATGCAAGTATTCCAAACACCTCAAAATTTGAAATCCAAACACTGCTTCCAAACGTTGTGGATGAGTGATACTCAGTCTGTCTGCTATCTCAAAGAAGTAGCCAAAGTTTCTTTTAGTTTCTCAGATGCTTATGAGTCTCCAAAATGTAAAGACTCCAGCAGTCTCTGAGGAGTCCTTAGCATTTGAGTCTTCTCAGGTCATCCATGCTGAAAATCCTTGTGCTCTGTGAGATTTAGATTCTCAGGACCCAGCACACTGCTCATCGATGCTCCTTCTGTTGCTCTCTGTTCACTTTTCCAAGGCCCAGTCCTGGGTGGATGCCGCCCTCAGCACCAGTAACTGAGGCACGCAGAGGTTGAGAAGCCACTTGGAGTACCTCTAACACTCTTGGAAGTTGGGGCTCAGGATAGTCCTTACTACGCAAACCATCTACCCTCGGGAGAGTTACTTTTCTCATTTATGCATTTTCTCCATTTATAAAAGAGATTTTGATAGGGAAGTCTCTCTCGTTGCTTTCACTTACAGACTGTGCTATTTTTAAAGTGAGCATTTTTGTCATCACGTGAAGTTGATTCTGAGATGAGGAAACTGATAGAACTATTTGAAGTAGTTGGACTCAAGGAGCAGGTTCTCACTCATTTTTGCTGTGTTAATTGTTTTATTGAAAATGTGTTTCTTCTGTAGCGGATAGCTAAAGAAAGACAAAAGCAGTATGATTGCTTGACACAGCGGATAGAACGGGAGAAGAAGCTGTTCGTTGTTGCACAGAAAATTCAAACACGCAAAGATCTTATGGTGAGGAGAAGGAGCCTTGAGCCTTCTTTTTCTTTTCCTTCCTTCCTTCCTTCCTTTCTTTCTTTCCTACTTTCTTCCTTTCTTTCTTTTTATAAAGGTCTTAACTGAGACTGGATCTTGACTGTGTGTAAATCAACACCAGTGAAAATGTCTGCTCCTCAGGGGCAATGGTTTGATCCAGTGTCTATTGCTCTGACACTGTTGAAATGTTCCTTGATTAAGAAGGTAATAAGGGGGTTATTAGTCAGTGCCTTGGAGCAGCAAAGGGTAGGATCAGGTAGCATATGGACTTTATAGCTTATGAGCAGCTCCTGTAACATTTAAACAGGTTAACAAAACAGTGCATGCCACTCACTGGTGTTTAAAAATAGACAACACTGTGCAGTTAAATAGCAGAGCTAAGGAATTTAAGAAGCTCTTTCGAATTATCATTCCTCTAAATGTCAAATTCTTCAGCCTTGCAGATCGTTTAGGTTGGCCTTTCTCAACTGGGGTTCCGCGAGAGAATTAAATTTATAATTTAAACAAAATAATTACTTGAGCTGCTCTCTCCTCTGTAGAGCTCAGTTTTCCCAAGGACTGTCCACAGCTGTTAGCATTCTGAGTGCTCCTGGAGAGGTTAAGTGGCTCCATACAGCCGGTGCCTACAGCTCCTCTGAACCTGGAGAGGGTTGTGTTGGGACTTCCCTTTAGCTAGCTTCCTGCCTTTGCTGCTTCATGAGAGCCTGTTATGTTTACTGGCCACCTTTTCACTCTTACAGGATAAAACTAAGAAGGTGAAGGTGAAGAAGGAAACAGTGAACTCCCCAGCTATTTACAGATTCCAGACTCGCCGAAAACGTTGATGTGTTATAAATAAGCCTCACCATTCTGCGTTGAGAAGAAATCTTTTTTTTTCTTTTTCTTTTATAATAACTTCAGATTTCATTAGTTCAAATGGCTTGGTTTCCTGTTTTATAATCATGTCTTACTGTCGATCTGATACTTGATGTCTCTCTATGAGATTAGTAAAGCCCCTTCTTCAGTATCACTGGTTCTGTATTCAGTCTTTTACATGTAGTACTTATTTTTCCTTATAAAAGTTATATAATCTCATATAACAAAGTAGAAAACAGATGAATACATTTCTAATCTCAGTATTTAACAACAACAGGTATTTATTTCATGGTAGGAGCTCGGGCTCTGGAGGTGAATGGCTATTGTGGGCATTTTGGTTTATGTTCCCCATTTGGAAGAGTTATACATCAGTATATAAATGTGTGTGTATGTGTGTGTGTGTGTGTGTATTTTATCATTCTCCTTGTAAAGTTTACATTTTAATTTTTAACTAAGTCATTAGCTCTGTTCCATTTTTGTTACAGTACTAAATTTTTCAAATGTAATATAAGACCATAGTAAAAAGTAAAGTCATTGTTTTTTTGTATGTGTGTTTGGGTGTACATGTATGGAGGTGCATGTAGAGGTCACAGGACAACCCTGGTGTCATACTTTAGAATCAGCCACCTTGTTTTGAGACTGTCTCATTGGCCTAGAGCTCACTGACTGGTCTAGGCTGGCTGGCCAGTGAGCCTCAGGGATCCACCTGTGCCTTCCCTTTGCTGGGATTGCAAGTGTGGAATGCCACACCTGTTGGGTGTGGCAGCTTGATCTACACGCTGAGTTCCAGGACAGCCAGGGACACACAGAGAAACCCTGTGTTGAAAAATAAAAACAAAACAATAACAACAAGATGTGAGTTCTGGGGATCAAACTGAAGTCCTCATGCTTGCACAGCAGCTGAGCCTGGATTTTTTTTTTTTTTTTAAGATAGGCTTAGAGCCCTGGCTGACCTAAAATTAGCTGTGCAGCCAAGGATGATCTTGAACTCTTGATCTCCCTCTTTCCCACGGGGTGGGATTACAGACATGCCAAAACACCTGGATAAAGTAATCGATTTTAATGATTAAATGTTTTGTACAGTGGGGAGACAGATCTTCATCATCTTCATTATTATTTATTTGGGTGGCTTCATAAGTTCTCCAAGAGCCTGTTTCCCCCTCTTTACATGCGGAGATAGACACCTTTGGAATAGGGTTCCTATTTGTGCCGGAAGCTCACAGTAGAACTTACTAGGACTGGCTCTGTTCCTGCCCTTTGCTCTTGGCCAATTCCTGATTCCAAGGTTATAAATGACTTCACCTGAGAATACAGACCCCAGGCTATATGGAGCTGCTTTCTTCCCTCTCCTGGGTCCCACCCTTCCCTTCCTTGCCCATATATAGGGCTGGTAGGCCATGGCCAGTCAGGACAGGACTAAGCATGCTTACAGCAGAAGTGGGAGAACTGGGAACAGGGTTCTGGGAGTCTTGTTCATACCCCCTTTCTGGAGAGAAATAGCCCAGTGGTCTGTTAGGTTTCCTTTTTTTACCGTGTATATGAGTGTTTTGCCTTTATGTCTGCACCACGTGGCCTGCAGAGGCCAGAAGAGGGTGTCGGATACCCTGAAAGGTTTACAGCTGATCATGGGCACCGTGTGGGTGCTGGGAATTGAATGTAGGGCCTCTGGAAAAGTAGCCAGTGCTATTAACCCCTGAGCTTATCTCTCTAGATCCAGATTTTTTTCTTTTTCTTTTTTTTAAGTGTTAGTAAGTGACATGGCTACTGGGTTCCTGAATAAAGCCTAGAGGGAAAACTTGTTTTCTCAGCATGTATACTGTGGGATTCAGATCTGGGAGCCCTGAAAATAGTTCCAGAGAACAGAAACTAGCCTCTGCCTTTAGAAAGGTAGCTTTCCCAGGCTGAACTCAAATTTGTGAAGGAGTGTTGGAGCTCAGTCAGTGCCAACGGTCTGAGTTTCAGTTCCATCAACAGAGCTGTTGGGTAACACTTTTGGGAAGCACTGGCTGGAGCAAGGCGAGGGTAGGGTTTTCAGGTGGTACCTAAAAGGAATTTGATGTGCTAAGGAGTTAACAGACCAATGTTAATGGTCTGTTCTGGGGTGAGCAGCCAAGCACTGCTGCTCTGATTTTTGCCATTCCTGGGTAATAGGTGGAGGAGGGTTGGGAGTATAACTGACCACCTTCTCATAAAATGTACACCCACACAAAAGTACACAGCTCTGCATGGGCTCTCATGTTAACAGATGCATGAGGCAGAAACCACTTGAGCCTCATAAACAGGTATGGACATATCCATACACCCTCTGGGTATGTGCAGGCAATCCCCCCCCCACACCAATGGGAATACTTAAAGGGGCGTGTGCTCAGTCCCAAGGGGCAGCAAAGTCCATTGTGTTGGGAGTATCATAGCTTCCAGGCTGGAGGTAATCAAAACTAGAGGAACAAAACTAGATATCCTTGTTGCTGGGCTATTGTTGGCTGTCTGGGGCCCAAGGATTCTCTACAAGAGCAGCAAGTGCTGTTAACTGTTAGGCCACCTCTCTAGCCCCTTGTTTTTAGTTTTTGGCGTGATTTCATGCTAGCCTGGGCTGCTCTCAAACTTACTATTCTGCCTCATCGCAAGTGTTGGAATTACAGTTAAATGACACCATGTGTGGAGGGCCCGAGAGTTCTTAAGGGCAGAGCTTGGTGATCTCTTGTTATTAACCCATCACAGGCTCCAGTCTCATGGATTTTGAGAATAGGTCACAGCTATAAGGTAGGGCACTCAATGGGATGACCCTGGATAGGAGAGGGAGAGTTTGTTTCCTTCGTACCCACCTTCTTAGGCTCGGGTGGTTTGGTCTGTTGACATGGCACACCACTCTGACTGTGCCATGGAGCTGTGGGCAGCCTGTGGAAGTGGAGAGCTTGCCTGTGACTCAGTATTCTTGTTTGGTTCATGTCTTGGCATAAGCCAATCTTCAGAGCAGCAGCCATCTGAACCCTGTGGAACCTGTGGGCCTGTCCAAGGGAGAGTCACCCAGCTCAGTCCGCTT
This sequence comes from Cricetomys ansorgei, assembly GCA_026225945.1. Lineage (NCBI taxonomy): Eukaryota > Metazoa > Chordata > Mammalia > Rodentia > Nesomyidae > Cricetomys > Cricetomys ansorgei. Next base: position 12,539,518 of record JAMJFZ010004114.1, read on the forward strand.
AAGGCCAGGAAACAGGAGAGTGCCAATTCTTATTTTTCAAGATCTGATTTTCTGTCCATGGAAGGAACTGGTGGGTGGGAAAGGGCCCAGCAGGTGGAGCTGCTGCCTCTCTGCTGGGCTGGTTAGCAGCCTGTGTCCACCAGAGTAGCTTCTGCCAAAGCCTCCTTACCCCCCAGAGGTGCGCAGAATGAATTTGTTTATTGAATTTAATGCCACAGAGGAAAGCTCCATGAGAGATCTTTCCTTTTAGTTTGAATGTACCGTGGCTTTCCCACATTTAGTGAGGATCTTGTAGAGACCATTACAGTCTTTCCCAAGGCCTCAGGTTTCCCAGAGATCCGTCCACTGGGATGTCACAGGGGTCTCCCTTTGTAAAGTTTTGAGGGTTGACTTGTGGTTTGCTGCCTCCCCATGCTGCTGGCTGTGGGTCACTGAACAATCAAAGCTGCACGTCCTTCAGCAGGGAATGCAGCCAACATGTTCTGCCTGCCTGTGGAGGCCGGTGAGGCCAGGGCCTGTTGGGACTTGAACCATGAGGCAAGTAGGTGTGTGGTTCTGGGCTCTATTCCTCCCAAAGCCACCTCAGCTTGCTAGTTCCCAAAGCTCATGCACGGGGCATTGGGAAGGGCAGACTGAGCCTTGGGTGGGAGTCCTGGCCCAAAACCTCAGAGAGTGGAGGAATGGGGGTAGACTGTCTGAGGCTGAGCTGGCAGGTTTCTTGGGCTTTGCAACTGCCTTCTGGGGTCAGAGGGTACGCTCTCTAACCAGCCAGGTCATGGGGCCTCCTGGCTGGCAGGGCTCCCATTGGCTTCTGGGTCTGTAGCAGATCAGATGCCAGAGCAGCAGTGCAACAAGGTGAGACAAAGCTGCTGTTCCCAGGTCTGTGGCCCCGGTGTCACTCAGTGGTAGAGGCTTGGAATTCGTAAGGCCTGGACTTGATCCTTATCATTGCCCCCGAAACCTGAGTCTCCTGCTGAGACTTAGGAGAGCAGAAGAGGCTGTTCGGGTCATGCTTCTGCTTGTCTCCCCTAGTCTGCCTGGCCAGAGGAAGCATCTCTCCAGATGCTTCTGACTCCGTGTAAGGAATTTCCTTGCCTACTCTTCCCCAGGCCCACTGTCATGGCAATTTGGGAGGGCCTGTCTCAGGTACCCCAGCTCTGCCTAACTTGATGGTCCTAGGAAAGGTGATGGCCACATCCTGTCATGTGAAGGAACACACTGGTGCTGGGGGAGTGCTACAGTCTGGGCCTGCCAGCTGGTGGTAGAGGCTGGTCTAGAATAGAACCAAGGGGGTTTGAGGAAGGTGGGAAGGAAGCCTTCTCCTGTCCCCATTGTCAATCACCTGATGGCCATGCTCAGATCAGTGTTGAACCCTGATGCCTGGAGGCAGGTGGGCACTCCCCTCCCTTACCCTGAGCCAGCCTGACTAATTCACAGATTTTTTTTTTCCTCCTTACCCAAAAGGCTTCTCTCTGAGGTGACGGATGTTGGGGGTTGGTTTCGAGTTTCATGTTTTCACATTACTGGGTGGAAGAAAAAAAAAACACAAAACTTTTCTATACTAAAAAAGCAGCTCCAATGGAATAGGCAACTTTGCTTTGAAAGTACTGAAAATGTCCCCATCTTTTCATTTGCTCAGAGACACAACCAAAGACTGAAAGGTTAAGAGCAAAGGGCTGGAGCCCAGCTGAGAGGTGTCAGGGACAGCCCCTTGTAAGGTGGCAGCACCTGCCACTCTGCTTCAAGTTAGGGGAAGACCTTGGCGTGCTCCTCCGACTCCAGGTATATGGGTTCCAGTGGCCAGTGGTAGATTGCAGGGCATGGGGAAGTCAGTTCTGGGCAAGAAAGGACCAGAGTAGGAAGAAGCCATCTCTCTTCCTTAGCTAATTTGATCGTGTAGGTCTGGGACATGTGTCTCTCCCTGAGAGGGGCTCTTTAGGTAGAGTGGTAGGTGGGAAAATACAGGGTCCATCTGGCACATAGAGCTGGAGAGGGAGGGGGGTGCCATCCTCTCCTGTCTCTGGCTGGTAGCATTATAAACTACCCCCTGCCAGGGGCAGATGGCCTCCATGGCAGATGGAGACTAGGCCAGCAGTGAGATGGGCTTCTTAGCCTCAGTCTGGCCTCCTAAGAAGGCAACCAAGGAGGCAGTGACAGGTCTCTCTCTCTCTCTCTCTCTCTCTCTCTGTACACACACACACACACACACACACACACATGCGAGTACGCGAGTGTCTTGCCTTGTTAAAATATTCTGTGGAAGAAGTAAGGAGCTCCCAGATAGCTCAAGACGCACAGTTTGCTGTGTAGTGGGGGTGGCAGGTGCTTAGGCCTAACACTGCCCACCTGTCCGGGCCCCTGGTTGGTTCTCCAGTGAAGCTGATAGTCCCTGGGGTTTGGAGACTGCTGCAGCTGGAGCCCAACCTGCTAGATGAAGACCCTTTACCAGGTCCCCAGAGCTCAGGCCTGGGCAGCAGCTCCTCCCAGAGGATGCACCCCTTTATTATGCGTTCCTGCCCCCTCACTGCTCAGGCAGGCAGCGGCCTTCATTAGCCAAGGAGCTGGGGTCTGTTTTGGCTGCCTCATCAGCATCAGTGAACTGCGTCCCTGCGAGATTTGATACAATTTAATTAACCTAATTAAAAGCTCTGATTGCAGAGATGATTGGGGTAGTGCCAGCAGCGACTGCATATTTATAATGAGCTGCAAGGTGTGGGACCGCAGCCAAACGCCACGCATCCTAATGAGCGGGAGCCGGGAGCCAGGGAGCGGGAGAAGGAACGTTTATTTTTGGCAACAATGCCCAGTTCCTCCCTGCCAGGGAGTCAGAGACCCAGGGAGCAGAGACCGACCTGCCCACCACTCTCTTCTACACGAGGTGGAAGCAGAAATGTGTGCTTTCCCTGCAGGCAGTCTTGGGCCTTTGGACACCCCAGCTTGTCCGGAACTCGGAGCTAGTGTCTCTGTTTGCAGAGTGGGGGATGGGGTGGCCGCGGCCCTTCCGCTGCTTCTATCTCTGGGAGCCAGGGACCTCCTTCAGAGCCATCCTGAGAACACGCCCCAATAGAACCATCTCATTTCCAGACTTCAGGACTCCTGGACTCACTCTCAAACTTGTAAAGGAGAATTTGAGGCTCTGACCAGACAGACCCAAAGGTCAGGCCAGAAGTCAGAAAAGGGGTCTGATTGTCCAAGAGTCCCAAGTGAGGATCCTGGGCCTATAGCAGGCACTTGAAACAGCAGCAAAAATTCCGCTTGTTCTAGAAGTTGGAGTCCCACATACCCAGCTCCTGGCTCCCTCCTGAGGACCCTGCCCACCTCTCCTGGACTCTCTTCTTTCTCTCCCACTGCCTCTGTCTAAGGGGAAATCTCAGTTTGCCTGACTCAGCGCTTCCGCTGTAAATCACATCTAATAATAACGCGAGTGAGAGCTGAGGCAGAAGGGCTGCACTGCCCAGGTGTTAAGGGAGCAAGGGTCTCTGCGGTGCTTTCTGGAAGCCACCATCAGAGGCTTAGGAGGGGGAAGCAGGGAGTGGCCTTCTAGACCGCCCCCCCCCCAAAAAAAAGAAAAAAACTCCTGCTCTGGAGCTTGTACAGGTCATGAGCTTAGCCAGGCTAGCCCAACCCCCACCCCAACCCCCAACTCCAACCCGGCTTTGAGCACTGCCAGGACAAGATGAGATCTGTCCCCAGCCCACCTTGCAAAGTTGCAGCTGTTTAGCTCCCTTATCAATCTTCTCTGTGGGTTTAATCATCTCTCTGTCATCCTGCAGGGCCAGCCCTCCCCTTACTGGAGCTCTTCAGCCCCAGCTTTCTTCCAGCACCCCCTCCCCCACGCACAACCCTCTTCCTTCAACTGACCCCCTGCCCCTGGTAAGAGACAGAGTGGACCAGGGTGGCTTTGCTTTACATCTTAATGGTAGATGCTGAGTCAGGGGATATCCTTAAAGTATACCTAGGACTATGGGTAGGCAGAGATGGCATTGGCAGAGAATGTGCTCTAGCTGGGTCTCTATTTGACTCCATTCCAGACTGGGTAGGACAGGACCTAAAGGATGGCCAGGTTGACCTGAACCCAGTCTGGATCTGGGAGACTCTCGTGCAAGTGCAGTATTTGTCCTTCTGGCCAACTCTGGCCTCCTTCTTGGGTGGATCCTGTGGCTCAGGAGCCTGTGGGCAGGGACCATGATCCCATGGCTTTGTGGGCATCTTGGGAAAGAGGGTACACAGGAGTCAATGGAGCCTGTGTTGTGGTCCAGGCTGGGAGCCAGGACACAAGGGGCTCCGGGGCCCCTCCCAGTGCTGACGTGCAAGATGACCTTCAGAGCCATGTTTTAGCCTTCTTTGCTGTGCTCTCTTTCCCCACAGAGCGTCTGTGGAATGGGTGAGGTGGGGGGCTGGGGTCATATGGTGGCTTCTCTGCCCCTAAGAGAATAAGGGAAAGAGAGCCCTTTTTCCTTTTGCTCCCTCTCTCATTGTCAAGGAAGGCCACTCCTCCCCACTTGTTGAGGATGGCATGAAACCCCAAAGAGGAATGGGGTCCTGTTGGGCATCACCCATCATCGTCATCATGAGGATTAAACGGCTCCTGACGAGGCATCCCATTGGGATCGAGGCTCTGGAAACTCACCAGCTAGCCTGGGCTGGAGAGGGTTTATCCCTTTCCACTCAGGCTGGGCTCTGGGAGACAATGGAGTGTTGACAAAGCTTCAGCCCTGGTCTCACATGACCTGACCAGGGCTGTGGGTGGACTGCACGTGGCTGAGCCGCCTGAGCTGACCTTTGGTCGTTGGCTAGAGAAGAGAGGAAGCCATGAGGTCCCCTGCCCACTCAGTACTCTGGGCACCCTGCCACCCGACCCCCAGGAACTGCCCTCTGGGCACACACACTGTCCTCCTCCTACCTTCTCTCTTTAGTCTTTCTTCTGTTCTACCACACGTGAGAGTGTGCGCATTGTGAGTGTGTCTGTGTGTATGGCTGACTGTGAGAAGGGAGACACACACAGGCTGAAAGACAGGCAGAGAGAGAAAAATCCCTGTTTGTGAGTCCTTCTCAATGAGGGGTGAAGATCTCGTTTCTTCTTTAGGGGACAGCACCAGTGACACGGCTGTGTAAAGAGCAGCACCCTCTACTCCGCCTCATCCCCTGATCTGGGTCTTCCTTATTTCTGGAGGAGATGGCGGTGGCGGAGGCTGACTCTCGTGGACACATCTTCCTGTTTCACACGGAGCCTGGGCCGTGACAGAACTGCAGTGCCACTTTCAAAAGTCAAAAAGGGTAATGCCAGCATGGCTGCTTACAACTTTATCCTGGTACCTGGTGAGGTTGAAACAGGAGGATCTTGAGGTGAAGCCAGTCAGAGCCATTTAGCAAGAACCTGTCTTAAAGCAAAGCAAAGCAAAACAGGAAGAATTTGGGGAGTTGTAGAAAGATTGTACTCATGTCCGAGCAGGCATACGCCTTTAATCCCAGCACTCAGGAGGCAGAGGCAGGCAGATCTCTGTGAGTTTGAGGCCAGCCAGGTCTACAGAGTGAGTTCCAGGACAGCCAGAGTTACAACAGAGAAACCCTGTCTTCAAAACCAAAAATCATACTCAAGGAATGAACTTAAAAGATATTACTTAATGAGGAAGCAGGGCATGCACATGCACGCACATGTGCATCCCTTCCCTCACACATGCGCCTGCACACACATGCACATACAAAATACACAGATGGACTATGCGTGGAAGTCAAGAGAGACAGTCTGGCTCAAAAACAGGTTTTCCTTTTTTCCACTCCTCACCAGGATTCTTAGGTAGGTGTAGCAATGGGGGCTATCTCCAGAGAATCTTCCCCCAGTGTCCCCAGGGAGTTGAGGTTCAGGGCTTTGGAGGTGGGCAAGCTAGTACAAATGACTTGACAGTGTGCTTGGAAGGCAGCCCGCCATCGGACTTTGTCACATGTCAGTACAAATATTATGTAAAAAAATTTTTTTTTCAGTCTTCTTTCGTTGGAAGCCTCAGCATTCCCCATGTCCCCTCCCCCACCCCAAACTAGGGCCACCTGTACAGCCTCTCTGTGGCCCTGAGGTCATGTATGGGGAAGCTAGATGGGATGCCAGGTGTCAGCACAAGGAGGCCTCTGTGTGAGAAGGGATAGAGCAGTGGCTCTCAACCTTCCCAGTGCTGTGACACAGTCCCTCATGTTGTAGGAACCGCCAACCATAAAGTTATTTTTGTAGCTACTTCATAACTGTTGATGTTATGAATTGTAATGTAAATATCTGGTATGCAGATGGTCTCAGGTGACCCCCTCCCCCGTGAAAGGGCCCTTTGACCCCCAAAGGGGTTGAGAACCTCTGGGATAGTGCATGTGCCTAAGACTTACTCCCTGACTTCATTCAAGGTAGGTTTCCAGTAGCTTGTCTGAGGAGAGTTTGTGGGCTATCCCGTCTCCTTCCCTTCTACTCTCTTCTTTGACCCTTGACCCTTGTATAGTCCTATGAATCCCGTCAGATATTCAGGGAGACAGTATAGGACTGGTCCTTAGCAATGAAAGAAAGGCTGGAGCCTGGAGGGGCTGGGCTGGAGTGCAACCTCACAGGCTGGGTTTAGGGATGGAACATAGGCAGAAGCCGAGGCTAAGGTTAGAGCCGAGATTTGAAGTTGATACCCAGTTGAATGTGGAGGACAGTGGGTTGGGGGAGGTTGTCAGGGTGTACCTTTCCGTCTTGACAGGGTTCTGAGATGCCTATTTTTAGTATCTAACGCAGATGTTCTTCTCCAGCGAAGAGTGCTTGGTGTCTGCTCTCCCTTGGAGGGGCGGGACAGGACCCCTCCCCCTGCTCCCCACAGCTGAGCAGAGCCATACATCACCAAGGGGCTGGGGATCCCTAGATGTATTGCCCTAATACGTCGCTATAGCAACCCCACTCTAATCCTGCATTATTCTAATGTGGTCCCCTCCCCACTGTGATGTATAGCTTGGGTCTCAGAGCTGCTAGTCTTGGAGTATCCCAGGGATGAGTAGGTTGGAGGTTGCCTTTGCTCCCGTGGCTCCCGTGGGTCCCATCTTGCTTCTCATTCTGGGCAGGGGGGATCCTTTGTGAGGTTGGCTGTGGAGGTTAGCCTACCCTCCTGCCTACCCAGAGAAAGTAAGATGCAGGTCATGTATGCCCAGTCCTGGTACATGAGCGTCTGACGCACTGATCCACGCCAGCCTGCCTGGCCTGGGGACCTGAGGCCTTGGGGTTGGGGGCCAGGGCAGGACAATGGTTGCATTCCGGTTGTTAGCCACAGGCCCCCATTGTTTCTGTGGACACTGCCTGCTTGAGGGCTGCAGTTCTGGCCCTCACTCCTCTGGAGCGTAGGATGCTCCCTGGACCACTCCCCCGGGGACCATAGAGGGGTGATTCATGGGGTAGCTAGGACATCGCAGGCTCCAGCTGTGCCCAGATTCTGGGGAGCAGGAGGGGGAGGCGACTGAGGATTGTTTGTGTCAGGGGAGGGGGGCTGAATAGCTAGAGCTGAGTCCTCAGGGCCCTGAACACCAACCACGTCATCTCCTATCCTTCCTCTTGTGTGGGCTGGTCAGAGAAGTCCCATTGTCAAAGAAGCAGCCCACCCATGCTAGAAGGCAGGCAAGGTCCTCAAAACTGAGAAGACCCTCATATTGCACTGGTGGAAATTGAGGCGATGCGTATAGCAAGGATTTGTTCCAAGTTACACATCTAGGTAGTAACAGGGTTGGGAACAAACATCATTCATATCTCTCCCTGGTGCTTAGATGTGTCTGCCATTTTTGATTTAAAAAAAAAAAAAAGAGGCAATCCAGTGCTGGCCTTGGTAGAGCTTCTGCTGTTAAGCTCCTCCTTCCCAGTACACTTGACATTCTTGGGGTACGAAATGAGAGCTGAGGGGATCCTAAGGCTATACAGACTGATGCCAGAGGCTGTATGGCGACAGCTTCTTTGGAGCCCTGGGGAAATGAGTGGAGTATGGAGGACAGGCACAGCAGCAGATTTTATTGTTTTCTTCCACATCATTTTCTCATTGGCTCTCATATACTTAACCTATAAGGCTGAGGGACAAGAAGGGAATGAGACCTAGCCAGGCGTGTGTGGAGATCGGAGGCATTGGTCTTCTATTTCTGTTAAGCCTGATGATTGGATGAATGGATGGTAGATAGATGGGTGGGTAGATGGACAGGTAGTGTAAGGGTAGGTGGATGGTTGCATGGGTAGGTGGGTGGCTTGATGCATGAGTGAGAAGGTCACTGTAGAATGGACTGATGGGTAAATGAATGAGGGAACGCTTATTTCACATTTTGAGGTCCTTGATGACAAATGACTCAGTTTGTGAGACTGGGACCAAAGTATCTCAGGCTGAGCTACCCCACTGAATGGCTTAGTGGTTAGCCTCTAGCCAGGGTGGTAGTAGAACCAGTCACAGAGACCTGAAGGAAACTTCAGTCAGACTTAATCTTATGGTTTGTGACCCCATCAGGTGTAGAGGCCTTGACCCTGCACTGAATCTTTGGTGCTAGGGTCAAATATGTGCTAGGGCCTGCTGGAGGAGGGTTCTGACTAGGGCAGGAAAGATATAAAGATTCAGGATTCAGGAAAGGTGAGTGAGTAGGAGGTCTGAGGGTTTAGGGGCTGAATGCCTAGTCTCTTGGGTCAGGCCCTGAACCTAAGCAACCCTCCACCATTTTTCACGGCCCAGCTTAATGCCTCTGGGTGCTGTTTCTGCAGAGCCCAGTACAAAGCCTTGGTACAAGGTACTAGTACTTAGTATTATAGCCTCAGTAGACATGGTTGGGGAAGCAGGGTTGCTGAAAAATGGAAGTAGGTAATAAGCTTAAAAGCTGTACCTATCATTGATTTTCTGGGTCATCCCAAGGAAGGCCTTTAAGGTCTCAGTTTCCTTACCTGTGGACTGGGCACGGAGATTTTAGACTTACATTTCCTAGTGTGGTTTTATGAATGAAAAGAAATCATTCTTGGCGGAGGTGGCAGAGAAGTACTTGACATTATTATTTTTTTTCCTGCAACAGCTCAGCAATAATACACACCGTACATATAAAATTATTTTTTACAGCTAACATTTAATGTGCACTCATGATGTGCCAGGCTCCAAGTGTTTACGTTATATATCATTTCTCACCCAGTCCTCATTGCAGTTCTGTGGGGCATATGCTGTCGTTATCTTCATTTACAGATGAGGAAACTGAGGTATGGAGAGTTTAAGGAGCTCTCCAGAAGACTCACAGGTAGTAGGTAGGGACACCAAGATGAACGCCTGGGCAGACACTAAGTCTCCATCCTTGGCTATAACATGTGGCTCGTTAGTATGTGGAGGCTTGGAGTGGGCCAATCAGGAGTGCCTGATCAACCGAAGTATCTTAGGCAAGTTATCCAACTTTCTTTAGCCTCATGGGATTTACTTGATTCTGGGTAATGGAGGGGGTGGGGGCACAGATTCTAGCCAATTAGCTCTAACATCCTTGGTTCCCAATTTCCATGCCTGAGTTCTGGAGCTTTTCCTGCTTTGAACAAACACTCAAGTACTGACTATTATTTTTGTCTTTGGCCTTAGCATAAAAAGAACAGGGGCTCAAGAGTCAGATAAAGTGGCTTCTATCCTGATTGCTGGCATTTACTAGTCTTGCTGCCTTGGCTAAGCTCCTAATACTCTCTAGGCTCCAGTTTCCTCTTTTATAAAATGGGGCTGTATTGTGTGAGACAGTAAACATAAAGCAGAAGGTGAGTGAGGGCTATGTATCATATAAAAGTGCCTTTGGACAAAATGGGGTCCCTGGTCAGGGCTCATTATCTTATGGTGTTCTTCCCTATGCACTAACTTCTGAGCCAGGCCTCAGAATAAAACAACTTCGATTCATTCGACCATTTATGGTAAATATTGTGTGCCTTTATCCCACTTAATTCTCAAAACAACCCTACAATACCGAACGGCCATTGTCATCACACTGGGCAGCCAAGGCGTGGAAATGTGAGTTGCTGGTTTAAGGTCACACAACTGATGGGAGACAGAGCTAGGATCGGTATCCAGGGCTCTTTAGCTTCCCTGTGTTCACATTTTGAGGTCAGCAAGTTTCTTGGGACTCTGATGAGGACAGGAGAAGGCAGGTGATCCACAGAAGCTGAAGGGGGCATTGTCACAGGCTAGATCTGTCCGTGAGCTGCTTTGGTAGATTCTCCCAGCTTCTGCATGGAAGAAGTACTCTCTCCCCCCCCACCGCACCCCCTCCAGTTCAGCTTCAGCAAAAGCTCAAGCAGGGTGACTCCAGGCCAAGGGAGCAGCGGCGGTACAGGGTCCAGGTCTGCTGCGGCTCAGGCTCCTGTTCAAAGCTGAATAATCGGGAGCCCTTCAAGAAGGATTTCTGAAAAGCCATCAGGAGTGAATCATTGACTTAGGGAGGCGATGAATCAACCGGGAGTTCATAAAACGGCAAATGAATCGGGTGTGAGAGCAACGGAGCCACCGCTATTCCCCAGAACCCTCCAGGGACAGAGAGCCGAGAGAAGAGAAATAAAAATAACACGGGGCCTTATGCCTGCTACAAACCCGAGGCAAGCTCTCTCTCCATGTGGGAAGACAGAGTGGAAGAGGGACAGGACCTGCTGGTGGGTGAAGTGGGGCAGAGGAGGTTCCCGGGGGCACTTTGTGATCCCTGGGTCTAGGCTGTGGGTGTAATTAGCAAACGCCTTTCCCCCTTCTTTTCAGGAGCCCTCACAAGAAAGAACACTGATTTTGACGAACACCCAAAATAATGTGAGATCAGGCACCATGCATTATGCATGAGGTCTGATTTAACATGAACATTATTTCTTGTGTACGAGACCATATGCCTCCGTGCTGTCTCTGCAGCCTAATAATACCCAGACCCACCCTGGTCAGGCTCAGCAGGAAGATGTGTCCACTGCTGTGTGTGGTTGGAGATAGGGTGGGCAGGGGAGGGTTGTAGCACAGTGATCTTGGTCCTTGGGTCATTTGAGGAGAGTCCATTAAGATGCTCTGAAGGGAGGTGGGAAGCAGGGGTTGGATTATACCCTTGTAGTGTAGAGTGGGTATTACTGTATGAAATGCTAGTGTGTGTGTGTGTGTGTGTGTGTGTGTGAGAGAGAGAGAGAGAGAGAGAGAGAGAGAGAGAGAGAGAGAGGAGAGATCAGGAGCCCGTGACTAGGTGAAGCTGGGTTCATCACAGGGCCACGTGGAAGCCTGTGACTAGCTAGGTTTTCCTTCAAGGATGATGGTGGAATGGATAGAGCTAATTGCTGTGTGTTTGTATATATACACGCATATGTATGTGTGGGGGTGTGTGTTTAAAAAATAAGATCACACATACATACAAACACACAGCCTAACTTTAATTATCTGAAAGGAACAGAAAGAGATCGGGGAGGAGCTGGGGCCATGACGGGCAGGGATGTATTCAGGAAGTGGTTTGTGGGATGAGTGCTTAGGTATCTTGAAAGAAGATGACCTGGCTAAATGTGACAGCGGATGGCGGTGCACGGATGGTGGTGCGTGGCCGATGGAAAGGGAAGAGTCACAAACAGGCACATTTGTATCTGTGTATGAAGCAGGACTACTTCCTTTGGGGACTGAAGTCACCTCTGCTCTAGCTGGCAAAGCCTACAGAAGTTGACTTGGGAGGAGGGCATGCTCAACAATTAGGAGGTTCTAGCGACTGGTGTCATGTCCCAGCTCAGGGACCAATAGAGGGCAGTCCTCCCACATGGAGTCTTGAGTGGCACTGGAGAATCCCTGGCGGACGGAGCGAACTCTGGGGCTTTCACATATGACAGGCAAGGACAAAACTGAAGAGTCTCTAAGCTGCCTCTGGCAGTCATCTCTAATCTGAGACCCTGAGAAGATCCTCTTGGCTAAATTTACGGGAGAAACTGGGCTGGATAATCTACTCTCACTCTCCCCTCTGCCTATGTGGCTCTCCTTTCCGGAGCTCAGGCCCTGCTGTGAAAAGTTCAGGGAGGAAGAAGATCGGCCCTGGGTGGGTCACATCGATTCTTCTTCCCTTGTACAGTCCCAGCACCTGTCTGGGAAATTTCCAAGCAGCTCCAAATGGGCAGCCGTGGTTAGGAGTCAGGTAGACCTGTGGACACTCAGTTGAATTCTAGGGATACGGGATGATTGCTTGGGACTTACGGCAGCCAACACAGAAGTTGGTATGACCCGTGGTAGGAAGTGAGGGAGAGTATCAATGTGCTTGGTGCTCATGACAGAATACCTTCTGGGTTTTCCTTGATGAGTACAGGTGACCACAATGGCTACCTTCTTTCCAGTGTTAACAATTCCTACCCCTACAAATTCTTAGATCAGATTTTCATTATAAAATAGATTCCCCACTACCACGTGGCTCTGGGATCAGCCATGGATTTTTCATACACACAGCAGAATACACATATATCAGCAGGTAAGTGTTCTCATGAGACCAGTCAAGTTCTCCCGACCTGTGGCTACATGATTACAGGAAATAATTTTGTTTGCATGTAAAGGGTGAGTGATGGCATCAGAAATTCCAAGTTTGCAGTGGAAAAACTGGGCTTCTCTGGAGGTTAATATTAGTGACACATACCTCTCTTGGACAAATGAAAAGTCTGAGGATCTCTGGAGCAAGCAGGTAGACCCTGTATACAGGAAATACAGAAGCCCACTACTGATATGCCTTTCTTAAACTATTCCATCACAGGATTAGGATTCTAGGTTCCTAGGTTGTCTGGAGCAGGAGTCTGGAGGAAGAAGCTCTAGGGCCTTCTGCTTCGAAGGGGTTATCACTGGGTAGCTATCCCAGGCTGGAGTCTCATTAAGCAAAATCCTTGCCGTGCAAGATTCTCTCCCACCCCCTCTCCCACCTTTCTGCTTTCCTTTTATTCAATTCCTCAGCTGCTACTGGTTCTTGGGAGGCTGCATTGTTTTGCTATTTTTGAGTTGACTTGCTTAAATAATAAGCCCACCCTCTTGTACAAGATTAAACAGACAATTAGGAAATCAATCAATCAATTGGTGTCAGCTGTAGGCAAGAGGCCAGTGAAAGGCCTCTGTCGTTCCCCCAGGCCTTTCCAGTCTCAAGACCTGCATAGGCTCTGGGCTGCCTGGGACTGGGAAGCTAAGTTTCATTTGCCAAGGTCCATTTTGAGACTCCCCAAGGCAGGGACAAATCTAGGGGTGGAGAACTAGGGAGTAGGGAGGAATACGGGATGGCTTCAAAGTTTTGTATTTAATGGAGCATGAAATGAAAGGCTTGAAGTAGGGTGGCCAATGGCTCCCGACCGTGCCTTTGCCTTGCTGGCCCACAAGTCTGTCTCTTCCTTGAGAAGCACAAGGAGGCTCAGCGGGGACAGGAGGAACAGCAGGGGTTCCAGTGCCCATTACAGGCAATTCATGAACTAAGTTGAACTAAAGGGAGGGGGGTGGTGAACAGAGAGAGGGAGCTGAGCTTTTGAAAAAATGCAGGAGCCCTTTGTGCTTGGAGACAGCCCCCTCCCCTCAAGCTTTAGGGGCAGAACCCTGAAAGTCACCAGGAACCATCAACCTGGCATAGTAGTTATTCAGAGGTCCCAGCCCAGCCAGAGACCACCAGTTTGGGGTCTTGGAACACTTGACTCTGGGCATCACCCAGTCCATCAGCTAAAGCCAAGGGCTTTCCAAGGCCTAGACTCGAGCAGCTTCCTGGGCAAGGCAGGCCCTCACACACCCCTTCACCAGGAATACAACTTTCTCCCCAGACAAACCACTGTGCCTTCAGGCTTTGCTCCATAAAGAATAAGAGGAACCTTGTATGATTTCTCCTGAGAGGGGAAAAGAACCGGTTTATGGAAGAAACGGAAAGTTGTTTTAAAGGGAAAAAAAAAATATCTGGACTGGGATGCCAGCGGTCTTGGGTTTTGATCTGAACTGAGACTTGCTCCCAGCATGGATGAGACACTCTTAAGGGATGCTGCTACTAAAGAACTGAGAAGAGAGCATCTCAGAATGTTTTCCCTTCAGGTACCGCTTTGCCCAAACAGATCCACTGAATGGATCTCAGTCTGAACTCCCCAGATGGGCAATGTATCTAGGTGGGCTTACGTACCATTTGTTTGGATGGAGAGCCAATTAGGAAAGGACGGAGGAGCCTGACCAGGTTCCCAATTGTCCTACGATGGCGAAACTTGACTTGGACCCTATACACACAGTGCAAGGTGAAATCAGTTAGGGGTTGGGATGTCAGGGAAGGGAACAGATTCAAGGCTGGTAATCCAGGAAGAGGTGAGTGTCTTCCTTGGCTGAGAAGAGCTGTCAGATTGTGTCTGATTCATGGCTGACCCCAAGCTCCATGTGGTATCAATGGTTTATTGTCCCAGGCTCTGGTCTGGTCTCAGAAGTCAATGGGAAAGGGATATGATTCATTTTCTCTAGATTGGTGTACCTGGGCCGGGTGCCCAACTGTTGACCAAGCAACAGGCAGTCCTGATACTGACCAGGAAGAAGGCTGGTGGTTCCCTTCCTCTCTGAGTCCAGAACTTCTCTGAGTCCAGGAGAGGGGACCACTTAGGGATATCTCACCGCTTCCCTCAAAACAAACCCAGCCCTAGCAGTAATGAGAGCAGGACACGGCCCTGGGGTACATGTTTATGTAAGTAATAAAATATTTACTATAACATAAATATAAAGGGAACTTCCCAGTCTACATTATTATTTTTTTTGCAATAAAGATACAAAGAGAATGCACCAAAACATTGTTCCAAAAATAATAAAATAACAAAATTTAAGCTCAAACCATAAGAAACAGATGAAGAAATGGTGAAGGGGGAAGCTCCAAACACATCCAGAAAATAAATAGAGATGGGCCAGAAATCGGAAAACCATATTAAAATATCTTTTTCGGTTTAGTCGGGCGGTACAAAACCCTTTAGGGTGGGGGTGGGAGAACAACCCAGAAAACCAAAAAATAAAAACCAAGCACAAAATGTGTCTTCCCCCCCTGCCAGTGTGTACATATCTCACATATTTACATGGTTCCCACCTCACCCTGAATTTGGAGAATTTCTCTCCAGGGTTCCCCCAGCATCCCGCATCTTGAGGGGCTGGAAAGAGAGCAGGGGGAAGCGGTAGGGAATCAGGCGGAAGGTTCTTGTGGGGAAAGGCTTATTTCTACAGCTGGTTAAAAAATAGCTCCAACTTTTCCAAGTTTCGTTCGTTAAGGCCAGGAGGGCAGGGCCCGGCGGGGAAGCGGCGGCCCGCGGTGCTTGCTCGGTCTTGCGGGTGGAGATGCCCCTTCCCGCCACATGCCCGGGTGTGCGTAGGAGCGCAGACCCTTTCCGCTAGGCCAGGAACCGAGTCGTAGGCTCGGATAAAACGAAACGAAAAATGAATACTCAAAAAAATGTTTTTGTTAGTTTTTTTGTTTGTTTTTGTTTTGCATTCTTGGAGGAAGGAGGAGAGTGGAAGAGAAAGGGAAAATAAATTAGGCTAGATTAAAGCTTTGGCTATTTCCTGCTTTTATACACAGATGCGGCTCTCGCGGCCTCCCCTCCGGGGCCCCGATAAATACAGTATACAGCGATTTAAATTAAGGGCGCGGGCGGAGTTAGAAGGACCCCAGGAGCCGAGAGGCTCCACGAATAAATAAAAACCGTAAAAAACCAAGCCCGGAGAAAGGGTCGGGGGTGGGGGTGGGGCGCATCCTGGTGCGAGAGAAGAGGCGCGGAGAGAATAAAGTGACAGCCCCCCACCCGTGACCTGCAGGCTACAGGGAGTCCGCGCCCGGGAGAGCTGCTGGGGACTCTCCCCTCTCTTCGTCCTTTCTCCCGGGGAATCCCTAACCCCGCACTGCGTTACCTTTCGCTGTGGGGAGGCCGCTGCCGGGATCCGGCCCCAAACAGCCCGGGGGGCAGGGGCTGGGGTCGTCGAGGGGATGGGGACAGGGAGCAGGCAGCGGGTGGAGGGCGCCCAGGGTGGGTTGGCGCGTTCCGGATCTTCGCTGCTCTCTCCCGAGACTCGGGCGGACACAGCCTCCTGGCCGCCCTTCGCCTCTCGCCAGAGAGGGGGTCGGTCCGGGGTGTTTGGCTTTGTTTAAAAGTTTCTGGGCTTTTTTTTTTTCCTTTTTCTTTTTGTAAAATCCAAAGCAACCGAATAAACAACAACAACAACAACAACAACAACAAAAAAGAGTCCAGGCCGCGCGGGCTGACTGCGAGCCAGAGGCACCGCTGCGCCGGCGGGGAACCCAGCCCGCAGGGTCACTGCACCGAGCCCGGCAGTGTGTGGTGGTGGTGGTGGTGCAGCGCGGCCGGCGGGGGCGGTGGGGGCGCAGAGGGTGGCGACGCGCCTCCCCCGCCCGGCCCCAGCTCCCCAGGCGCGTAAACGTCGTCCATGGGCGGGTGGCCCGCGCCGGCCGCGGGGGTCATGCGCTTCTCCTTCTGCCGCCGGTTGCAGAACCACACACGCACCACCTCCTTCTCCAGCTGCAGGCTGTCGGCCAGGCCGGTGATCTCGTGCGCAGAGGGCTTGGGACATTTGAGAAAGTGGCTCTCGAGAGCGCCTTTGACACCCACCTCGATGGACGTGCGCTTCTTGCGCTTGCGGCCCTGCGCCGCGATCTTGTCCAGGTTGGTGGGGCTGCCGCTGGACGAGTCGGTCTCCTCCAGCCACTTGTTGAGCAGCGGCTTGAGCTTGCACATGTTCTTGAAGCTCAGCTGCAGGGCCTCGAAGCGGCAGATGGTGGTCTGCGAGAACACGTTACCGTAGAGCGTGCCCAGCGCCAGCCCCACGTCGGCCTGCGTGAAGCCCAGCTTGATGCGCCGCTGCTTGAACTGCTTGGCGAACTGCTCCAGGTCGTCGGAGCTGGGCGCATCCTCGTCCGAGTGGTCGCCCACCGACGAGCCACCGCCGCCAGCGCCCGGGTGCAGGTGCGCCGCCGCCGCGTGCAGGCCGCCCGCGTGTGCATGTCCGTGTGCGTGTCCGTGTGCGCCCAGGTGCGGCGGCGGCGACGGCTCCAGCTGTGCCTCGTGGCCGTCCTCGTGCAGCGCGTGGTGCAGGCCTGGCCCCGCGCCGCCGCCGCCCGCCGCCAGCATCCCGGCCAGGCCGCCGCCGCCGCCCCCGGGGTAGGCCGCCTGCGCGTACAGCCCGAGCGGCTGGGGCTGGTGGCCCCCGCCGGCCCCGGGCGACGGCGACATGGCGGGGCCCAGGTGGTGCGCTGTGCTGCCCTGTGCCCATGCCGCGCCCGCGTGGGCCGCCCCTTGGTGCACCAAGCGGGCGTGGAAACCGCCGCCGCCGCCGCCGTCGTCTGCTCGGCCAGTGCCGCCGCCGCCCGCCTTGCCGTGTTCCAGGTGCGGGCCGCCGGCCCAGTCGCCGCCGCCGCCTCCTCCCGTGGGTAGCCACTGGGGGTGCGCTAGGCCCACGGGGTGGCCCGCGCCCGCGCCCAGCCACTCGTGGTGCATCAGCTTCTGCACTTCGCGGTACGCGGCCCCCGCGTGCAGCCGCTCGGCGGCCGCCGCCGCTGCCGCCGCCGCCGCGGCATCGGGATGCATGAGCGGCCCGGTGCCCCCGGCTCCGCCGCCAGGGCCCCGCGGCAGGTACTGCGCGGTGGTGGCCATGCCGCCCCGCGCCCTGCGCCGCGCCACCACCGCCGCCGCCTCGCTCCGTCTGCGGGCCCCGCCGCCGCGCTCCGCCGGCTTAAAGCCGGGACCCGCTGGGCGCTCCGGAGCCCCACCCCGCCCGCCGCCCATTGGCTGCCTGTGGAGCCGCCTCCCGCCCCCTGGCCGCGGCCTCCGCCCCCCGCGCCCGCCCGCCGCTGGGGCCTGCAGCCTAGAGCTCGCCATTGGGCCTCGCTCCCGGGGTCCCGCGCGCCGGCCGTGCTGATTGGCCGCTGGGGCTTCATTCATGACCCTCCCCCTTTACCGTCCGCGTACACATTCACGCCCCGGGGGCGCGGCCGCCACGTGGGGAGTGGCGCGGGGGTGGTACTGGGACCGCACCCCCTCTGGTCCCGGCTGCGTGGGCCCGCTTTCCCCGCAGCGCGGGAGACTCGGAGCCCGGTCGGCCCCAGGTTCCACACAAGCTGAATTTCCGCCCGCATCCCACTGGGGCGGGGGCACTGCGGGCTCCGGGAGGCGCTCGGGCTCCGAGCAGACAGACTCAGCCTCGCACTCCTCCCTGCGCAGCGCCGCTGCCTGCGGGCCGGGATCCCGCGAGCCTGGGCTGCGGCGAGAGCGAGGCGGCGTGACTTCCCGACTCGGTACCGTGCGGCTGCTCACCTCTGCGGCCTCGCCTCCTGCGGCTGCCTGGTCGCGCCGTGCGCTCCCTTTCGCGCCGCTCCCACGCTCTCCGTTTCCCCTCTTCTCCCTCTAGACTCAGCGTCGCAACTACCCGGACCTCTGCGGCTCTTAAAGTGCAGCAGGCACGGACCGAGTCGGATCTGCTCCGGCTTCACGCCTCTCGCCTTCTCTCCTTCCTTCTGGGTACCGAGGTGAGTACCGCGTGGGCGGTGCTGAGCCAGGATGCCGGGCAGCTGAGGCTCTATGCGGAGATGCGAGTTCCTGCAACCAGCTGTGCTCCGGGGTTCTAGAAAGAGAGAACCTCAAGGTGGAGACTGGCTCCGGAGGAAGCGCCCCGCCACCAGTGGGTGTTGGGGGGTAGGGTGGGAGTGGACACTGTGGCCTGTCCTGCGCTTCTGTAGCCTTTTCGTGCTGTTACCTCCCAGCTCGAATCGGTCGTCTGTCGTCAGCACTGGCTGTGGAGGGATCATGCCGGCGGGAAACTTGCAGGGGAGGGTGGGTGCACTGACTCAGGGAAGGATAGTTGGGCACTTCAGAAATCCAGTGTGCAGGCTGGCAGCTGTCCAGTCTCCCGGGGAGCCAACTCCAACTCGCAGGGAATTGAAGTGTCCTTGTTGGAGAACTGGACAGTGGGATACGGCCAACCTCTTCAACCCTGCTCCTGTTTGGTGTATCTCCCCTAAGGGTACCGAGTGGAGTGGGGCTTCAGCTGCAGCTGGTCTGTGCTTCCTTACTCTGCATGTCTCTATGCCTCTGACTGTGCCTGAGCTGGGCTTTCGTCCACTGTTAGATCCCTTCTGTTAGTCCTTCAGAGTGTTTCAGAGGCTCCAGGGTACCATGCTGGGGGCCTTACTAGAGCCTTACTGGATAGATCCACTCAGGACTGTGGAATGAAGCCTATGTATTTGAAGTAAGGAGACAGAAGGCAGCTGATGCCGGGATTGATCCCAGGGTGGCTATTGACAGTGACAGGCTATATAGGTGGTGTCCTCTGAGCCCTAAGTCCAGCCTCTGGCTAGCCCCCACAAGAAGGAATGGAAGAGGTCAGGGTTGTCTGACTATTGGCCACAGTCCAGAACAGGCACCCTTGGGTGCCTGCAGGAATTGTGATAGATTTCTGTGTCTGAACCCAGGTAGAGATGCTGGGGTTTCCTGGATCTTGGCTCAGGAAGTAGTCACCTTGAGGGAGCTCAACTTCTCTTGGTCCACTTAACCTTGCTAAGCATTCTCCCAGACCTAAGAAGTGGAGGACAAAGGCTTGGATTCCTGCAGCTGAAGTCTCTCGTGCCAGCCCTAACCAGGCTGGTGTTAACTCTGACGGAGCTGCCTCTGTGTTCCCGGTTAGATACTCCAATCTGTTCTCTTTAAATTTGCTTTTCCTTTTTGTAAATTGGGACTGACAATATATCACAGTCCTCTTGTCTCCCTAAGGTGAGTGGATAGTGGCATGAGACTGTGGGAGTGACCCCCCCCCCCAGGGGCTTTTACTCTGCTCTTTCCAGTTGTTGCTGTCTGCTGGGTGGGCAACTAAGTCTGTTTCCTTACATGTACAGTAGGCTATGGGGTTTGGACCAGTTTACCTCCTTTGCTCTTACAGCTTTGACAGTCTGAGATGCTATAGTCTGTCTTTGATCCTGCTGGAGGATGGGGAATGTCTGGACAGTGGACAGATGTTGTGCCATACAGTGAGATACCAATGAGGCTTGAAGAACAGTGACCCATGGGCATGGTGCTGTTCTGTCCATCATTGGGCTTGTGCCTTACCCCGGAGGGAGCTAATGACATCATCCTCAGATGTAGAACAGAGCTGATCCTCATTCATGCCTATGCCTTCCTACTCATCCTTCTCCCCGTTGCTGTAGGTTGCAAGAAGTGGCAGTTTGGGCCTTCAGGGCAAAGATGGCCTACAGCCTTTTTTCTGGCCATGCTTGTAGCCAGGTCGGGGCTGGCTGGAAGCTGTGTTCTCTGGTCTGTGCTGAACAGAGGGTTACCCTCAGTAAAGCAGTACCCAGGCTCCTAGTTACCAGTGTGTTGCCCATCAAACCTCAGTTCCCACCCTGACATCCCTATAAGCAAGCAGCCTGTGTGAATCACTTGTTTCTTGGAGTTGCGGTTTCTCTATCTTAAGATGGGGACAGTGATGCCTACCTCTTGGGATTGCCCCCAAGGCCCTGAGGAAGTAACAGAATGTAATTTAAGTGTCTTTCCTGTATATAGTGTATCTGTCCGGGGGCTGAGCAGAAGAATGAACTAGGAAAGGTAAAATTCTTAACTTTACATTGGAAATTTTAGACCCTCTACAATGCTATGAGTTTGATCTTGAGTTCCACTTTAACTAGGAGTTTCCCATAGAAAATCTTGGTATCTTTTTTCCTTCTTGTTCTTATAGATTGTGTGGACATCATAAGCCCCTGGCAGATACCTGCATCAGAATGGTCCCTCTCTGTAGGATCACTACATTCCTAGGCCCAAGGAGAACTTAGCTGTATAACCACACTGCACAGCCATGGTGTACACTTGAGAGTCAGGCAGCTCTTGGCTGGTACAGGTGGACTAGTGAGGGCATGCCGGGAGATGTGCACTCTCACATACACTGAACATATAGATACAGATTTGCAAGCCAACACAGGGACAGATGTATTCATTCACGACAGGAACACATGGGCTTATATCAGTAGGCCAAATGTGCAGTCACACGGAGCAATGCCTAGCAAATACAAGCATGCATACAGAACACACATATAGACAGAAATGGGTCTTCCTTGCCTGATTCTAAAAATTCTGAGACCTATGGGCCCCTGGGGTCACAAACACAATGACTCTTGGCTGAGACACAGTATTATTTTCACAAATATGTACACTTTGGTTATCTGTCAGCACGTGGAGCTGACACATTCACACAGTCTTACCCAGGCAAACAGATTCAAATAGTTCTTCCCATCCCATAGACTCACAGACACATTTGCCTACTCCCTGAATGAACCACCAGGTCTGTACAAGAGAGCAGAAAGCAGGAAGGGGCTGTGCTCCGTCTGGTTTGTCTGAGATGTTAGCCCCAAGGAGATTGGGAAAGCTCTTCCTTTTTGTTTCCCCTCCCTTCTACCCTTCTTGCCTATGCAGGGTAGCTCCCAGCTAGAATGCTGCCAGTCTCAGGCTCCCCTGTGGGGCCCCTGCCCAGCCGGCCCCCAGGCAGGAGTTCCTCAGCTTTCCCAGAGTGCACAGCCTCCTCCAGGCTCTGGAGTGTGACCGAGCGCCTGCTCATTTGACACAGGTCACTGAGCCTCCAGCAGATGGGGCCCTCGCTGTGGGGGGCCTTTGAGCTGCAGGGCGGTTTGGGGGTGGGTGTGGGTGTGGGGGAGGGCTCTGTAGGGAGGAGTCAGAGCTATGCAAGCTCCAGTCTGCAAAGCCTGAGGTCACAGACAGACACAGATTTCTACAGAGGCTGGCTTGTGAACACAGCTACAGTCTCAAGGCCGTCACATCAGCACCCGGGCTGCGATGCACGCACTGTTACAGTTTGGTTCCGTGCCCCTGGCAGGGTAACTTGGGCAGTGACTCATGAACACAAGTTCAGGGAGAAAGAAGTGTAGTCCTGCTTAGTGTCTCTTGGTGGCAGCTGGATCTGGCCGCTTTCCCCTTAGCTTTCTGAGCCCCTGGAGCTTTCTTCTAACCATTAGTGGGAGGCTTGGAAGGGCAGGCTCAGCCTTAGCGTCTTTGTGGTGTGGGGGCAGACTCTTGGAGCACCACCTGGAGCCCTTGCAAATCAGGGATTCTGGCAAGAGGTAAAGGAAGGAAATAGTGATAGAGTCCACCTGCTGGGCTGCTGAATGAGCCTTGTCTTATGAGGACATCCTTGCACCCAAGGGCTTGGAGTCTTTGTTTGGGGCTGGCTGGGCTTGGGTAGCTCTCACAGCCTATTTCCTTTCCCTCCTGCCAGGCTTCTCTAGATCTGTTATGCCCAGAGAGCAGGGTCTGGGAGTCAGGGTCCTGGCTTTCATTTGGACCTTGGCTCAGGGCTCGTGGACCTTGAGCCCCAGTCTCAGTATCCGGATTTCTGTGGCCTTTGACCTCTCCCTTGCTTTTTTAATAACTGGGAGGATGGGCTCTGATGGTGATTAAGAAGGTGGGACGAGATTACCACCCAGTGGAAGCGTGAAAAGGGTACATATATGTGGCTTGATTTCGCTCTCCACTAGCTGTCTGGAGACAGCGAATTGGTGGGAGCAGAAACTGCCTGTTCGTCAGATTAGTTCTTATTTAATTTTTAATTATCGTCTATACGTATGGTGCGAGTTTGTGTATGGGTGCGTGCCGTGCATGCCACAGCGCATGTTTGAAGGTTAGAGAATAACATTCAGGAGCAAGTGCTTTTAGTTGTCGAACCCTCTTGCTGACCTGCCTTCGCCCACTGGGGCCTGCTGCCCTGCCTGCTCTGGGTTGGAATCTTTTTTTTTTTGACAGAGTCTCAAATTAATTATGTGGACAAATTAACTATGTGGATTACTTCGAACTTCTGATTCCCATCTTAGCCTCCTGAGTGATGAGGTTACAGATGTGTGCCAGTACACCTGATTTATGCAGTGTGTGTGTGTGTGTTTACTGTGTTTGAGCTTGGTTTGTACTAATGGGCACACACTAGTGTCTGTTTTGGAGGTGCCTTCTTGTGTGTGAGAGCATACGTTGTCTTCTTCACTTTCTTCAGCCTAGGGGTAGCTCTTGAGGGCAAGAGGGTTAGGTCTGGAGGGAGGTCCCAGCCAGCACCTGCTGAGGGGTGTGGTTCATGCTTTATTGATTTATTCATGAGCCAACTGCCAGCAGAGACCTCTAAGGGCAAATGATAGGTCAGACACCCCCCTCACCCCTCCCCCAGAGGTAGAGTGACCAGCTTCGTTTTCCACCCTTGGCACTGAGACATTCCTCCGATCTGGAGATCCACAAAGTTCCAGCTTCCTGAAGGCAGTTCTGTGGCCACAAGGGGGACATTCATTTTCTACCCAAGGCAAGGAGCTCTTTGGGCAAGGAAGAACATCTTCCAGCTAAGGTTAAGGTGATGGCTGGGACCCTCTCCCTACTCTGTTCCCCTTGGGCCAGCTCTGGGTTCCCCTTTCACACTCACTTTATGCACTTGACTGCTGGGATAGCAAGTCTTTTCAAATGAGCCAGGAATGAGATTGCCTGGGTGCTGGGCAATGTATGTCTACTGGGATGAGGTCACAGGACTCCCCCTTCTGTCCCACAGTGAGGGGTTGAGGTCTTTACATCCTTCTTTGAGTGTCTCTCTCCCTTACATTCAGCTCAGGTGCCCTGGGCATTACTGTCTACCACTGTACAGATGGTCCAGGTACACTATACTGTGGTGCACGTGGCTCATTTTCCACCTCACCGTGTGGCTCTGTCTCCTCCTGGAGTGGCTGCCTGGAGCTGGGGGACCAAGGAGCACATGGGAGTAGTTAGGTGGCTTTTATAGTTTGTTAGCTGGCCTTCTTCAGCTTTCTTGGGGTAGCAGGTAGAGGGTGAAGGGGCATAGGGACATTTAGGATTGATATTTTCCTAGAGACCTCTCAGCATCTTTGTGTATCTCTGGTGGCAGACATCTGTCTGAGTTTAGGCTAGCATCTGCCTGAGCTGGAGACAACATCTGTTTGAGGCTGGGACACCTGGCTGAGCCCAGCACATTATCTGGCCCCAGGATAGCTTCTGTCTGCACTCAGGACATGTGTTTGAACCAGGCACAACATCTGTCTGGGCCTCATGCAAGGCCGTCCTGGCCTGGAAGCAATGTGTGTTTGAGCTCTGGACATGTGTCTGACTTGGGAATGTCTGCTGGGCCCAAAACAACACCTGTTTGAGCCTGGGGATGGACTTGTCGTTGCAGTTAAAATCACCCTGGAGTCTTAACTTTGGTCTGCTGCTGAGAACAGTAAATGGAGGGCTCACATCCACATTCTCCTTTCTGTTAGAGAAGAGGTCTTACGTGGAGTGCCTCAATTTACCTGTAGTTGTGGGTACCATGGTCTGGTTGCTGGGGTATCTCGTAGGGCTGGTCTGAACCTGCACCTCAGTGACTCCCAGAAGCAAAGGTTAAAGGAAGCTACAGGGAAATGACAGGTTCACAGTCTAGCTGCTGGGCTGGAGGCTTCTGCTTCCCTCTCGTTCTTTGAGTATTTGACTCAAATCAGAGTGCTTTTGCTCCTACTAAGACCCGGCTCAGCCATGGTGCTTGGCTCGGAGCAGTACGTCATGGCTTTCCATATGCATGTCACCAAGTCCCAGCCCCTGGTAGTCCTGTCTTATGTCTCTTTGAACACAGAAACACCAGTTCTGTCCCCAAAGCAGCCAAGCCCTCCCCTGCCACCTGCCTGTGTACACCAGAATCTCTCTTGCCAGGATGTTTTTCTCCTGGCTTCATGCCCTTCAAGTCTCGATGTAAGGGCCATCGGCACTGGGTGAGACATGGTCTCTGCCCCTCTCACATAGTCCATCTCTATGATAGCATTTATGAGCCCATGTTCCCTGGACTCTTTGTTGTCTGTGTCTCTACAGCAGTGGTTCTCAACCTGTGGGTCGCGACTCCTTTGGGAGTGGAGTGACCCTTTCACAGGGGTCACCCGAGACCATCCCCATGTCAAATATTTACATTATGATTCATAACAGTATGACATAATGTAACAATTACAGTTATGAAATAGCAACAAATAATTTTATGGTTCAGAGTCACCACAACATGAGGAACTGTATTAAAGGGTCGCAGCATTAGGAAGGTTGAGAACCACTGGTCTACTGGCTCCATTTTACCTGTGTTCCTGAGGACCCAGTTTAGTTCCTGTTTTATAGTGAGCTTTATAGTGAGTTTCTTTTCTTTTCTTTTTTTTAGAGCAGGGTCTTGGCTAGGCTAGCCTTGTACTACATAGCTGGAACTAGATATGTATCCAAGGCTGGTCTTGAGCTGACAAGAGATCCATCTGCTTCCAGTGCTAGGATTAAAGGTGCGCCCATCTTACTTCCTTCTTACAAGTTTTTTATTTATTTTCTTGGGTTTTGGAGTCTGGATCTTGCTATGTAAATCAGGCTGGCTTGGAATCAATGGTCCTTCTGCCTTAGCTTCCTGGGTTCTGGGATTGCAGGTGCGCAGCACCATGCCTGGCTAAGAGCTTTCTTTTTTAAGAGGGGATGATGAGAGGATATGGTAGCTACTGAGTTTCAGCTCAGTGAAGAGGGTAAGTCATATTCACATTGGGTTGTGTAGCCAAAATGGGCTGGGTAATGGACCCAGGGCGCCAGGACAGGGGGGGCTGTTAAGGCTCGGTTTTGCCTAACATTCTTTATCCATGACCTAAACGAAGATGAGTAATATGTTGAGAGTGGAATCCTTGCTGCTGGCAGGAGCAAGGAAAAGCAGGGAAAGCCAGGGACAGCCATGAATCCGAGCACACTAGCTTCTGTGTGTGGTGGGTAACAGGCCTACATCTAGTGGAGGGGACAGTATCTCAGCACATGTCAGGGCTTTTCCCTGAGGAACCGTGCAGAGTACAGATCCTGGCTTAGCTGGAAGCTTTGGGGCTCTGTGTTTTGCTTTTCTGCGCAGAGAGGAAGGAAGGAAGGTATTAGCAGAATAGATTTGTATAGAGCAAAGTGATCTCTCAGATGGGGCCTTCCTTGCATCTGTCAGGATTAGAGGGATGCAGATTCCCAGGAGAGCATCCCCCACCTGCCCCCCCTCCTGGTGTACCTCCCCAGGGCTTTCAAGCCTACAGGAGGTGATGGCTGCAAAGTGAGGGCTCCTGGGATATGGTCTAGACATTGTGGCTTTTACTCTAGCAAATAGGAATATCAGTAACTTTCTGCTACTGATAAAAGCAACATAGTATCATCTTTAAAGATTCTTTACCATGGAAGTATAGTATCTGAAATAGGAAGTGAAAGTCCCCCATCTGCCTCTAGGCTTCACCTTTTGTAACTACTCACATTTTGGTGGCGTGTTCCCAGAACATTCTGCATAATACACACTATTTACCAAAAGTCAGGGTTTACTGAGTGCTTACTCTGCTGGGCTGGGCTCACTGCTTTTACCTGGCCTTCCATGTTTTGCATGGATGCATGCATATTGCATTCTTTCTTTTTTTTCTTTTTCATTTTCCCTCCCACCCTTCCTTGCCTGTCTGTCTGTCTTTCTTTCTTTCTTTCTTTCTTTCTTTCTTTCTTTCTTTCTTCCTTCCTTCTTCCTTCCTTTTCCTTCCTTCCTTCCTTCTTTCTTTCTTTCTTTCTTCCTTCCTTTCTTTCTTTCTTTCTTTCTTCCTTTCGTTTTGGAGACAGGGTTTCTCTGTTGTAACTCTGGCTGTTCTGGAACTCACTCTATAGACCAGGCTGGCCTCGAACTCACAAGGATTCTCCTGCCTCTGCCTCCCGAGCACTGGGATTGAAGGTGTGCACCTGCCACTGCCCAACTCCATTTTGCATTTTTGCAAAAAATATTTTCAACTATTACCCATTTTACAAATGAAGAAATTGAGGCTCAGAGAGTTGAATTAATCTGCGCAAGTGACAGCTTGTCACATATACCTATATATGTAGATACAACTACTAGCTTTTCTTTTTTCCTTTTCAAGAAAGGGTATGGTATACAGCCCAGACTGACTTTGAGCTTCGCTTAAGTTTTATGTGTGTTAGTATATAGGCATGTTCCACCGTGCCCAGCTAGATAGGATTCTTTTATTAAAAATTGGAAACTACAAGTATTTATTTGTACCTGTGCATGCTACAGCACATGTGTGGAGGTCAGAGGACAATTATAGGAATCAGTTTTCTCCTTCCATGGAGGAAGTCCTGGGGATTGAACTCAGGTCATTGGGCTTGTTCGCAAGGGCCTTTATCTGTTGAGCTATCTTGCTGGCCCAAGGAAGTGGACTCCTTTGATGGAAGTTGTAACCATAGCATGTATGTATGTATGTATGTATGTATGTATGTATCTATCTATCTATCTATCTATCGATCTCTATTAGAAGAGTCTGACTCTGTAGTCAAGGATGGCTTGTAATTCAATAAAGCTGGAATTTATAGTAATCTGTGCTTCAGCTTTTCAAGTGCTGGGAGTATAGGCCTGAAACACTACAGCCAGCTTGATCTTGCTTTTAAAAATTAACTGTGCTGGGCATGGTGGCACACACCTTTAATCTAGCACTTAGAGGCAGAGGCTGGTGGATCTCTGAGCGTTCAAGGCCAGCTTGATCTACATAGTAAGTTCCAGGACAGCCAGGCTACATGGAGAGAACCTATCTCAAGCAAACAAGCAAACAAACAATATGATGAATTTGGGGTATCTGTGTTGTAAGACACACCTCATGTTCCCTACCCTTCTGTTTGCTATGTGATACACTCCCCGTTTGTATCCCTTGTGGGAGTTTATGGGGTCGACCCACTCCTAGTGGACCTTAGGATTGTAACTGTGTCTGAGTGTCTGCAGGCTGGTGTGGGCCCATGAGTAGACAAACCGCACTGGACTCTGGGGTCTAGGATGGCATGGGAGGAATGCTGGTCTCGGGGCTTGTTTTCCAGTCCTGTTGTCATCCAGTTCTCCGACCAGGAAAGGGAAAACGGTTCACCGCAGCAGTTCACATTGTCAACTGGGAGCCGGCCAGTCAAATTTGGATTTGCAGTGTAAACTTAGTTTTTTTTACAGCTGCGTGGTCATGGGCAATTTCCTCAAACTCTCTAAGCTGCAGTTTCCCAGACTTTAACCATAGTTCATCCTTTTTGTTTTTCTGACATAGTTTCTCTTTGTAGCTGTCCTGGAACTCGCTCTGTAGACCAGGCTGGCCTCAAACTGGGCAGAATTCTGCCTGCCCCTGCCTCCTGAGTGCTGGGATTAAAGGCGTGTGCCGCCATGCCCAGTACATTTCAGTTATTTTCTAAGAGTCTTGGTACACGGCCCAGGTTGGCCTTGAACTCTTGATCCTCCTGCTTCTGCTTTTCAAATACTGGTTTACTAGCTTGTTGCCAGCAATTCTTGACTCTGCTATTTAAAAACAAGCATCTATTTGTGTATGTATGTGTGTGTATGCATGTATGCATGTATGTTCCTCTGTCTGCCGGCCTGCCTGCCTGTTTATGTGGGAATCTGTGTGCCTGTGGAGGTCAGTTTTCTCCTTTTACCATGTAGGTCCAGGGGATCGGACTTTTGTTATCCGGCTTGTTATTACCCTGTGAGCCATCTCACTGGCCCTCTACTGATGATTTTGATTTCCTATTTCCTCTTTCCAGTGCCAGGCGCTGGAGCGATAACAACGAAGGAGACAAACCTCCTGCCCACAGGAAGCATAGGGCCTCTGGAAGAGAAGAAAAGAGACTCAGTGCAGACTGTGTCAAGAGCTGTTAGGAGGAGCTGGAGACTTAGCTCAGTAGTAGCACAAGGCCCTGGGTTTGGTCCTCAGCTGCTGGGGGAGGGTGTGTGTGTTTGAGGAACTGCAAGGAGGCCTCCATGGAGACAGTGGAGTTGCTGGAAGGGCATGGATTCCAGGCTGAGAAAGGCTTTGGGGACCATGTGTAAGCTCTGAGCTCTACAGGATGAGATCAACCCATTGCACACCGAGCTTAGAGAGGTTTGAAGCTAGAAGAAGGACTGGAGTTCTGATTGAGCAGAGCAGGAAGGAGGGAGCAGTGGGAGCTGAAAGCCCAGATGAAGCTGGGCCAGATCTAGCAGGACCTGATGGAGAGTGAAGAACATGAGAAGGCCCAGATAAAGGCTTATTCTTGCTTCCTAGAGTGGTCACCAGGAGGGCCCCGAGATACCTGGTGCCCACCACAGGAAATCGGTCCAGGAAACAGTGGGGGAAGAGAATGAGAGACAGGGAAGGGGAACAAGCCAACAGCTAGAGCCTTATTTCAGTCAAGTAGCAAGTTAGCTTTGAGGACATCCGTCCCACCAAGGCCCGTTGGGCGTCAGTGTTGAACACACCTGGAAGCTCTATCACTAGATGAATGAGTCTCTCTGGCTGGGTAACACTCTTTCTGCCATGGAGGCTGACTCTCCAACACTTGTGGCCTGCCTAGGAGGGGAGATCAGCCTCCTAGAGATCAGCAGAAGCCCTCGGGCAAAGCTGCAGTCACTGGCAGTGGAAAGCCAGGCTGGAGTGTACTGAAATGGTAGGGCCTGGGGGGATGGGGGTGGAATGCTAGACCTCTGCTGCCGGCACACAGGGAGGTTGTGGTATTAGTAGCCTCTAAGAAAGAAGAACACCTATTCATTTTATTATTGTCATAATGCTTATTGCTATTCTGTGAAGGCTAAATGAGATAATATAAAGAAGAGTACAGATAAACTGGGTGCATACTACCAATCAATGACCCTTCTAAGCACGTCACATATTATCCCATTAAAGACTTTCCGTAGCTAGCGTGTAGGAGAAAGCATTGTGGCAATGAAACGATTTATACTTCTAACTTGAAAATTCTGGAATGTGAGATGGTGAATTCTCTGGGCTCCCCTGGATGCTGAGGGCTCTTGTCCCAAACCTCCTGAGCAGCAGACAGCCTCCCTGGTGCCTGGAGATGCTGACTCATCAGAGAGAGATGTAAATTCCTACCTGATTTGCATACGATTTACACATATTTATTTATGAGAGTCTTTGATTAATGTCAAAGTGTGTCTGATTTTTCTGTCAGGCTTCAGGGCCCTGCAGAGGCCATGGCTAGTGTGAATGTGGGTGGCGCTCTGACTGTGCACGTGAGCGGGACTGCTGGGAAGTGTGCAAGTGGCTGCTGTGGGTAGATGGTTGGCGGGTTAGGGGTACCGAATGGGCAGGGCAGAGCCTGGGATTTCAGAATGGGTGGTTTGAATAGCTGAGGTGTGTGTGTGTGTGTGTGTGTGTGTGTGTGTGTGTGTGTGTGTTCGATCAGCAGATGACAGGGTCAAAAGTCTAGGTGCTGGAGTGAGGGGACAGATAGGAGTCATAGTGACAAGCAGGCAGGCAGTTGTCTAAGGAGTTCAGACCCAGGGAAGCAGGATAGAAGCTGGAGTCCCAGCGGGCCACAGCAGGTGTGCAGAAGTAGGAGTTGTGGAGAGGCTTCCAGGCCACCCAGAAACTGAGAGGTAGACGGAGCCTGGCTCCAGAGTGCCCTCCCCTGGTGCTGCCAGGGCAATCTCTGGCCCCAGATGCCCCAGGAGAAAAACTGCTGATCAGTAATAATTGTGTGTGTGTGTGCGCGCGCACGCGCAAGAAGCAGCGCCCAGCCCTGTGCCTGGAACTGTGGAGAAGGTCTGTCTCAACCTGCAAGCTTGGCAGGGGACCCGGTGAGATAAGGAGGGAAGGGCAGGCCCCGACCTCACCTCTGAGGGCTGTGAGCCTGGCACCCTGTGGTATTTACATCCATTATCCACCTTAATCCTCACAAGGGCCCAGAGGGGCAGAGGCTCGCTTATCTCCTCATTGTGGAGGAGGAAGCAGACTCAGACTGCTGCAGCAACTTGTCCAAGGTCACCCAGCAAGGGCGTGGAGAGGTTCCGATTGGAATCCGGCTCTGCCTCCTTCTGGAGCCTAGGCACTTAGTTCCTTCTGCTCCAGCTAGGCATCAGATGAGGATATCAGCCTCTGGTTGTGGTGTGGAGAGCTTGGCATGGTAGCTGGTACTCAGTAAGTGCTCAATAAAAGATTAAAAACCAAACCAAACCAAAACAACAGCACGGTAGATGAGCCAAGAAGAGTCTTCACTCCCGGTTGTTGTCCTATGTGGAAACTGGAGGCCATTTGCATATAGGTCGTATCACCAGCCAGGTGAGAGTCCTGTCCACCGGTTGGCTCAAGTCCTAGCCATGGGTTGGAGGGGGCCATTGAGGATGGGTAGTCAGAACTGCCTAAATATGTGTATGTGAGTTTGTTGAGGACGTCTGGGGAAGGGGAGGGTGTGTTGGGAAGAAGGAGCTCTGCCAGCAGGTAGAGCTGGTACCTGTGCTCAGACCCTTTCTTGTTTCCAGCTGTGGAGTTCTAAATCAAGAGAGGAAGCATGGACTTGACGTGTACATTTCCCACAGTAGCTGTAGAGACAGTGGAGACGCCTGTCCTCCAGTGCTCGAAGTAGAGGCGCTTGGTGAGAGTCCCATTGATCATTCCGCAAACATTTAGTGCCCATTTTGTGCCGGGCACTCTCCTAGGTGCTGAAGGCTAACACTATGCGTGCTGTATCCTTGTGTTTCACACCTGTTTCTTCCTTTATTCTTCACAACTCTGCAATGAGTCACAGAAGTCATCTGGAGAGATTTTTGATCTCCCTCTGATTCCTGCAGCCTCTTCTCGTGTGCCAATCACATTGGGCATCCAGTATCTGCCCCCAGAACACCAGGGCGTGTGGGGTGGAGCTACCCAGCAGGACCACCTAAGACCCAGTTCTCCTATCCCCTCTTACCATCTCAGTATCAGCATTCCCTTTCTCCACCTACCCTGCCCCACCCTGCCCCACCCAGCCCCACCTAGCCCCACTTAGCTATTCCCAGTTTTTCTGTGCAGCTCATATCTTGTCTATCAGCTCCATTTGGGAAGCCACACCCCAGCTCAGGTCTGAGGCTCCAGGCAGAGACAACAGAAGGGTCCAGAACTGTTTTCTGGCCAGATTCACTCACTGTTCTGGAGGCAGCAAGGCTGCTGTGTGGCCTGTTTATTGAACTCTTTTCCTTAAGATACAGAACCTTGCAAGGCTCAGCCAGGGTGGGCTTCTAGGTCCCGACAGCCACCAGTGCCCATGCACTTAGCTGACACCCACAGTGTGAGCTCCCCACCCACATGTGGCACAAAAGGGGTGGTAGGGAGAGAAGTTTCTTCAAAATTCAGAGGCCAAGGAAGAAGAAGCCTGATATACTTTGTTTGCCTTTAGTGACTGAGAAACCAGGCCATGGGAGTTTTGTTGGTCAGATGAAGGGAACCCAAGGCTTACATGGAGGCCTCTGTGGCTGTGTAGTTCTGGAAACTGGCTTCATCTACTTTTACTTCCTTCCACTTGCCTGCCCACCAACTACCCACCCACCTCCTCCACTCACCCATGTACTCACTCACTCATGCATCCACCCATCCTTCTACCCACCCACAAACCCAACATCCATCTGTCCATCTATCCACCTATTCACTATGCATCGATCAACTATCCACATATAGCCATCCATGGATTCAGGCATTCCTTCTTCTACCTATCTACCAACTTAGGAATCCATCCACCTATCTCTTCATCCATCCATCTGCCTGCTGACTGATGCCTGATGCAGTCTGCAGCTCAGTTCTG
Organism: Cricetomys ansorgei; assembly: GCA_026225945.1. NCBI lineage: Eukaryota > Metazoa > Chordata > Mammalia > Rodentia > Nesomyidae > Cricetomys > Cricetomys ansorgei. Next base: position 12,572,063 of record JAMJFZ010004114.1, read on the forward strand.
CTTATTGAATTAGTATTCTGGGGAGCTGGCCAGTGCTTCTATTTCTGTGAGTCCTCTGTTCTGTCATCTCCTCATCTGGTTTATGGGGACACTCCTTATGCAGTGGAACTGCCCCCTCTGTAGAGCCAAGGGTGAGGTCTGTCTTGGCTGTGGGTCAGTAGTGGTTGCGTACCTTGTGTATCCTGGTGAGAAATCTTACATGGTACGCCTGCCCCTTCTAGACCAGGCTTGTGACCTTCAGACCCATAAGTTTGGGATGTTAATTTTGTCACGAAGTGGGCAGAGCCAGGGCCTTCCTTGGGCTGCTGACCTCTTGCTAAAACTAAGCTTTTGGAGAGATCTTTGTTTAGCTCATGGTTCTGGTGGCCAGAAGTCCAAGATCAGCTGGGGTGCTTCTGGCCAGGGTCTCAGGTTGTATCAGAAAAAGAAGAAAGGGTGTGCATGTGGAAGAGTCTGGCAGACTTGGGTTTGCTTGGGTTTCCTCTTTAGCAAATGGTTCCGTGCCCATGAGAGCTGCATTCATCCCTCAAAACAACCCAGTTGGCTCCCTGAGGGACCAGATGCAAGGCCACTGAGCTAGCTTTGAAGGGTTAGGTCAATATTGCGTTGTACCTGCAGCACAGCATCTGGTCACCATGCAGCAGAAGCTCCCGGGTCCCGGGAGCTCACCCCAGCCTCCCCATTACCTCTCACAGCACCTCCCCCAGGACCCATTCCTTCTGTTGCTCCTCGTCCCCAAAAGCTCCTCTCTGCACCTCACAGCCTCTGCCTGAGTCTCCCTGCTTTGTTTTTGTCCTACCTCCTGCTTTCCCAAAAAGCAGCCACGTGTAGCTCATGGGAGCTTAACATAAGACTAGGCCAAATTGAAAAGCTGTAAGCATAAAATATGAACTGAATTTGGAATACTTGCTCTGAGGGGGAAAAAAAATGTAAAATGTCCCTAAGAATTTTTTTTTAAATATAGATGATGTATTGAGATGGGTAAATAAAATATATTCCTAAAGTTAATGTCACTTGTTTCAGTATTTTCTTTTCCTGAGACAGTAGATTCTTATGTAGAATAGGCCAGCCCCAGTCTCAGACCGGGATGTCCTTGAAGATGTCCTTCTACCTTCCAAGCGCTAGGATACAGGCATGAGTCACCGTGTCCAGCTTTCTCTACCTTTTTGGATGTGTCACTAGAAAAATTCAAATTACACATGAATCTCGAATAGCAGTTCTGTGGACCATGCTGCCCCGGAGCCCATTGTTCACCAGGGGAGGCTTCTAGACCTTGGTGAATATGCCTGTCCCCAGCTCATAGTCCTCAAAGTGCTTCCTTCCACTGTATGCAGGCTGGTGAGCCACTCTTCATGGCTGTGATCGACACCGGAAAGAAACGCTTTCACAGGGGATGGATTTCATTTTGCTCACTCTGTCGGAGGTTTCACCTCGGGGTCGGCTGGCTAGTGTAGAGGTGAGAAGCAGTGTAGGGCAGGGCCTGGGGGAGGCCCAGCAGCAGGGGCAGGGCCTGGGGGAGGAAAGTGGCTCACTTCCTGGCAGCCAGAGAGTAGAGAAGAGTCAGGAAGGGGCAGGAAAGATGCAGGTGAAGGGCTTACCTCTGGAGACCCACTTTCCTCAACTAGATCCCACCTTTCCCCAAGGATGGCAGGAGCCTCGTGACCCAGTCGCTGCTCCCAAGTCCCCAGCCCTGCACGCTGCCCTGTATTATTCACTGTGACTTTAACAGATTAGCCTTTTTGGGTGAGGAGGTTCTTCATATCCGAACCATAGCACCTCGGCTTCCGTCACTCATGAAGGTGACCTAGCCCTTTGTCTCCTCGCAGATCTTCCTGTCATCACTCTGTCCCCTCCCCCTTCCATATTTAAACTTGCTGTGCTCATTTCTACCCCAGGGCCTTTGAACTGCCCAGTTCCATTTCCGGGAGACCAGTTTCCACCCCTTCACGGCTTGTCCACCCACTAGATTCAGATTCCCGGTTTAACTGTCCCCTCTTCAGAGGACTTTCGGCCCACCGTGGCAAACGAATGTGCTACCTCATCACTCTCTCATGCCTCGGAGAGAGCAGTCATCTTCTTGTAGGCCCAGGGAAGTTAAGAGCTTGCCCAAGTTCACAGTCATCAAAGTAATAGCCAGCCGCCCTTCATTGAATTTCGACGGTGTGGCAGGAAGTTCCCAGCCCCTCTTTGGCTCTTTCTTTTCTTCTCTAATCTTTGCTTTTGCTGATAAAGAACTGAGACTCAGAGAGGTTAAGTGATTTGTCTGAAATCACCCAGCCGGTGGGTCTGGGCTGGAGTTCAGATCTGTTCCCAAGGCTTGGGTTGTTCTTTTACAGCCTCCTTAATTCCTCATAACTTTGGTTTCTCTTCATACTTCATAAATCGTTTACCTTTTATTAAATTCCTGGTCTCCTGTGTCCCAGGTCAGAGGATTTTCTATACCGATTGAATCTGCTGCAGGTCACTGGGGAGAGAAACAGCAGTCAGCAAAATGGAGGGCACGCCAGTATCTGACATCAGTGAGGAGGAGAGGCTACCCATGCCCAGGCCCCGAAGAAGCAGTGCTCTCTCCCTCCCTCAGGTGGGGGCTGCCGAGTTGCTGCCTGCCTCCGCAGCCTGATGGGGCAGAGCTCTGCTTCATGTATTATTAATAGCGCCGCCAGCCTTCCTGTTTTCACGCTGATAACCTGCTGGGGAGGAGGTGGGAGGAGGCAGAGAGCAAGGTGGCCAACCCTGGAGCTCCAGGCTTCCCCCGTGGCAGAGCACTCTGTGGGACTGGCATAGTCCCAAGCCTCTGAAGTTGGCTCCTAGAGCCTTTCCACTTGGTCTGACAGAGCCCCTTGGAGGGGACAGGTCCTCCAAAGGAAACAGTGTAAGGCTGGAGCACGGAACCTGGGGAGTCCCACCCCCAAGCCATTTAGGACACTAAGAGTACATATGACCTTGTCCTCAGAGGCAGGTATGTGCATATCTAAGTGGCCATGGGTTCAGTGGGTTCAGGGCTGAGAAGGGAGGAGGGAGGGGGAGACTCTGAATACCATAGCCAGACACGGCAGCACACACATGCAATGTCAACACCTAGGAGGCAGAGGCATGAGAACTGCTTAGAGTTTGAGGCCAACTCAGGCTACATTGTGAATTTGAGGCAAGCCTGGGCAACTTAGTGAGCTCATATCTCAAAAAAGCACACACCACACACAGACTGACTCTCTCTCTCTCCACTGACATAGGTTCCCAGGATTCCTTGGGTAGGAGGTGACTGACATCTTGTCAAACAAGGACCATACCTGAGTTGGTCTCACCCTGATCTTTTCCCTCCAGATCAGCGGTTCTCAACCTATGGGTTGAGACCCCTCTGGGAGTTGAACGAGCCTTTCACAGGGGTCAGCTATGACCATCTGCATATCAGATATTTATGTTACGATTCGTAACAGTAGTAAAATTACAATTATGAAGTAAGCAAGGAAAATCATTTCATGGCTGGGGGGTCACCACCACATGAGGAACTGTGTTAAAGTGTTGCAGCATTAGGAAGATTGAGAACCACTGTTCTAGATCATAACAGGAGGGCTAAAGGAAAGAGACAGATGGGAACGAGTCCTACACAGTGTGGGATGTAAAAGGCCACCCCCACACCAGCCCTTCAGCAGGCCGGGAGCCACTTGAACAGGCCTGAAGGTGCCAAGCACGATGACGTCACATTGGTTCTTTGAATTTGGCCATGGATGGGAGCGTTTGTACCTCAAGAACTAGCAAATGCAGGATCTGGGAGATGGCTTGACAAATACAGGCAGTCATGATATAAGCCTGGAACCCACATAAATGTAGAAGGAGAAAACTGACTCATTAGAGTTGGCCTATGATCTCCACAGGTGTGCCAAGCCATATGTACATACACAGACACACGCATAATTAAAAAAACATTGTATCAGCAAATGCAGAGCCAGGTGTGGTGGCACGTACCTATAATTCAAGCACTCCAGCACTTGGGAACCCAGAGAGGAAGATTGTGAGTTTGAGGCCAGCTACAGAGAAAGTTTCAGCTAAATAAAAGAAAAAAGGGGGGGGGGGGATGACAGATGTACTAAGATGTCCACAGCTCCCGGGCCTGGAACCTGCATGAAGGTCCTGCCAAGTCCCCTTCTCTGCTCACACTGCTTGCTTGAGTTCGCTCTTTCTCCCTTGGCTTGTTTATTTCCTTTCTTTCCTCCTTTAAAAAAAAATATATACATATACACACACATACACACACATATAATTTTGTGTGTATGGATGTTTTGCCTGCATATACACCTGTGTACCCTGTGTGTGTGCAGTTCCCCAGAAGGGGGATGTCGGATCTCCTGGAGTTGCAGATGGTTGTGAGCTGCCTGGCATGGGTGCTGGGACCGAATTGGGGTCCTCTGCAAGAGTAAGTACTGTGTACTCTTAACCACTAAGCTCTGCCTTTAGTAGTTCAAATAGTCTTGGTTGGGCTGGGAAGACAGTTCAGTAGGTAAAGAGTTTGCATCACAAGCACAAGGACATAAGTTTGATCTCCAGCACCCTGAGTAATAAAAGCTGGGAGTGGTGGCCTGTGCTTGTAATCCCATGGTTGGAAAGGCAGAGATAGGCAGATGGATCCAGGGACTCCCTGGCCAGCCACCCTAGTCTAACTGGAGTTCTAGTGAGAGACCTTAATTCAGGGGAAGAAAAGATAGATGGCTGGCTGACAAATGCACCTGCATGTGCATGCATGTATAAGTGTGCGACACACACACACACACACACACACACAGTATCTTTGGGCTTTTGTAGATCCTGGTACAACATAGAATTGCCTCAGTTTCTGTTTTAGGCAACTGTGAACTGTTCCCGTCTTGACTACAAGAACGTCCCCCCTGAGGACACACTGCTGGTCTGGAGTGGTGCCATCTTTCTCCTTGAGTGTCTGCGGTAGACTGTCCTCTCCTGAAGCTCCTGCTCCCTGGTTCCTGCTCTCTCTGTCCTGGGACTCACCACAGCCTGGCAGAGGTGATGCAGGGTCCCCTCAGGGCCTGGGGAGGTGGACAGTGCAGGGATGGCCGACAGTGCAGGGACAAGGTGGCCCAGGAGGGAATAGCAGGGCTGGCAGGTTGAATCTGTGTGTAGCCCAGGCTGACTGCAGATTTGCATCAGTTTTCCTGTCTCAGCCTCCCATACTTCCCCTCCCCCCTCCCTCCCGCCTTCCCTCCCTCCTTTTTTCCTCCCTTCTTCTCCCTCCTTTCAGCAGAATCTCATGTAGTTCAGACTAGTTTCAAATGTACTATGCAGCTGAGGCTAATCTTGAACTCATGATCTTCCTGCTTCCCAAGTGTTGGGCTTACAGGAATGGGATACTGTACCGGCATGCTGTGCTTCTCGACATTTCCCTGACCTTCGTTTACAGTTCTTAGCTTGTAGCTGTGGATCCGGCTTCATGGCCCTTGTACTGCTGTCCTTCTTTCCTTCTGACACCCGAGCTCCTCCAAGCACAGTGGCAAACATTTGTTGTCCCAGCTGAGACCGGAGAACTGATGCAAGCTTGAGGTCAGCCTGGGCCACACACAGAAGCAGAGGCGGAGGTGTTTGGGTCTCTGTGAGACCCAAACTAGCCCACCAACCAACCAAACAAACACACACCACCAATTAAACAAAAATCCACAGCCAAACTATTAGGGATTGAAGTGATATATTTGAATGTCAAGTTGAAAAGGAATGAACTTGTCACAGTCCATCTTTGTTGTCCACTCATCTGGATTTGGAGTCACCTAAGGGACCCATGAAGGCATTTCTGGAGAGAGTTAACTGAGCAGGGAAGATCCACCCTGAACATGAGCATACCATGTAATTTGCTGGGGTCTTAGACTGAGTTAAAGGGAAAAAAAAAAAAGACAGACTCAAGTACCAGTGTTCATTTTCCTCTGCTTCCTGAGTGTAGTCAGTATGTGATCAACTGTATCCTGCTCCTGCCTCTGTGCCTTCTCCAACACAGGGTCTTATATCCCTACAGACTGTGAGCCACAATAAACTCTTCCTTCAGTTGCTTTTGTCAGGGATTTTATCTAAGCAATGAGAAAAGTAACAGATACAGGTTGGGGAGATGTCTCAGCAGGTGAAGCACTTGCCATGCAAACATGAGGACCAGTGTGGATTCCCAGAACCCACATCTAAAGCCAGGTAGATGTGATGGCCGCCTGTGATCCCAGTGTGGGAGACAAGAACTCCCCAGAACAAGCAGGCTAGTCGCACTAGCCAAAATCATGAGCTCCGAATTCAGTGAGAAACCCTCCCTCAATATGTAAGGTAGAATATGATCAAGAAAGGCTTCTGATATCAACTTGGGGCCTCTACATACATGTGTGCACCCACACACCTGTACACATGCTTGCATCCACACGTTTGAACATATGTAGACAGAGATAAAAGGGGTGGATATGCTCGTGATACATCATTTATATGTATGAAATTGTCAAAGAATAAATCAAGGATATTCTATAAAAAGAAAAGTAATGAACACAGAGAAAACTCCTGGGCTCTGTGAGGGGCCCTGTCTGTTGGGCTTGCGGCCATCCCAGGGTGCAGTATAGCTGTTAGCCGACTGAGCAGACAGAGGAGGGAAAAAACGATGGAGTGGTCACTGAGAGGGGAAGGATGAGCTGCCAGTGTGTGGTATCTCCACTGTAAGGTCAGGTGGCTTCTCCAGGTGACGTGGAGGACTGAGGAGGGCATAGAAGGTCCTGAGCCTCATGCTCTGTCCCCACTCATCATTCACCCCAATATCAACTCAGCCTCAGACCCAACTCAAACTCCAACTTTAGCTTGACTTCCCCCCCCCCCCCCCCCGCCAAGCCCTCTCCTGCTTCTTTGGTCTCTCCCGACCCAATCTTAACCCGTCCTGCAGTCCTTCAGTACCCATGGGTGGTCCCTACTAAGGGGCAGTACAGGAATAGTCACAGTGATCCCCATCCTGAGGTCAGGAGGACCCAGGACAGGGGAAAATGGAGTGTGTTGAGGAGTGAGCATGGCTGTCTGGTCAGGTACCTGGCAGGGTGGTTTGCTGTGGTGGACGGGGTGCTTACAGAGGCAAGGGCTGTGGGGTTCAGGGAACAACCAGAGGTGATTCCTGACCCCAATGGCCGGAAGTCCTCACCTCTGGGGCAGACCAGACTGAGAGGAAGTTGTTATGGAGCCAAGGAAGATGGGTGCCGGGCAATGCCAGTGCAGTTATTGTCCTGGTGAAACCCCGGGGTAGAAGAGGGGCGGCAAATCTTGTTCTCTTCTCCCTCCAGTCTCTGGTGTTTCTCACCACCTGGATCCAACCAGGGGGCCAGGCCCAGCCTCTGAGGTCAGACTCTTACCAGGCATAGGGTAGGTCTATGAAAGGCAGGGATGCATCTGGGTCAGAGTCCCATGGAGGATAAATAGCTCAAGAAGAAAGAGGGAGTGGGGGCATGTCATCACAGAAAGGCATAAAGAGGCACCTACGGAAGGAGCTGGCAAGGGTGGGGCTAAGTGAAGGAAAGGGCTCAGCTGCTCTTGGAGCTCCCCTTCCCCCCAAGCTGGCTTCTCTGCATCTCCTCAGATAAACTCCCGGGAAGTGAATGCCTTGAGCTGGCAGAAGGAAAGTCAGCCGATATGTGAATGGTAAATCTCAAGGCTTCTGTTGTGGCCCCCAGGAGCAGCAGAGTCTTGAGGTATCCTGTGTTGCCCACCTCTGGTCCTCCTGGCAGGTCCTACATCCCATGTAACATACAAACATGGCAGAGTGAAGCTCTGTGCCCGCCTGGGGTTGATACCACCTGAGGGATCATGACTTGTTGACATCCTGGCATGACTTCCTGGAGGCAAGCTGCTGAAGGGTTATCATTCCCGTTTAATAGAGAAGCAAACTGAGGCTCATTGGGAAGGGGCTTTTCCAAGGCTGGGTAATGAGTTGGTTGAAGAGTTTTGAACTTAGCCCCGGGTGGAGCCTGAACTCGGACCTCACATGACCTCACACTGAGTGCAGACCCAGGCCTCCGAGTAGGACCTCCTCTGGAATATCCCTGTGTCTTGGAATTTTTCCAAAGGAAACTTTCACTAAAGATAAATCATCCTAAACTGGGCAGCGGTGGTACACACCTTTAATCCCAGCACTTGGGAGTCAGCACTTGGATATCTTTGAGCTCAAGGCCAGCCTGGTCTACAGAGTAAGTTCCTGGACAGCCAGAGTTACAACAGGGAAACCCTGTCTCGAAAAACGAAGAAAAAAAAAAGATGAATCACACTACTTGGGGAGTGCTCTGCTAGACATCATGCTGAGTTTCTTGTATGAATTACATCATTTAATCCCCCCTCTACCCTGTCACTTAAGGTTCAGTACTATTATGCTCCTTATTTTATAAATGAAGGAAACAGGACTCAGGAAGCGTTCCCCAGCTGGTACATGGTGGAGCTAGGCCTCAAACCTGGGTCTCCGTAGCTCTGTAGGTTTTCACTCATGATGCCTCGCTGAACAAAAAGGACCAGAAATAGTAGAGCTTCTCTTTTCTTCAAACAGCCTACAGATCCTTAAGTAGAAGCTAGCACAGACAGGCTTAGTGCACACAGCTCAGGTGCAGCCTGTGATGAGGGAGGCTGTAGAGAGGACATGTTTTCCTTGCTGTCACCTAAGGGAAGCAGAGGAAATGGCAGGGCCTGTGGGCTATGCAGTGGATATTCCGTACTGCACAGGGCACCCTATTACACATGTGGGCATAGTCCATGGGGTATGGACATTGTTGAACATTGATGAAGAGGATGTGTGCCTGACTGGGAAGGTGGTGGATGTATCAGGAGTCATTCCTTAACAGTTCTGTGCTTTGCATAAGTGCACGGTACGTGGAAGACCCGCTAAAATCCTAATTTGGGGCTAGGGATGTAGCTCACTTGGTAGAGTGCTACCCCAGCATGTATGAAGCCCTAGGCTTGAGCCCTGGTACCACACGAACTGGGCATGGTGGCACATCGCTGCGATCCTAGCACTTGGGAGGTAGAGGCAGGAGGATCAGATGATCAGGGTTGTCCTTTGCTGCATAGTGAGTTCAAGGTCAGCCTGGGCTACATGGGGATCTATGGTGGTGGTAGGGCAGCAAAGAGGGCTTTCTAGGAAGTTTGGGCAAGGGTGAGTCTTTGGGGCTTTATTTGATATATCTTCCACCAGTCAACACTTCCCCTGGGGCTCCCTGTGTATCAGTAACTTTTTTCTTTCTCTTTTTTTTTTTCTTTTGTTTTTTTTGAGACAGGTTTCTCTGTTGTAACTCTGGTTGTCCTGGAACTCACTCTGTAGACCAGGCTGGCCTGGTCCACCTGCCTCTGCCTCCCGAGTACTGGGATTAAAGGCGTGCACCACCACTGCCAGGCAGTAACTTTTTTCTTGTGTCCTCTACACCCTAAAGAGTCCCAAGAAGAAACTAAAAGTCATCCCAATTCCTTTTGTGGGTCAGCATGAGTTTTGGAGTTGCTGTGCCTGGGAGGGGGGTGGCTGGAGTGTTCCCCGTAATTTTGAGAAGTCCCTTGTCCTCTCTGGCCTGTTTACTTCTATGCAAGGGTGGGTGGTGACCTCGTGGATCCCCTCACATCTGGTTTTCTGCTGTTCCTTCAGCTGGGAGCCCGCCCTCCCATTCCATCCCCGTCCTCCAGGCACGGGCGCTGGCCATGGTGCTGAAGACAATCAAAGTTTCCACAGGGGTTCGGAGGCGGGTGGGTGAGCCACGCACTGGACTCAGGGCTTGTGACAGAGACAAAGTTACCTTCACTGTGTCCCGAGTGTTCTTGTTTATAAACAGTGAGGAGGACGGTGCAGGGAAAGCTGAGTCTCATGAGCTGTGGGTCCAACACCTTCCTTGGAAGCTGTTGGCTGAAGCTGAAGCTGAAGGCTACTCCTTGAGTTTGGGCTCCAGGTCTGCTCTCAGGACAATTAAGGGCAGCAGAGAAAACAGCGGCATGCAGAAATGGCTGATAAAACTGTGAGGGAATGTCTGTTGACAGTGATTTGGAGCCTGCGGCCAGAGATGAATGATTGAAACACCAGGCTTGTTAAAGCGAGAGCACGTTTGATTTCTCTCCCCTGCACCGCATGCGATTTAGCTGGAGGGAAGTTAGCAATCAGCTAATTGACATTGAATTAACCATGAAACTCAGCCCGTGCCTTCTCTCTGAAGCGCTCTCCAGTAAGACTTTATCAAGGCTTTGAATTATTGATTATTACTTATAGCTCTGATGGGGTGATTTCCTTTTATTTGTTTTCACGTTGGGTGTCCTTCATAAGTGTCCCTGAGAGAGGGAGGCTTCAGATTCAAAGCCCTTTACCTCAGAGCAGTGGGAAAGAGTGCCGAGTTCAGGGGGACAGATCCAGACAGTCCATTCTGCCCCTGATAAGCCTGTATCCACTAAACTGTAGGGTTGGGGGTTTTGTTTTTATGGCTGTTATTGTAGAAATCTGGCACACTGTGAGTAGGAGGGGCTCCGAGGGCCTGGTCGGTTAGAGTCTGAATAGGAATGTGCTTCCTACATCTGCTGTTGAGGCCTTGCCTGTAAGGACTTCTATCCCGTTCCTTCTGATTGATTTTTTTTTCTTTGTTTTGTTTTTCAAGACAGGGTTTCTCTGTTGTAACTCTGGCTGTCCTGGAACTCACTCTGTAGACCAGGCTGGCCTCCAACTCACAGAGATCCTCCTGCCTCTGTCTCCCAAGTGCTGGGATTAAAGCTATGTGCCACCGCCTGGGTGATACTTGAATTCTTACAACATCCAACCCAAAAATGGGGTTCTGAACCCTGTTTGTTCTTGGACAGGGACTATCAGAGTTGGAATTGTCTATGCCCCACCCACTGGCTGACTCTGCCCCTTGGCAGAATAGTGATTTATACGTCTTGTCCGCTGACAGCCTTTCAAAGATCTAAAGTCTCTTGTCCCCCAGATCAAGCAGCTTTTCAGTTTTTCCTCGGAAGAGTCGACTTTGAATTTCCTCACAAACTTGATTCCTTTTCGTAGGAATCCAGTGGATTTGGGCACTTCTGAAAATATAGCACCTTGAACTGGGCGTGTCACTACAGCCTGGGAGTAACATGGCAATGGGACTATCTCTTTTTTCAGATTGAATATTAGAGGGGCCATTGAGATGGCTCATAAATGAAGGTGCTTGCAACCAAGACTGAAGACCTGAGTTCGATCCCCGGGAACCGCGTGCTGGAAGGAGAGAACTGACTCCTGTAAGTCGTCATCTGATCTTCACACACATGCCACGGCGTGTGCATGCCATATATGTAGCATAATTTTTAGAAAATGGGATATAAGAGCCAGGTTCAAGGTCATTCTTGACTGCATAGCCATTTTAAGGCCAGCCTGGGTTATGTGAGACCCTGACTCGAGGAGAAAAAGAAAAAGAAAAAGAAAAAGAATTACAGAAAGAAAAGATAAGGAAACAATATTAAAGAAAGTGAATATGAGGACTGGATATGGTGACTCATCTTTAGTCCTAGCATTTAGGAGGCAGAGACAGGTAGAGCTGTAGGAGTTCGAGGCCAGCCTAGTATACATAGTGTGTTGTAGGCTAGCTGAGGCTACACAGTGAGACCCTGTCTCAAAAACAAAACAAACCAAAACAACGACAAAATTGATTAGGACTTGCTTGGCAAATAGCTTCATTTTCCTGCCAGCTGCCGCCTCTTAAGTTCCGGCGCTTTCATAATTTCCTACCTCCCTTGCAGCCAGCCAGTGCCACATGATTCATCTGGCCAGTGGCCTGTGGCCCGAAGTGATAGATGATGCTCTGGAATGAGACATTAGGAATGGCATTCCAACTCAGTTTCCTTGCCCTAGTGGCCCAGAAGCTATATGTTCCAGATGGCATCAGTGTCTGACCTAAGCAGCCTGGGTCCCCGAGTCACCTCTGAAGATAGAGCTGTCCTGAGGAGCTGCTGGACCCTCAATGGATGTGAGCAAAAATCGGCGTTATGTATGAAGTCACTGGAGTTGTTGCTGTACTGGTTACTGCTTGGGCGGCTCAGCCTCACCAGACCTGAATGACAGGTCAGCTAGCTCTTGCTCTCTGCATCAGGCTTTCCAACAGTTTCGTCACCCATATAGCTCCCGTCCCTGCCCTGTCCCCACTATACTCTGCAGCAATTCCTAATATACTGACTTTGAGGTCACAGCTGTGCAGTGGTCTCCCAGGACCTGTTCTCTTACACAGAGGACCTTAACTTTGGCAGAATGAAGAGTAGGAAAAGGAAAGTCTGGGCATCCAGGTGGAGACAGGCAGCACCCCCTCAGGGCTTTCTTTGGAATGAGGTAGTGTGGATTGGAATCTCAAGTTCTGGGTAAGGGTGTTTGCTCTGCAAGCTTGAGGATCTGAGTTCAAATCCCCAGCACTCGGGCGAAAAGCAGGAAATGGTTTTGTAATCTCCACATTGGTGGGGCAGAGATAGGCAGATTCCAGGAGCTCACTGGCCAACTAGTTACTAGTTTGGTAAGAGTCCCTGACTCAAGGCATTAAGTGGAGAATTGTAGAAGAAGACACTGAAGTCCTGTTTTGGCCTCTGCATGTACATGTGTGGGTATGTCTCACACTCACTGACATGTGTGAGTTATGTGTGCCACTCGAGGGCATGGGAGCCCGTGTGTGCGCTTGGGAACACACACACACACACTGTTCCATCACTGACCTAATGGGTGTTGGTTGGATAGTTATGTAAACTGTTAGTTTCTGTCAAATAGAGATAATAGTGTCAGTGTCTCAGGAGCTGAGAATATAATAATATGTTTCACAGCGTATTATTAAGCACATTAAAAAGTGTCTAGCATGCTGTGTTGTAAGTAAATGCCAGGTGTAATCTATACCATCGCCATCATTACTGTCACTAGGTTCAGGGAGCATTGGTGCCCCAAACATCTGTGTAGGAGTGGAGGAGAGAGCCTTCTGGGAAAGGTTCCTGCCTAGGGCAGTCACAGGTGGGGACTTGGCAGGTACAGGTCAAGTTCCAGGTCGAGTAGATCCCTTCTCATACAAAGCCCACATCCTGGGCTTATCCTTGCAGGATGGTCCTCAGAAGATGAACACAGACCTTTCTTCTGCCTCCTTGAATTTCACGAAGCAGATGTCTGGCTGGACACGCATGTTGTCATATCTGGCTGGTTTTTCTAGTGCAACTCCGACCGGTTCTGCTTGGAACTCAGGCAAGGTAAAAACATAGTTAGGAGCCATGTCCCTGTGGTCTGGTGTTCAGTGTGTAGAAAGCGGGGAGATGCTGGGTAGGTGCTGTGTTAGAAACAGCACACATAAACAGATGTCATCTAAAGATTAAAGAGAACCCTTTTTATTCCAAAGGGGAACTCTGTAAGGTCCCCTACCTTGACAATGTCGCTGTATAAACGCACACAGTTTTAGATTCTGTTGTCTTTGTGGAAGAAGAGAGGCAGTTTGCTTTTTTTTTGAAAATTATTTTAAAAAACTTATTTCCTTTTACTTGCACGAGTGTTTGACGGCATGTGTGTATGTGCACCATGTGTGTGCCTAGTGCCTGCAGAGGCCCAAAGAGGTAGTCAGATCCTCTGGAACTGGAGTTGGACGCTACCTTGTGGGTGCCAGGAATCCAACCTGGGTTCACTGCGAGAACAGTCAGTGCTCTAAACCGCTGAGCCATCTTTCCAGCCCCAGCTTGGATTTTTGAGCATTGAACTCAAACTGCCATGCAATAGCGTCCCCAGAACTCCACAAGGGAAGACCTCTTGTCCCTCTTTGACAGATGAGGCAATGGAGACCTCGACAGCATATGAGCTGGGGGCCTGAGGCCAGCATGCTCGGCTGCAGAGCTTCCCTCTTCCCAGCATTCCTAGCACGTCACTTTCTTCCCTACACCTGTCATGTGGCCCGGTCTTTCACCTCTGCGCTGTGGCGGGTGTGTCCTCTCTGTTCTTCTTGAGATATTTCATAATCACCTCACACGGTGGGCTTCCTCTCCTGAAGATGGAAATAATAAAAGCCCCCACTTCCTAGGACCGCAGTGAGCTCTGAGCCGACAGTCACAAGGTGTTCAGCACACTACCTGGCAGGGCTGGCGTCTCGTGTTCCTTAGTGACCGATGCAGCCACTGCGTGCTGGACACTGCTAACCGTGCTCCCAGCGTGGTGCTCAGTGCTTTGTGAACTGCCTTTCATCAATACTTAAGCCAATCCTTTAGAACCTTTTCATTTTGGGGAAATTGAGGCGTTTGAGGTGTGATCTGCAGAACCTGAGTTCACACGTTAAGGGAACAGCATTGTAGGAGTCTGGGGCTTTATTTTTAATGAAAAAACCAATTACTTACTTATTACACGTGTATGAGTATGTGTGTGTGTGTTCACACGTGTGGAGAGACGTGCGTGTTCATGAGGAGGCCTGAACTTGACCTCTGATGTCTTCCTCGATAACTGCCCACCATATTTATTGAGGCAGGCTCTTCTGTTGAACATGGAGCTCCCAGTTATAGCCACTTTAGATAGCAGCTTGACCCAGGGATCCCCTGTCCTTTTTCTCCTGAATGGTCTGGCAGGCTTGCTCGGCTGTCACGTGAGTGTCGGGATCTGAACTCTGGTCCTCGTGATTGCTCAGTCGTCGCTGTATTTACTGAGCTACTTCCCCAATTCGGGGTTCTGAATTTTGATTTTCTGACTCTGGGAGTACTCGGTGTGCGATCAGAGCCATGGGCTAGTCGTAGTACTGTGACACTAGCTTCTGTGTGTTGAGTGGTTATTACATGCCAGCTTAGCTCCCCTCTATCTGGGTCTACATCTACACACTTGTTTTCATATCTGTGTCTGGGTTTTAACAACCGTCCTCTGTGAAGCAGGTCCTGTTCACTAGGTGAGTTTTTGACTCTTGAGACTAGAGATTAGGTTACCCCCTCAAGATGGCCCAGCCGAGAAACTGTAGTGCAGAGACCTCAGCCCAGGTCTACCACAGGCCATGCATTTAGAACCCAACTCTGTACCACTGGCCCAGCTGGATGATGTGTGTGCATGTGTACCTGAGTGCACGTGTGTGTGTGTGCTCACGCATACACACACTTGGGATGTCTTGCAGTGCTTGACATAAAAAAAAATATACCAAACATCTACTAGGAACAAAAAGATTCAGGACGTTTTCACAGGAAGGAATAAAGACACCTATGGCCACGAGTAACCCAAGTGTGTGAATAGCTTGGCTTTCTAATGGCCCCAGGTAATTGGAGCAGGTCACAGCCAGTTTGGTTCAGCTTGATCCAGTCTTGGCCAGCCCTGTACAGTGGAGCTGGCTTCAATAGATTTGGTTTGGCTGAAGCCAGCTTGAATCAATTAGATCTGGTTGTTGCCAGTTGGCACCAGTCTGAACTGGACTGATCCACTTTAAATACTAGCAGTCTCTTCTGGTTGACTTGCCTCTCCTGCCTTAGTGTTGGGACTCCGGGTTGAAATCCTCTTGGACTGCCTGCTTATGTGGCTTTGGTTGGGACATTTGTGGGGGAGGGAATATAAATAGATAAATGGCCTTATAGGGTCTGGCCCTCCAGTCTCCATCAGCTGGAGGACCTCAGCTGGCCAGCCCTAACGTGGATGATTACCAGAGCATCGCCTCCCCACTTTCCATTCCTGCTGCCCGCCCCCCATGCAATTCCCCTGCCGCATGCTCCTTCTCTGCTGTTCCATTTGAGCTACAGCATTCCTCCCTCTCTCCCTCTCTCTCCCCCTCTCTCTCCCCCTCTCTCTCCCCCTCTCTCTCTCTCCCCTCCCCCTCTCTCCCTCTCTCTCTCTCTCTCTCTCTTTGAAGGTACAAACAGGATCTGAATGAGCAAACTCAGAGCTGTCCCCCGTGACAGCGGGGGCTTGTCAGGGATGGCCGGGTTGATGGGTGGGTGGTGTTGCCTGTGATGGGTGACCTGTGTGTGTTGCTCACATTGTTCCAAGACCCTGAAACAGATGTGACGTGCACCACTACCCTGGTGATTCAACAAAGCGTTGATGTGTGTGGGGGCTGGGGGAGGGAGGTGGGTACAAAGGGCAGGCTTGGGCTAATGGGATGCCACATTGCATTACTGTCCTGAAGGAACCAGGCTCCCTCAGACAATAACAAGGGCGAGGGAATGAGGTCCAAACAGCCCCAAAACAGGACAGGGCTTCCATGTGGGGCACACTTCAGCTGTGGGGCTCTGTGCCCAGGGGGACTGGGTTGGGATGAAGCTGTGGGACTGATCAGGCCAGGATCTGTCAGAAATCCAGCTCCATGATGCTTGGAGGAAGCTGACAAGCACCAGCCACCTCCTCCTTTCTGTGGGTGCCATGCCTAAATGCTGGAGATACTGGCTAGCGGGCAGGGCTACCTCATTGGGCATTCTAACCTTACAGCTGGAAAACACATACATGTCTAATGCATTGTTCAGATCTTGAGAAGGTTTGGCAGCTGGGGCACAGGATCTTCCTCACGTATAGGAAGAGGGTAGAGAGAGGAACAGGGGTCCTCTTTCTATCCTATCTAACAGTTTTCCTCTGTATCTACTGCCAAGTGCTTTAGAGGAGACTGGTGGAGGCCTGGCCTAAGCCCCACTCTGTAGTTTCTTGCCTTGCTACCTCTGCCTACCATTAAGCAGACCATGCAGGGCTCTCGGGAACAGCACTTACCTCTGTGGGTCTTTGCTCTGGCTCCTTGGTAGGTAGGTGGGGTCAGGCAAATCTGGCAAGGGGTCATCTCTTTGGCCTGCATTCTCTTCTGCTCTTTGCACTAAAGCTCAAGGTTGACTCTTCAGAGCCTTATCATCTGGGAGTCCAGCTGTGCTCAGGAACAGCTGTGCTCAAGGGACTGACTGCTGTGCCCAGGGGGGACCGACAGTCCACGAACTGGCTTTATCCAGGGACTACCTATGCCTGTGGGGTGACTTTGCCCAGGAACAACTGTTCCAAGAGACCATTTGAGGACTTTACATGTTGGGGGCATCTGAACCGACAGCTAACTTGCCTACTAGAGCCTTGCCTGAATGCCAGCCCAGTGCATAGTATTTAGGTACTGTGTACCCATGCCTATGGACTAATGATGCCCACAGTGTCTGTCTAGGGGCTTGATGTGCCTAGGGATTGATATGCATGGAGGAGCCGGTGCTTAAAGAGTATTTCTAGGGACTTCCTCGGTCCAGAAACCAGCCTTCCCCAGAGATCAGTTTTGTTCAAGGAAGCTGGCTTTGGCAAACCAGCAGAGACCAAGGACAAGCCCTAAGCTTGAGGAGACATCATATATAGAAATGTAGGGCTCATGGTGCCCAAGAACTAGCTGTTGCCAGCCATGTATAGGGATTGGGGTGTGCAGACGTAGGAAGAGAGAGACTCCTGCCTGAACGTGAAGGAATGGGTTTAGCACGGAGGGGTATCCAGCTGCGTGTCATTATGCCTGGCGTGAGGGCCTTCAGCAGCAGCTCTTGTTCCAGGACGGTGGGGGAAGGACATCTGTACTCAAGACCAACAGTCTTAGGTCCTGTGTCTACTTGGAGCCTGGCGAGTTGAAGTGCTACCGAACACCAACTGTGTATCCGTGCATTCTGGTCTTCTCTAACCCATCATGTCATTTCCTGTCCAGGATAACCCCACGAGGCAGGAGTTATCACCACTGTCAACAGGAGAAAAACAGGTTCACAGATAAAAATCTTTTCTAGTTTTTCTGAATCCAGAACCCTGTATCCACTTTTATTTGTTATTTGCTCTTCGTGTGTGTGTGTGTCTGTGTGTGTGTGTGTGTGTGTGTGTGTGTGTGTCCACACGTTGTGCAATGAAGGTGGAGACCAGAGGACGACTTCAAGTCTTAGCCCATAGGCTCTGCCCACCTTAATTTTTGAGACAGAATCTTTCACTGGGATCTGGGGCTCGTTGATTAGGCTGGCTGTCCAGAGAGCCCCAAGGATCCTCCCATCTCTGCCTGGACTCCCCAGGGCTGGTGTTTTACAAGTGTGTGCCACCATGGCCGGTTTTTTATGTGGGTGCTGGGGATCGAACTCAGGTCCTCATGCTTGCATAGTAATACACTTTACTGACTGAGCCATCTCATTAACCCCGCTGCTTTTGTTTTGTGTGTGGCTCAGGCTGGCCTGGAATTTGGGATCCTCCTGCTTCAGTCTCCAGAGTCCTGGGATCATAGATTCGTGCTGCTACACCCTGCTCCCGACTCCAGGACTCTTAATCAGGATGATTGTGTGACTCTGGCCTCTCTGCAGAAGGGGAACCTGGACATAGGTCAGAAACCAGGCTTGCAGTTGACATTTGGCAAGCTCAGCCAGCCTGCTTGTGCCAGCATCCCTGACTCCCCTGAGAGAAGGGCACTTGGCAGGCTTATGAGGAAGGGCTTCCTGCGAGCTGCATTCCTGCTCGCTGTCCTGGAGGCTGAAGGGAGCCTCACAAGCCCCCTTTCAGAGCACTCAATAAGGCCTCTTCAGAGCCTGGGCTCGGCTGTACAAACATGCACATCTGGGCTGCTGTCCGGAGCAGGGCAGCGGAACTCCCCCACAGCTGGCCCGCTGCTCCTGACCTTCAGGACAAAGAGAGGCTTTGGCCATGTGGGGGCTCCCAGGAACTTGGGGCTCTGGAGGGTACAGCACGGAACAGCTTTCTCCGGCTGCTGCCTGGAACTCTGCCTCTGACAGCGCTTCCTGCTGAGGGCATGCCCTTCCCCCCTAGAGGGTTGGCACCCATCAGGACTGGAGAAGACAGAACAAAGGCTGCAGGCTGATAGGAGCCAAGTAAGGGCAAAGAAGAGCCAAACAGCCAGCTTGTACTAGGCCCAATCCTCCCAAAGCTTGTAATTTTGTGAAATAGAAAGACACAGATCAGTCATAAAAACAATAGCAAATAGGAGCGGCCTCTTACATGGTGTTCAGCTTCTGAGTTACCTTGGGTGCTCCACATATTATATCTTCACAGCAACCCTACCAGGGTGCTGCTGTTTTGTAGACTTGGCACTTGAAGTGCAGGGTAGTGAGGTGACTTGCTGAAAGTCACACAGTGAGTAAGCACCAGGGCCAGGATTTGAACTTGGGTTGTGTAAACCCTTATCGGTGACTCACCTTTACAAACCACAGCAAGGGCAGTACTGGGGTGAGCTGGGGGTAGGTGGGGAACTGCTTGGGGAGAGAATAGGCTCTGGGCTGCCAGGTGGAGGCCATCACAGTGGTTTAGGTGGGAACTGGCAGCCATTTGGCTTGGTCCGGGGCAGAGGCAGAAGGCATGGGAAGAAGGGCAAGCTGTGGAGACTCTGGGTGTGGAATAGCAGTAGCTGGTGGCTGGGCTGCTGTGGGAGTGAGGGTGGGGTTGAGGGCTCCACCCAAAGCTTGGGGAAGGAGCCAGCTAGCTCTACCTGCTTGCCAGGCCCACCAAGGCTTTTCTGCTTCTTCAGGACGATGGGAGGGAGGCCTGCGGGACATGCTTGGGGCCACCGACATGGCTGTGCTCCAGCTGCTGGGATCATCCTCAAGGGCTGGGGAAGGGAAGATGTGTGTGCGCAGAGGAAGCCTAGAGCTGGGCCACAGACTTGTATTTGAATCCGGATTTCTTGGGTGACGTGGGAGACTCCACGCGGCTCGCTTAAGACTTTATGCCTTAATTTCTTCTAACATAATACCTTGGGATACGGCTCCTCACCTCCTGAGGGCTGCAGAAGATGGTGGGCAGGACAGAGAACCTCAGAGATACAGGCTAGGGGATCTCTGGGCTAGTTTAATTGTCTTGTTCAGCCCATCAGGGGAGGCTGGCTGGGGCAGGTTCAAGGAGGTCTGGACACTGGGGTCCAGGATGTGATATAATGTTGGCCATGCCTTCTCTGTTTTGGGCCTTGATTACCTGACCAGAGATATAAGCCACCCCTACACCCTTGAGGTTGGCTAGTCAGGGTGCTCTTACTAGCTAGTGGAGGCAGCAGTAGTGTCCACTTGACTCCAGGGATCAGGCTGGTCCCCAATAGCATCTTATTCATGTCAAGCTCATCCACTCTTTCAGCCATGCTTACGAAGTGCCAGAGCCTGGCTGGCAATTATAACTCAGTGTCAGAATGCTTTCCCAGCATGTTCTGTCCCACAAGCCCAGACCACAGCACAGAACAGCACAGAGTACCAGAACAGACCCTGCCTGGCCTTTGTCCTGTGTCATGGTGGGGACTCAAGGTTGGCAAAACCCAGCTTCCCAAAGCACACCGTGACAGACTGTGGCAAGACAAAAACAAAACTAAAAAGCCATCAACAGAACGTTAGGTACAGCAGAAAGTTCTACAGGGACAAAAGTAAATAAGTAAACAAAGCCAAAAATCAAATTCCTAGCGCTAAAGAGAGGCGGGAGAAAGGCTTCCTCGGGTGGTATGGGGAGGTCAGGTCTCCTGATAGGGTACTGATGACGGAGAGGCCATTCTGAGACACCTGGGGAAGAGCTGGCCAGTGCAGGTGACTGGGGTAGGGCAGGAGAGCACTGGCAAGTGGGAGAGCCAGGTCGTGCAGGCCTTTAGAGGCCTTTTTAGGGCGTGTAAACTTTCTTTTTAATTTTTATTTTATTTATTTGAAACAGTTTCAGTATGTTGAGCTGGTTTCAAACTCCAGACCCCAAGTGATACCCCTGCTGGGATGGCAGGTGTGTGACACCTGGCCCTGCCAGTGTGAACTGTATTCCAAGGACCCTGGGAAGCTTTTGGGAGGTTTGAACCTGGGCCTAATACAGTCTGACTTACGGTTGTGCTGAAAGGGATCAACAGGAGGGAGGTCTCCCACGGCCACCTTTGGCTCTGTTCCTGCCCCAACTCTGGTAGAAAGATCACTACTCTATCTGTGAGACCTTTCCCCTTACTCTTCCAGGCCATGGGGTCCCAGTTCCCAGGCTCCAGAGAATAGTGAGGATCCAGGAGCAGGAGATGGGCTGGAAGCCACAGGCAGGGACCAGAGACCAGTGTCAGTGGGTATAGGCATGGCTGCTTCTATCCCATACATACACAGGCCAGAGCCCCACCCCCACCCACATGGGGCTTTTGAATTAAAAAGTCTTAACTTTTTCTTTTAAATGGCAGCTCTGTGTACTGTACATGGTAATTAATACATTAGCATTTATGCAAAATACCATCACAGCCAGGCTGGTATGTCAGCTGCCTTCCTGAGCTGCAAAAATGTGAGCGCCCCGAGGTACCTCAGACAGGCCCCCGCCCCCAGCAGACAGTTTCGTTTGACCTGCGTCATTCACTAACATGTCTCGGGAGTCTGGGCGCATGCAACACATCTGTGCACACCGACCACTGTGCATGATGCTTCTGGGTGCTCTGTGGCATGCATGTGTCCTTGTGTGAATGAATATACATGTGTGCTTGTGTTTATGTGAATGCATGCATGTGGCGTGTGAGGTGTCTTTGTGTGTCTGCCTGTGCCTGTGTGCTGGTCTGGGCATGTGTGTTATAGGACTCTGTGGTTTTATTTATGTATGTGTCTCTAATTGTGCATGTTTGTGTATATGTAGTTTACATCTCGGCATGCTCACTACATGTGTATGAGTTTGTATATTTGGTGCTGGATATGTATATATACATGCATATCTATATTTGTGCTTCCATGTTGCATATGTGTACATGTGTCTTACATGTAATGCCATATATATATTCATGTTTATATATCATGACATCTCATGTGCAAACACCTCTGTGGGTCATTAAGCATGTCTGTGGGGATTGAGATTTGTGTCTCAGTGAGATTATGTGCCTATATGTGCTTGTATACATCGGTGTATATTTCTGTGTCTGTCTAAAAATTGTGTGTGTGTGTGTGTGTGTGTGTGAGAGAGCATGCACACACATGTGTAACTCTCTAGAGTCACCATGAAGAAGAATGGAACATCCTGGAAATGGTAATATCTGAATTCCAACTCTGGCCCCACCTCTTGCTAGCTTGTGACCTTGGGAAAGTCAGTCGCTTCCCTGAGCCTGTATGACAGAAGACTGATGGACTGTAACAATGGTAATACATGCCCACCGGTCACTGGGCTGCTGCCATGGAGGGTCACATGTGGGAGAGATGTACCAAGAAACAGGCGGTGGCAACCTGGTCCTCACAGGGATGATCCCGTATGGCACATGCTGTGCTGTGGGGTAGCATCAAGCCCGCAGAAGAGGATGGGCCAGGTTGAGACTAGAGGGTGTTTCTCCATTAAGTGGCATCTGAGAGAGTGATTAGTTCAGCAGACAAAGACCCTGGGAAGAGCAGGCCCTCCCTTGGGAGTTCAGAGTTGGAACAACACCACTGCCTACCCCATTCAGAGTGGCTGCAGAGCAAGACAGACGAGGGGCTGGGGTTGCTGGAGGTGACAACCCAAGGCAGTGGGTCCTGAGGGCAATGGGGAGCTACTGAGCTCTTTCCTCACAAAAGGAAAACATATTTCATTTGTTTATGAATGGGAGTGGGGTGGGGTGGGGGGCATGGGGGATGTGGGGGAAGCCACCAGAGATGTGGGGGAAGTGGCCAGAGAGGTGACTGCTGTTGAGGGTATGCTGGGAGACACCCTCCTACTGGCAGAGCAAGGCCCCTGCCAGTATAAGGGGAGAGTGGAAGGGGTTCGTCAAGGGGTCCTGAGGTTGAAATAAATGGAGGGGACCGAGAAGGAGAGCTCGAAGTGGCACTCAGTTTATGGTTTCATTGTTGGGAGGTGGATGTTGGCTGAGATAGAGGGCACAGGAGGAGGGAGGAGTATGCAGCGGGGGGGGGGGGGGGTCTCTGGAAGGAGGGTGATGAGTGTTAGACATCTTCAGTTTGAGATAACTACAAAATGGCATCCATTCATTCATCTGTCCATCCATCCCCCACATGTCAGACATTGAGAGACCAAGAGGAACTAGATAGAAGATTGCCACAGGCAGAGGTAAAATCAGGTGCAAAGCCCAGAGGCAAAACATGGTGAAGCCTGGGAAAAATTACAAAAGGCTCTGGAAGGTGGGAGCTTGCAGGGGATGGGAGGGAGCCAAGGCCCCATCATGCAAGTGGGTTAGAGAGGAAACACATTGGAAGGATGGTAGGACAGCAGGAAGACAGGGTTGGATTGGGTTCTTGTAGGAAGCCTCTTCTCTCCTCTTGGTGTTCATCCCCAGAAGAGGGCTTCCTGGCCTTCTGATCTCAGACATAGGGCTGATGATCTGTGCAGATGGCCACACACATGCGAACAGGGGTGAATGCTGGATCCTAAAAAACTGTGCCCGGGATCCCACATCGGGAGGTCAATCTGTGGCAGTTTCTCAGGAAATATTTGTTGAGTGAATTGTTGATTGAATGGGGACCCCCTTCTGCAGTGACTGGAGGAACGTTGGAATCACTTGTGGCAGGGCATTAGGGAGACTCAAAGATGGGGGTGACTTCAGAGCTGGATCTGAAATGATGTCAGGGCATAAGCCAGGTAAAGGGAGGTAATGGACAAAGGCGTGGGGGTATGACAGCGCCTAGGGCTGGGCTGGTTAACACTGACATCATCGGAGTGGCTACAATGGTTTGCATAGTGAGGTGTGGAAAGGATTTGGGGACTGGCAGATCAGACCTCAAATGGCTTGAGTGTCAGGGAGAGGCGTTTAAATCTCCCCTTGTCCCTTGGGAATATGGAGTCACAGAAGGCTGGTTTTGTATTTTACAGAGTCCCGTGTTCTAGATCCAGATGGAGGAAGGGCTGGACTAAAGGCAGAAGAGGTGGAATCCTCGTGTGTCTGTAGCCCAGGCTGGCCTTTAACTCCTAATTCTCCTGTCTCTCCATCCTGGTACCACCATACTGTTTTCTGTTGTCTGAAGCTTGGATTTACAAGCTGCCCTTGGTTGTGATCTGACCACTCCCTGTCTGTATCTCACTCTAGGCCTTGGATTGGCCAAGTCACTTGGCTTTGCAGGACACTAAGTTGCAGGTCACTAAGAAGCCAGAGTTTGCAGAAGGAGGAGCATAGGCAGGGGCTTTGTTTCACCTCCTAGGATGCAGGTTCCCCTCAGGGCACTGAAGGCCTGCTGCAAAGCAAGGCTGCTTCCCTTCCTCTCCACCCGCACTGGTCGCACTGGTCGGGTAGCGTGGGAGGAGGCGAGGACAAGGACCAGGAGGAGCTCATGTATTTTCATGCAGCAGCCTCAACACTCAGCCACAGTCCCAGCTCACAGAGGCCTGGAGGCCGCTCTGGGGTAGGCCGACCCTTCTCGAAAGCAGACGCTCTGCTATTGTTCAAAATGGAATTGGTCCCAGGAAGCTTGGAGCCTTCGAAAAATCGCTATGAATTTTGCAAAACAGCTCCGAGGCGATAAAGCATGTCAGAGGACTCAAATGTGGAAAACCCTGTCTAGAAACTCCGCTCTGGACAGGCATGGATTCCTGGAGGAAGGGACAGGGGCAGGCAGTCTAGCCCTAAGCACCCTTCCACTGTAGCCTGGGAGGGTACCCTGCTATTCCAGAAAAGGAGACAAGCCCCTGGGTCTCGCCGGCCCCCTTCAGTCTGATTTGTCTAGCGTCCTTGCCTTTGGGCCTCTCACAGAAGTACTTCCTATCCTTCTCAATGCACCTATAGTTCTTTTGAAAGCAGCCTTATCATTTTGTTTAAAAAAAAAAAAAAAGGATACATATGCTCATATGCAAAAAGAAAAAAAAAATCAGACAATATGGAAAAGTTCAAAGAAGAAAATGTAAAAACCACCTCAGATTCCAGCAGCCAGAGATAACCACATAACATTTTGGTGAGCGTCCCTCCAGACTTCTCTCTGTGCATAAATATACACAAATAGATTCTACGTATGCAGCTCTACCCCGAGCGAGATCAGATGACACATGCTGTTCTGTCACCTGTTTCCCCCCCACTCAGCAACATGTCCTGGACATCCTCCATGTCAGTTCCTATGGCTCCACCTCACAGACTTCATGCCTGCATCGTATGCCTGGATGGCCTGGTCTCTGGTTCTGTTTCACCTGCCTCCCCCTGTCCCCAGGTCCCCAGCTGACGGAGATAGAAGGCTTTCCAATTGTTTTGCTTATAGGCATCCCTGCAGTGAACAGCTACAGGCTTCTGTCTTTGCATATTTCATCTGTTCATCTATACTGCAGATGTTATTCACGCGTGATCTATATACTGGCCCACTACCTAGGGCAGGAGACACGAATGATGTACAGAACAGGCTCCGTCAGTCAGTCCTTGGTCTTACGTGGAGTTTATGACGTTGTGGTTGTGGCGAGACAGGACAGGGAATACGGCAATTTTTTTTTTCCTTCAGTGAGCATATGTATTAAGTAGTCACACGGATATTTATCCAATTAACACTCCATCCACCGTACCAAGGAAAAGCCCATAGTTAGGAGGCAAGGAGAGAATGAAACTAGAAAGGTCACTTAGTTGGGAATCAGGGAAGGGTTCTCAGAGCAGGTGATGGATGACAAGGAGGCTTAGGGTGTAGCTCAGTGGTAGAGGGTTCATCACGCGTGAGGGCCTGGGTTTGATTCCTAGAATCGCAAAAAGAGAAACAAGGCAGATGAGTGGACAAAAAGCCGAGAGCAGTGTTTCCATGACAAACATGGGGAACTCCTAAAACTGGAAGAGTTGGGTCAAAGGGTAAGCAGAGCTTGAATTTTGTTACGCATTGGAAATTGCACTCAGGAAGCTGCTGAGAATTTACAGTCCCATTAAGGGTACCCATGAAGGTTCCAGGCTACAGCACGAAGGTTCATGCAGCTAGCTAGCGTGGAGCGGGCTACGCACAGCAATCGCACGCAGGAAGTGAGCCGCCCTGCCCGAGTCATCACTGTTCTAATTATCTTTGCCAATCTAATCAGTGAAAAATGATATTTCATTTTTGTTTTTAGCCAATGTGTCTTTTTTTTTTTTTTCCCTTTTGGACTCTGCAGGAAATTGAGCTCTCGGGAGGGGGAGGGGTAATGGGAATGAACCATCTTTCTTAAACCACCTTTGTCAGAAAACTTCCTACATTCTTTGGGGATGGAGGAAATGCCAGGAGTTCCCCAGCCTGTACAGGGTCCCATCTCAGAGTAGAGCCCCTGGGTCTTAGAGATGAGTCCCAAGTGGCTGTGGGTTACCAAGGCAGGCGCCAATCAGAGCTGATGAAGGCGGGTGGAAAGAGGGGGCTTGGAACCTGTGTAGGCCAGCAGGCATTGTCCCTGTGGGGTGGCTAGGCAGGGGGTTGGGGGACTCAGGAGGCTGAATCCACATGCCATTAGGAGTGCTTAGAGATCCCAGGTGCTCTTGGATGATATTAATGCAGCTATATGAATATTAATAGCACGTCCATTAATATTAATGACAACAATAAACAAGTGTGAGGATTATTTTTAAAGAGGACTGCTACTCCAGCTGTTGTCTCCCTTCATTAGGAAGCCTCTGAGGTCCCGGCCTTTCTCTCCTCAGACCTCTAACAGACGCCGAGGCATGCTCTCAACCTCTGCCCGAGCAGAGCAGAGCCCAACGGACATTTCCAACACTTTGGGTTGAAAGGGAATTGATGTAGGAAACCTCAAGTGTCCTTCTAAGGAGTTCTGGGCAATATGTGAGGCAGGCAGGGGCCAGAAAGGTTTGTGTGTGGGCAGCCCGCGATAGTGACTCCATTTCTGACCCACTAGGGGGCAAGGCCTGAAGGTCCAGTCCGAATCCTCAGATGAGTGTGGGCAGGGGGTGTGTCGGGGGCCAATCCCTCGGAAAGGTGTCTAGAGGAATTACCCTGTTAAAGTGCCCATGAATTATAGAAAGGAAGAGGGGGAGAAAGGCCCAGCATATCATATGTGTAAATAAAACAGAGTAGCGGTCAGACATAAAAGCCAGCTGCTGAGCTCTCTTACCGCAGCGCCCCTTCGCCTGCAGACCCGCCTCCTGCCGAGTCCCACGGTGAGTCCCTTGCAGCCTCCTCCTTCAAAGGGTTTGTTAATAAGTCAATGACGGAACATCTAAAGGGGAAAAATATTTCTCTTTATGGTTGGAGATAATTGTCCCAGGAAAAAAAAAACAAAAAAACAAACCTTTAATTACAACTCACATGGAGAAAGCTTGATTTGTGGGCAAGGCCCAAATGCTGAGGAGCTGGGTGTAAAATATTTGTAATATTTAGGGAACCTAGAGTTTTACATAAAAGTAAACAGCATTGCCTGAAGGCACAATTTCCAGCAACACAATAAAATGTGCAGTGAATTTATGGCGGCCATCCATTAGCTCTTACCAAGGCAACGTCGCCCCTATCTGTCGTCCATCATTATAATAGAGGGTTAATGCACCGAATTTACATAAAAAAGTCATATTGTCTGCATGAATTATTTACACTCGAAGCTGTTTTTACAGCTTGGTTTCAAGCTGGATTCTGGGAGAGATTCTGCCAGTAAATTACTCTGTGGAGACCCTGGGTCTATAACCGTGCGCGGAGCCAGCAATGAAAAGAAAGGAAAATGGGCAGGCCCTGGCGGGTCGTTGGTGCCGACGCCTCTCAGGTGGGGGCTGGAGGCACCAGTGGAGGCTGCAGGAGGCTGTGGGACCCTGCTACAGATGGGGTTCTGCCTTTGAGCCAAGTGTCTTAATGGTCACTGTCCGGCTGCCCGGACACTGCGGGCTTCCTAATGTTCTTGGAAGCGTAGGGATCCTCCTGAGGCTTATGAGCCTCCGGTGGCTGGTGTCTAAGGTCTTTTAGGGATCAGGGTCCTGGAGAGGAGAGAAATCACTGCATTTGTCGGAGCTGGGGCCTGTGTCAGCAGTGTGAGATCTCTACCACCGCTGTGCAGATGGGAAGATGGTAGCCCGGAGGATGCTTATGTGAGAGGCAGGAAGTGGCTTATGCCTGTAACCATCGCAGGGTTACACAGTAAGAAGTCTCTGTCTCAATACAGACAAGAAACTGCAGTGATACTAGGTGGGACAGCTGAGGCTTGTGAGGAGGAGTAGGGGTGTCTTTGGAAGGACAGACTGCTCGCCATCATTGCTGTCCTGTTTTCTAGGTCCTTTAATTAATTAGAAGCTGTCTGAGACAGGGTGGACGGTCTGGCCTGGGTTCTCACGTTCTCTTTACATTGGGTTTGCAATATTGTGAATGGCTTGTGTTTTTGCACAGTGTGGAATTACAAAGTCCTTGTTGTGGAGGGAAAGACTGGATATTTTTTGTTTTTGTTTTTTTTTTTTTGAGACAGGGTCTTCTTTTGTAGCTCTTGGCTGGCCTGGAACTCACTATATAGACCAGGCTTGCTTCTACCTGGAGTGTTGAGATTAAAGACATGTACCACCATGCATGTAAGCTGGGTTTTTATTTCTGTGCCCGCTGTGTAGCCAC
This sequence comes from Cricetomys ansorgei, assembly GCA_026225945.1. Taxonomy (NCBI): domain Eukaryota; kingdom Metazoa; phylum Chordata; class Mammalia; order Rodentia; family Nesomyidae; genus Cricetomys; species Cricetomys ansorgei. Next base: position 12,600,353 of record JAMJFZ010004114.1, read on the forward strand.
AGAGAAGTTTTGGGAGCTCAGTGTCCTCGTCTGTGAACTGGAATTTTAATTAATTAATTGACTGATTTTTATTTTTTTGAGACGGGATCTCACTAGGTAGCCCTGGGGCTTGGAACTTGCTAGGTAGATCAAGCTAGCCTCCAACTCGCCGAGATCTGGTTTCAGAGTGCCGAGGAAATCTCACAACTGTCCTGTTCCCAGGCACTCCCCCCACCACCACCAAAGGAAGGCTGTGTGGGAAGCTTGGGGTGTGGTGTAAGCTAGGTCCCAGGGGACAGTGGGCTCTCTGGAGGGAAATGTTGAGATCGGGGAAGACAGAGGCACTTGAAAAGAGTGTAAGATGGAGAGATGGAGAGATGAAGTCAGACAGCCTCGCACAAAGAGGCAACAGGATCCTAGGAACTGAGAGCTAGGATCGGACAAGGAGCAAATGGTATGCAACCAGAAGATTGAGATAGGAGAAGGGACATGAGAGGAGAGGAGATCTGTGGGAGAAGGAGACTTAAGCTGTCTGGGCTCAGCTGGTTGCGGCTGTGGGACCGCTTCCCTGCACAGTGAAGAGGTTGGTCCAGGCCAGGATCCTCTCTCATCATCGGGTTACCTGGGCTGTCCCCCTTCATCCAGTCTAAGAAGTGCGGGGCTTCTCTCTGGCCTCATCTTTTTGCTTTTCAGAACTGGAGGCCAGAGCCCTGCCCCCACTTCCCTAGCACCTGGGTTGGGTATGTGCTTCTTGTAGCTGTCACTGCATTTGGGTCTCCCGCTCCTAGAGCAGCCACAGTGGGTCCCAGGGGCCTGGAGACAACAAATGACTCCCTGCTGATGGGCTCGCTGCCTCCTGCCTGCCAGCCCGTTCTGCCATCCTGCTACACACAGGCAGGTAATCATGCAAGGCCAGGGAACCTCTCCCTGCCTGTGGGGGTGTGATTTAAACCTGAACTTGGCTTCACTTCCTCTCATCCCCTGGGAAGCAAGATTTAGATGATAAATTTCTCTGACTTGCTGGGAGCCTGCACACACACACACACACACACACTCACACACACACTCACACACACACACACATATACTTCTGTATACATAAACGCACATATTATGCATACACATACATGCATGCACACAAAGGTAGATGCTCACATGTTGCAGATTCCCATACATACAGGCTCGTGTGTGAATCCACATGTACAAATGTGCCCGCTCATTTCCAGTCCACACACATGCCAGTTTTACACATGATGTATGACACGTACACACGGCTCATGGCCACAGGTTAAAGAAGCGTAAAGGTAATTTGTGATCAGAACAGCAATAATGAGTGGGATGGAGGGGAGGCAAGGGGCAAGGGGCAAGGGACACTGAAATTTTTAGAGACCCCCCCCCCACTCCCAGCCTCACCTGCCTTGTTCCACAAAGCCGTGGCATTGGTCTCTTGCTTGAAAGTGTGTTCCTGTGTGTGACTGCATGAGCTTCTTATTATTATCTGTCCATTTCTGTGTGTGTATGTGTATAGGAGCCCCTGCCACAGTGTGCCAGTGGGGGTCACAAGGCAATTTGTGAGCGTTGGTTTTCTCTTTTCACTATGTGAGTCCTAGACCCAGGGATTGAACTCAGTTTGTCAGGTTTGGTGACAAGCTCCTTCACCCACTGAGCCTTCTTGTGGAGCCTGCATTTCTTTTCTTTTTTCTTTTTTTTAAAAATTAATTTACAAATTGCATTTAGCTATTGTGTGTGTGTGTGTGTGTGTGTGTGTGTGTGTGTGTGTGTGTGTATGTGATGGTGTAGAGGTCAGAGGACAATTTGTGGGAATCAGTTCTTTCCCTCTATTGTGTGGATCCCAGGGATGGATTTCAGCCTGTCAGGCTTGGTGGCAAGTGTCCTTATCCACTGAGCCATCTGGCCAGCCCACTGTATGCATTTTGGTGAGTGTTTGTAAGCACGAGGGCCTTTGTTGAATGCTGAAGCAGATAGTCTCTAACATGGGAAACTGGCTCATTGAATAGATCTCAGAACTGGAATGTGTCTATTGCTCTGCCATGCTGCTAGCCTTGGGCAAACTGTGGCTTCCACTTCTGCTGCCCTGCAGGGCGTCAGTATCTCTAGATACTTTACAGATACTTTCTAGTATCTGTGGTCTTGGAAGAGTTTCTCTGAGCCTTACTCTTAAGCTGAGCTATGTGTGTGAGTGTTGTGTGTGTGTGTGTGTGTGTGTGTGCGTATGTGTGTATACTTTTCACAGTAGAGGATGCTCCTGTGCCTGTGTGTGCAACTGTGATTCTGGTGGGTGGTCTGTGGGTGTCCCTGCTCTGTGGAAGGATCTGTGAGATGAGGCCCAGACACCATCCTTGCTTAGAGTTGCTTATTCAGCACCGCACCTCCGCCCGATATTACTTGAACATCCCCACCAAAATACATGTTGAACAATATTATTTTCCAGCTTTTAGAGAGGAGGGTCATGCTGTGTAGATCAAACTAACTTGGATGCACCATCTTCCCTGTTTCAGCCTCTCAAGTATTGGAATTACATGAGTGTCACCATACCTGGCTCCAGTATAAAATTTATCCCTTTCTGTGACACTTAAAAAGGTAGAAGCTAAATTTGACTGGCATCTGGAGTGTGATCTTTGTGAGGCAGTAGAGGTGTAGTGAGGCCGTAGAGCTGGCCCCTGAGCCTGAGATGGGGCATCATGGGACGAGGAAGAGTCTGCAGGATGCACAGTTCCTCTTGCCAGCAAATGCTCTGAGCTACCCGGGAATCCTGAAGAGTTCCCAACAGCAAGAACTTCACCAGATATGGCTGCCAGATCTTTTTATTGTTGTTACTTTGGGACAGAGCTTCTCTATGTAGTCCTGGCTGTCCTGGAACGTACTGTGTACTGTGAACTCACAGAGGTACTCTTGCCTCTACCCCCTGAGTGATGGGATTAAAGGTATGCACTCCCATACTTGGCAGCTGTCAGATTCCACCACCACAAGTTAGGCAGACTTCTTTATAGATTGCCTTGCTTGTGGTGTCATGTCAGAGCAAGAGAAAGAAAGCAGATTCAGTTCTCTTCTTGCTGCTGTTTTTACATTCTCCGTGCCTGGGCTGCTTTTGGGCACACTGGGTACTCATGGCTCTGTTTTGTTTATGGTTTCCCTCCCAGGTAGATGCCAGAATGTAAACTCCAAGAGGGTAGAAGCTGTAGTGGATTTGTTCATGAGTGTGTCTCCACTATTAAAACTGTCTCTGGCAGAGAGTGGCATTGTGGGTGCTTAGTATTATAGCTAAGTGATTGAATGACATTACCACTCCCTCCAAGCAGTTCCTCAAGTCCCTCTTTTCGATAGCTTGACCATATCACTTGAAACTGCCAACGATCCCCCTCCCCTTTTCCAATTTGCATAGTTAGAATAAGGTTTTCCTTTTTCCTACATTGCTTTCTGATCTAGTTTCATTTTTGTTGCTGTGATAAAAACATCCAGACCGTCCCCCAACCCCCCAAAAATAAAAACAACTTAGGAACTTAGGGGAGAAAGGGTTTATTTTAGCTTACAGTTCCAGGTTACAGGTCCATCACTGTGGGGAGGTCAAGGCAGGGACTTCAAACAGCGCGTCACGTTGCATCTATAGTCAAGAGCAGAGAGAAATAAGTTCGTACAAATTCTTTTGCTTCGTTGCTTGTGCTCAGCTGTAGTTTTCCACTCTTACACAGTTCAGGGAATGGTGCTGCCCACAGTGGGCTGGGTCTTCCCACAGCAGTTAGCTTAATCAAGACAGTCTGCACCTCACCCCCGTCCAACCGGCCCCTATACCTAAGGAAGACAGTCCTTGATTATTAAAGTTAACCATCACACTTTCCAATATGCCAATATTGGAAATATCATTCATTTAAGATTTTTTCTTTCTTTCTTTCTTTCTTTTTTTTTTTTCTTTTTTTCTTTCTTTCTTTCTTTCTTTTTTTTTTTTTTTTTTTTATTTTGGAGTTGTATTTTGTTTCTGGCATCCCTTACAAATTTTTGTTTTGTTTTGTTTTGGTTTTTTGAGACAGGGTTTCTCTGTTGTAACTCTGGCTGTTCCAGAATTCACCCTGTGGACCAGGCTGGCCTTGAACTCACAGATACCTGCCTGCCTCTGCCTCCCGAGTGCAGGGATTAAAGGCGTGCATCACCACCACCCGGCAGTAACTTTTCTCTGTGTCCCCTACACCCTGAAGAATCCAAGAAGAAACTAAAAGTCCTCCGATTCCTTTTGTGGGTCAGCATGAGATAAGGAGCTGTTGTGCCTGAGAGGGAGTGACCGTTTCTTGTTTTTGTTTTTTTTGACAAGATCTTGCTAAGTGGCCCAGGCCAGCCTTGAATGCGCAGCTTCCCAAGTGCTGAGATACAAGTGCACATTACTGTGCCCTCATGGTGGGTCTGGTGTGTCCACTGATGTCTCCCGGTTCTTAGCATAGTGTCGGGTGACAGCAGGTACTTCACCCACATTCAGCAGATAAGCAGATGGGCTTCTGTGAGTCACAGGGGGCTGAGTGGACTCAGAGTGTTTAGTGTAAGTGTGCTCGTGGGCGTGGTGGTCAGTGGCTGCAGCTTTCATGGTGCAGGTGACTGAGATCGGAAGCAGGCTGGGCTTGATCCAGCGCTCTGATCCCATGGGGCTGGTTTCTGATGAAGGCTTCAGGTTATGGGCCTGGATGTGGTCAAGGTTTGTACACAGACTCACAGGTGATTTTCTCATGCATCTAAAGAACCCTTTTCTCCACTGGCTGTCCCTGTGGTGGCCGTAGGCCTGAGTTCCAGGGTTAGTTCCAGGCCCCCCAGCAGTATGTCTCCTCTTACAACTGGCAGGGCCATGTCCCAAGCGTCCTGAAGCTCTACACACAGTAGTCTGGTTTGACCTCCCAGGATAGGGTGAGAACTGGTTGTCACTGCTGGAGGGGGCTATGGGGGACAACTGCCTGAGCTTGACAATGACAAGGGAGAGGGTCCAGCTTCCCTGTGCCTGGATAGTGGAGGTGTCAATAGCCCAGCATTAGGAACTGTATTAGCCAGGGCCCTCTAGAGGAACAGAACTGATACAATGAAAAAAAAATTTATATAAAATATATACAAATATAAAATTTATAATATATATTTATATAAAATATAACATAATATAAATTGTGGTGTCCAGGACCTGACGGAGTTGGGCTTTGCTATTACATTGACCTGCTGAATGACCTTGGAGGGGTTTTGTCACCTCTTTGTATCTTGGGTTCCTCAGAAGTAGAAACATTTCATTTTATTTTATTCTTGTGGAAGAATCAAGCTCTCCTCACTGGTGTGAGCTGGTGTGAGGGTCTGGCATGCAGGGGGAAACCTGACACTTGAGAGAGAAGGCAGTGGTCCCGGAGCCAGTGTGGCTTCACTAAGACATGGTGAATGCTTCAGGTTGTTCTTTGGATGACTGGTAGGTGAAGCCTGTAAGCCAGCAAGGGGCAAAAAGGAGGCGTTAGTTACTGAGCACCAGGTGTATGCTAATGGGACACACATGGTCTTACCTAATCCTTATAAGCTTGTGTCCTAGATGTATAGTCTATATCATGGGACAGTTTCCCAGAGAAGAAATGAAGTTTCTGGGAAACTAAATGACCTCGGATTCAAACCTAGTTTTGTCTGCCCTTTATACCCTGTCATGTGGCCTCTGAAGATTTTGGATAAACCCTCTCATGACCCGTGGGGTCACCAAGGATTCCTGTGAAGATACAGAATATTCTCATGGTAGAATGGCCCATCTACAGGAGGCCCCCACAGCCTGCTGCTGGGCCAACTTAATAGAGGTATGATATTTGGGTCAAAAGAGGGGATTACCCTCCAGCTTCAGTCTTTTCTGTGCTTGGGTGTAGTCTCTAGTGTATATATTTGAAGGTCAGTTGCCATTTTCTGTTTTTCCATCTCTCTCTCTTTTGAGATAGATGCCACATAACCCAGACTGGCCTCATCTTGAACTCTTGACCCTTCTGAGTGCTGGGATCACAGGCATGTACCACCTTACCTGGTTTATGCATGCTGGGGATAGAACCCAGGGTTTCGTGCATGCAAAGCAAATACCCTACCAACTGAGCGACAGCTCTAGCCTTTCTCTTTATGAATCTGCCTGAGCTTGACATTCTATCCAGAGCAGGCCTCAAAAATAATGTCTTTTATAAAGCATTTTCAAGATCTGCCTTTTTTAAAAATTTGCGTGTGTGTGTGTGTGTGTGTGTGTGTGTGTGTGTGTGTGTGTGTGTGTGTATGCGCATGCAGTACCCATTGAGGCCAGAAGAGGGCGTAGGATTCCCTGGAGCTGGAGTTACAGGTGGTCATGACTCTCCTGATTTGTGTCCTGGGAACTGAACCCCAATCCTCTCCAAGAGCAGCAAATGCTCTTATCTCCAAGTCTTCCCTGTTATCCCCCCCCCCCAAAAAAAAAAAGGTAAGAAAGATTGTGTAGAGTTTCTGAGCTTTGGTGTGAGCAGCACAGCTTTGGGACTGATCTTTACACCCAGCTGTCTTCCCTCAAGGGGCAGAGAAATGCTAAGGAAAATGTCGGGAGCCGGGCCTGGTCCCCGCGGCGTTCGCGGGGGGATGCGTGCCCACCTTGTTTCCAGCTGACCGCCCCCTCTGTCGTCAGAGCTGTGTCCCGTGGTCAGCGTTGGGCAGGCCCTGCTCTGCTCTTTGCTCTGCGGGAGCCGGGTGGCAGCCAGGGAGCTGAGCCCTGCTCATGCGGGGCTGCGTCTCCGCTCGAGCTGCCGTCACCTGCCAAGCTGAATTGGGCACAGGAAGCGCCTGGCGGGGAGACATGCTGTTGAATTTGGAGGCTCTGCTCTACTCCAAAATGCACTTCTCCTGGCAGCTGCCCTGTAGGAAGCTGTTGAGCTTCCCCGTCTCTGCCAGGATCACAGCCACTTTTTCCTGAGAAAGAAACAGGGCTGCAGACAGTTTTTCTCATTAAAGCCTTCTCTTTCCTCTTGAATCTGTTTTTGTGTTTTTCTCTCTTTTTCTTTCTCTCCTCCCCCCTCCTTTTTTTTTTTTTTTTTTTTCCGAACGGAAAAGTGAAACGGATGATATTGAAATAAACAAGGCATTTGTCATAAGGAGGTTAAAGCAGATTGCTGGGGGTGGGAAAGGGGTTGGGGATCCACACAGACCTCTCCTTGCCTGTTGAGGAAGGGCAGTGAGAGAGAATGCATGAGTCGTGTGTCCCCCCACCCCCCCAGCCTGCTTCCTCGAGGATCTTGGGGGTCCCTGTGCAGAGCAATGGGAAGGAAGATAGCTGTTATTAGGAGCCTACTGAGTGCTAGACTTGCAGTGTGCATGTGCTTGTTCATTCCCTAAGAGCCCTTGGTGGCAAGGGCCCATTAAACAGATTGGGAAAGTTGAGGTCTCATTGGAGCAGCTACGCAGAGGATACTCAGAACTGGTATTATGAGCCTCTATTGGTCTGACCTCACCTGTTGTACTGTTTCAGCTCCATGTTGATACCCAGAACAGTTGTGTTTTGAGCTGGAGAATAGAAGGATGAAGAGGAAGGGAAGAAGAAAGAGGATAAGGCTGTTCCTGAGGAGTGAGAATCGTGCCTGGTAAGACTGAAGGAAGCATGGCTGCACGTGAGTGTGCCAAGTCCTGGTTGCTGCGCTCTGACAGACAGGGGTGGGTGCCTTGGGGAGGGTCATGCCTGTGTGGGTGTGGGTGCACGGGTTCAGCTTGATGGCCAAAGCGGCCTTCCTGGCAGTGGGGGGCTGAGGAAGGAGAGTCCGGAGCAAGGCTGTGTCCCAGAGGAACAGAGGTAGGCAGGGGAGGGTCTGGCTCAGGTAGGAAGGGCTAAGTCGGAGCAGGTGGTGGTGGCTGTGGGTGCATGTGTGTGTGTTGGTGTGGGAGGCTCAGCGTGGGGGCTGTAAGATCAAACAAACAAATAAACAGGTGGGGGGGGAGCCCTGCGCTGGGAGGCAAGTGTGTGAGTCTCATCCTGGCTCTGCCATTTTGGCTTACTGTGTGATTTTGGCAAATTCCTTTCCTTCTCTGGGCCTCAAATTTTCCGTCTTCGAAATGCTAGACTTGGGTCTTGGAGCCTAAAGGAGCCTTGCGGCATCCCGTGAAGAGCATCAGAGTCAGAGAGTCAACGCTTGACTACCAAGCGTTGGCACTGGGACCATGAAATGCCAGCAGCTCTGGAGCCTGGCCCTTTGGGACTGCCTACTGAAACTCTGTTAACTCACTGAAGAGAGCCACTGAAGTAAAGGGAAGGGACTCAGGAGAGGGTAAACTGGCATCCTGGGCCGGACTGAGTGTGTCCAACGGCTTGGAAGTGAGACACGGGCATTTAAAGAAACCAACTGAAGTTGTTGAGGAGTTGGTGGAGGAGGAGGCTAGTGCTCAGGCTTTGATTCCCTCCTCTGGGTCGTGGCCGCCCGCCGAAGGGTGCCAGCGTCAAACCCACTGTGGCAGCCTGGTTGGTGATGGGTTGGCAGGCCAGGAGGAGAGTGTCACCAGCGACAGATGGTGCCTGTCTGATCAGGGCGTGTGGGGGGGTAATGTATGATAGCACCTGCTTGCAAGGTGCAGGCTGTGGGATAAACGGGGCGCTCTGGTTCACTGTAGACGAGGTATGAAAGGAGAGAAGAGGCAGGGCATGCGGGAGGAGAGCTAGTGTGTTAGGGAAGACCAGGGCTCACGTTGAGTGGAACACGTGTGTGGCGGCTAATTCGTGTGCCTGCTCATCAGGAGTTTTTACGTCGGGCCAGATATGGCTGGATTCCCCTCTCTGCAGTTGTCCACCTCGAGGGGCAGTTTCGTGACTTCGTCTGTCTTCTGCCTCTGAGTATTTTGAATTTTAAAGAGCCCACCCTCTAGAGATGACATCAGGAGTTGTGACTCTGGTCTCACCTGGGTTTCAGGGGACCTGAGTTGGGGAGAGAATGTGCCTGAGAGAAAACACTGAAGAGGCGGGTTCGTCTGGAGTGGCATTTTGTGTTCTCTGTTGCAGGATGCAGGTGGTCGGTGAGGGGTACCACGGCTTGTAGGACAGAGCGAGGGCTTCCTTCCTGACTCTAGAACATTCCCCCTCAGTAGCTTGAATTGACCATCACTGTAGTATTTACACCCCAGCAAGTGGCAGCTGCTCCAAATCAGAGCTCCCATCTCTCCCCAGGAGTTGATTGGGATATTTGCAGAAGCTGGTAATAAATGTTTACTGCTTGCTTACAGAGTGCGGTAGGGTGGGTGCTGGGTACCTGGCACATGGCACCCACAAACACAGAATGTATTGCATACAGTTGGTATTTAATAAGTGCCTTCCCCTTCGATGTCTCTTTTGTGAGGGAAACCTACGGTTTCATCCGTTCAGAGTCTCAGCCTCCCTTTGGCTTCTAGTGGCTAGCCACCTCAGGCCTCAGACCATGAGATCTTTCTCCCTGGTGGGCTGGGGAGGCAAAGAGATGAGAGTCTTGAGAGTCTACGTTTGCATCTCTGCCTCCTCTTCCTAGATGCGTAATGACCCCGGGCAAGGTATTTAATAACTCTGCTCCTCAGTTAGGTCACCTGCAAGCTGGGGGATGGCTAGCCAGCCTCCCTTATTAAGTTGTTATGGAGACAGAATGAGGTCATGGGGGCGTAAGCGCCTGGCACTGATGCAGTTTCAGTGAAAGCTTGGCCCAGGCTGGCCGTGTGCCTGTCTGGGGACCCAACTCTGGCCTTGGGAGGGAGGGCTGCAGCCCGAGAGGGAAGGCTTTTGGCAGAACATGTAGGTCATAGCGTTGGGGGGCCGTGGGACCCTCAAATGTATTGACATGCAGCGGAGGGGAACTCCCCGGCTGAAGAGCCTACTTGTAGGGCCTCACCTGCAGATTGCCGGATAAGCGCCTGGTGCGTTTCTGGGGCGGCTTCGGCAGCCCAGGCTGCCCTGATTTACCACTCCAGCCCCAAGCAGATTAAATCAGCCAGAGTCATTTGAATTTTACCCAGCCTTGTCACACAAATCTTCAAAACTGCTGTCTGGCAAGAAAACTTTCTCTCTACTTTTTTTGCAGGAAGACTAGACGCTCTAGAAATTGAGGTGAACTGGGAAAAGTGGAGGGGGGGAGGCATGGAGGAGGGGGGAGGGTGGGGAGAGCATTTCTCTCTGTGTGACGTAGGGCAACTCATTGAGCTTCTGCTGGTCTCAGGATTGTGAGCGAGGCCGAAAGGGCCGCCGGCTCGTGTGAATTAGCGTGCAGACCTCAGTGTGTTCTGTGACTGGGGGGACGGGACAAATGACTTTATGAATAAATGATCCACGGCAGTGGTGCAGAGAGCTAGAGCGTCGGGAGCCGAAAAGAGGACACCCAGTTGTCAGAGAGGTCTGGGGCTAAGGGAAGCTTAACTCCCAGCAAAATGAGTGAGAAAGGCTGGCGAGCCTGCCGTCTGGAGCAGTGTGTGTGGCCCCGGGGAGCCCCCACCCCCCTTTAGCCAATCAAGAAAAATCCCCCATTTTTGTCACAAGCACAGTCAGTGCCTGGGTCTCAGGGAATGGTTGGCGCCATTTGTGGAAGGTAGAAATGTTTGTTTGGAGGCGGAGGAAACAGCCTTTCTCTATCTGGGTTGGAAAGAGGAAACTCAAGGGTTCTTTCTGCTTCTGTTGGACGACTGTTAACAGAAATAGTGACCTGAGGGTCTAGTCAAGACGTGAAGAATCTACAAAAATCACAGGAAAATGGTCCCATCCCTTATCAAACTGTGCCTGAGAGCCTGTTAGATTTCGGAGCATTTAGTCAATGAGCTAGTGAATCTGTTTTTATTAATTCTGTCTTAGTTTTTTTTTAATGATTTACCACATAAAATTATTTACCACATAGAATCATTTACCACATAGAATCAGAGGGGTCTGAACGGGAAAGGAGAGCCGCGTGGTATAGCGTTGGAGAGAAAGGACAGCAGGAGTGTGCTGGGGTGGTGGTGGGGGTGGGTGCTAGGAGACAAGACTGGGAAGAAGACTGCAGCGGGGAGTACCTGTGGCCATGTGCACAGGGCAAACAAGGCAAGCAAACGTGAGGGCACGGCTTGGGGAAGATCAGCTGAGAAGTGTGTTTCGTTAGGTTGGACACGAAAGCAAGGTGAGGAGGGGAGACTTAAAGAATTATCATTTACTGACACCGCACAGAGTTCATTATCAATAAATCTGTGTGCTGTCTCATTCACTCCTTACGTAAGAGCCTAGGCCTGCCCCGCCGCCGTTTTAGTTTGAGTTTCAAAGATCAAGTGTGACTCGACTAGAGGATTAGTAGTTCCTCTTTTTTTTCTTTCTTCCTTTTTAGACAGGGTCTCACTCTGCAGTCATGGCTAACCTGACACCCGTGATGCGGTCTCTAAGACACAGAGACCCATCTGCCTCTGCTCCCTGAGTGCTAAGGTTATTAGCATGTGCCACCACACCTGGCCTTTTGAGGACATTTTACTAAACTCTTTTTTTCTTTTTTTTTTTTTTTGTTTTTTTGTTTTTTTGAGACAGGGTTTCTTTGTTGTGACTCTGGTTGTCCTGGAACTCACTCTGTAGACCAGGCAGGCCTCAAACTCACAAGAGATCTGCCTGCCTCTGCCTCCCAATGCTGGGATGATTAAAGGCGTGTGCCACCACTGCCTAGAGTCAAAATAATCTTAAAAGTAGTCTGAAAGAGATTGAAAAATGAGAGCAGGCAGAAGTTTCCAAAGACAGAAGAAAAGCGAATATCAGATATTAGTCTGCTTTACCAAGGACAGTTGTTAGAATTCTCGTGTTACGAATAGCTCTGTTCTATCACTGGGACAGAATGGAAAGTCCAGAAATGGATCCAAAGATTTAAGGATTTGGCTCTTTTTGGTATGATAAAATAGGATTACAGTTGAATCAATTGAATGTAGCATATTTGGATGATTTTATAGATTTCATTGAGCAGGGAAAATGGGCCAGTTCTTACAACATCAACAGGGTTCTCAGCCTACTGTAGTAGTGTCAGGCTGTGGAGACCGTAGTGATGTAAATGAATGAATATTTTGCTTATTTTAAGGTGCAGTGCATTCTTCTAAGCATATCATAATATCTGGAAGTCATGAAAAAATTACAAATTTGTATTGGTAAAGATGGTGCAGTGGGGACTGCGGCCAAACCTGATGTCTCGAGTTCAATTCTTGGGACCTCCATGGTAGGAGAGAATGGAATTCCTACAAGTTGTTCTCTAACCTCTACACGTGTGTGCATGAACATAACTAAATGTAAAAACTTAATAAACTTGACTATGTGAGAATTAAGAATTTAGGTACATAAAAATATTAAAGATTAGGTTGGGGAAGTTTATTTTTAGTTATGTTTGAAATAGTTTTATGCTCTGTTGGGTGAGGGGCTGTCTAGGGCGTTTTGTATTGTTTGCAGGTGTTGGATGTCTGTGGGGAATGTTTGATTGCTAATGATCTGCATGTGCTATTAGTAGAACACCTGAGGAGTTCTAAAAGAATAGAAACACCTGAACTGAGATGCTTGTGGTTCCACTGTCAGTATGGTGCTGGCCAGGATGGTGGTTCCCTCTGCTGAGATCTGGCAGAGTTTGCATGTATAAAAATGCCTTCTTGTCTTCCTTGCTGAGCTACCCCAGCAGTAGCATACTACTACAAGATTATGTGTGGTGGTGCATGCCTTTAATCCTAACAGTTCGAAGGCAGAGGATCGCTGCTAGTTTTAGGCCAGCCTGGACTGTATAGTAAGGTATTATTTAAGAACAACAGCAACAAGAACAAAATTTCAAGTTCACCGTCAGTTGCATGCTGAATTTGAGACAAGCCTTCAAAAGGAGGCGGGGGAGGGGTAGAATTTGGAGCAAATGGCTCATGGTTAAGAGTACTTGCTGCTCTTTCAGAGGACATGAGTTCTGGTCCCACAACCAGATTGTGCTCCTGGCCTTTGCAGGCACCCAAACACTTGTGGTACACACACACACACACACACACACACACACACACACACATAATAAAGAGGATAACACAGAAAGGATATAGAAAATTTTAATCTTATCTTTAATGCGCAAAGAGCAGTTACAGATTGATTATTAAGAAAAAGATAAATATTTCATTAGCAATGTGGGCAAAGGACAGGGGCAGCAATTCAGGAAGAAAATAACCAAAGATAAATGGAAAGAAAACACAACTCTTTACGTTTACTCAAAATCTCAGTAACAGCAACACGAGCCACTGTTCTCTGCCTTGCGTTCATTTCCGAAGGCTGATCGGGAGAGTGTGGCCTCTGCCGCAGGCGGTGGCGCAGGGCCAGGGGAAGCTGACCTCTGACATCCCAACTTGACATTGTCCTCTACAGAGTTCATGCTTGAGAACTGTGCGACTCAGTGTTCAAAAATTACGAAAAAACAAAACAAAACAAAACAAAAACTCACCTCGTGATGTTTTCAGAAGGTTGATTTTGGTTAGGGCCTTATTCATAGCCATCCTGGGTTACGCGTGGCCCACGGGCTACAGACTGGACGTGCATGGTAGGCTTTCTGGAGGGCAGGGTGATATTAGATGTCTCTCCCACTGAAGCAACCTCATTCGCCAGTGTTTAGTCTCAGGAGCTAAATACTAAAATGAGCAAAGAGATATGTGTGAAGATGTTTATCTCGACGTTACTGATGAGAGGAAAGTCTTGACAACAGCCTACGTGATCATCAGTGGAGACCCAGGAACATAAAGATGATGCACACATACAATGGAGTACTATGGAGTAATTAGAATAATTGTGTAAAGCTCTATTTATTGACATAGAAAGATGTCTGTGACATATTGTTGAGCGGGAAAAGCAGGTGTCAGCGAGAACAGTATGTATAATACAACTCCTTAGCTATAAAATTATATACATGGAGCTCGATGTGTATATATGCATAGAGATATGTCTGCAAGCCTGTTCACCAGAATGCCAGGAGTTATATCTGGGTGATGGGACTTTTTACTTTCTTTTTCATACTTTTGAGCATTGGTTTGATTTGGGCTTTATAATGAAGATGAATCATGATTTTCAAGCAGGACAAATGATAAAACTATTTTCATCTGGGAAGGAAGATAAATATTAACTGGGAGGGCTGAGCACTTGATGGTTCAATTTGTGTGGATAAAGGCAAGAGATGCAAGGCCTGAAAGGATCATGTGTGGGTGTCGAACCCAAAGTGAGACAAGAGGAAGCGTCAGGGCATGTGGGGGTGGCAGTGGCTGATAGGCAGTGTGGCTGCCTCCCACAGGGGCTGTTACCAAGGATGGAGCTGTGCTTTAGAGCTGGAGGAGGAAGACATGGGTGAGAACAAGTCGGGGCATGGCGAAAAGATGGTAGAAGGAAGGGGATGCAAGGCCCTAGAGTCACAGAGTACATTTCCTAAAGGCAGCTATATGTAATAATGCAAAGGCATGGAGCTGAGTGGAGAACTGGCTTCCTTACAAATGGAGGCTGTCAGTGACCTGGAAGAGTGGTTTTAATTGGGGAGGGGGGCGGGATGGGCTGTCTGGCCACTGTCACACGCAGGACAGAGAATTCCAGTTATGGGATTGCAGACTGAAGGGAAAGGGATGGAGCCCTGATTTAGGATGTCAGTAACAGGCATATGTGCCACCTGCCCCTTTGCAGGCTCCTGCAGACATCACTAATCATTCTGCCGAGTCTGAGGAAGCTTCAAGTCTTTGTCTCAATGGCTAATCCAGTGGATGGGAGCTGGTGGGAAAGTGAACCTCATGGCTGTGCCTGGGCTGCAGCAGGTGCTCGCGAGATGATTCAAAGGAAGGCATGGAAGGAGAAATGCAATGCTCCAGCATGAGCTAGAGCAAGGAAGGCTGGTGAGCTAGCCCTCCATCCATGTGGATCTGGACCACAAGCTTGGTCTCAAGAAATTCCCAGCTCAGGATAAGTGGAGCCTGAGCTGATAGGTAGAACACACTTACAAAATGGGTCCCATCATGAAAGAGCCTGATCATAGGTAACATAACAGTCAGTGCCCAGACATTAGAGTACCCACAGTGTCCCCCATCTGGCTATCCAGGGAAGTGGCTATCCACTCTACTGCCTGCAACACATAAAGGGTCTGTTTGTGGGTGCTAGCTGCAAGGTTTGAGAGCAGAACAAGACACTGAGTCTCAGTCATGCTTGGCTTGGAAGACTTTCAAGGAGGTCCGTGATTGTGTCAAAGACATCATTTTGATTGCATCCGTGGGAACACAGGGACCTGGGGAGAGGAGGCGGAGGTTGTTCTGGGCTCTTAGTAACCAGAACTAGAAGGATGTATGCACATAGGCAGAGCTCACCTACAGGGAAGGAGCAGACTGGGAGAGGCCCAGTTAGGAAAAGAAAAGCACCCGGAGGAGTGCAGGCAGAGGGATTAGTTGTCTTTTAATTTTCAGAAACACTTCCTTAAAAAATTACTCTTGTGAATATTAGTTTCTTGAGGTGTTCCACAGCAAAGGATTCCATGTCGGTGAAATGCAGCACTCACAGACGGGGCACGTGTATACATGGTAAAGGCTATGAGAAGTCCTGGAGGGAAGAAATTAGTTCAGTGTGGATTTTAGAATAATCCTCAAATTTATTTGCAGAAACCTTTGAATTTGACATTGTATCTCTAGCGGGATTCATGGGTTAGAGAAGGTGACCTGATCTGGGTGTTCCTCCAGGGCCGCTTCGAGGTTAACGTGGGGACGTGGTGCAAAGTTAGATTCTAGATGGGTTCTTGGAAGAACTCTGTGCCTACTGCAGAATTTTTCACAGTGGCAGAAGCAGTAAAAGGAATCAGGGCAAATTTCAGCTGAAGCTAGGGGTTCCAAGTTCTGGGTGCATGTCAGCACAGGCTCTGGGGTCCTATGAGTCCTAGGAGGGGCTTTTCTGGCTTCTCACAGGGGGTGCCATTTCCTCAGATCCTGCAGCCTCAAATCTCAGCTTGTGTTGTTCTGTGTTTCACCCAAGAGTCCTTGGATGCTGGAACTGAGCAGTCGGTGAAGGTGTGGACATGTGTATATCCTCACCCAGCCCCAGATCCACACCCCAAACTGCACACCTCGGGAGCAGCTGGCGACACCCACAGTCCTAATTGCTTTTCTGTACTCAGAGACAGTCCCTCTCCAGGTCCGATTTTCCTGTGCATTCAGGTAATAGCTGACAGGAGCTAGCTGTGTCAGACAGGCAAGTGGGCAGCGTGTTTGCATGTCACCCAGTGGGTGTATACTGAGCTGCCAGCTGAAATGGATGCCCTTGCCCTGGGGGACTTGACCAGCACCATTCAGAGAATCTGTAAGATTCAGGTCTGGTGCAGGAGTGGGGACAGGATGGGTGGAAGTAGCGATCCCGTTCAAATGGCTGGAGGATTGTTCTCTGAGTCCTGTTTCAGGCTGGAATCCCACAGTCAGCCATGGGAGCTCAGAGACTTGGGACCAGGGAACTTTCAGGACTGGCATGTGCAGAGGACAGGGAGGCTGCATGTGTCTTGAGGACAGGGGTGCGGAAAGACATCTCAAAATAAGAGAGTGTCACTGTTCCCTAGAAATGACCGTGAACCTGCAGAAAGACAAGTTCCTGACAGTTGGAATATCACCTTCTGTAGAAGGTGGGCAAGCTTCCTGTGGGTTTCTAGGTTCCCAAGTGACACCTGGCCTATTTCCTTGCCTCTGTCCTTAGTAACTCTCAAAGACTCAGGGAGACCCCTTTGATGTTTCTTTAAAGTAGCCCGCAGCCCGCAGCCGATGGTGGAGGCTGGTTGGGATGCTGGACCACCAAGGTTCTTGCTGGTGGTCAGGAGAGGTGTCCTGGAATGGGCAGGCCGGGCCTCTCTTCCCATCAGACTTCCTGTGGGTGGCTTGTGACACTTTCAATTTGCTTCCTGGTTCTTTCCCAGGAGCCAGCTCCATTCCTCAGCCCCGAGTGGCGCTCCTTGGGCCGGAAACAATGTGCGTTCTCCACGACTGGGAGTGGAAGTCAGCAGTTTGGCACCGTCTGGCTGGCAGCCTCTACCAGCTTCCTTTGGCACTTTATTGGCAAAGGCGGTGACATTTCTTTCAGTTGGGTGGGTGGAGCTGTTATGCAAACTCCCGCTCTCCTCATTCGCCAGATGAATATTCATGACTCAGGCAATCTGTACCAGCCAGACTTTCCTGAGGGCGGCAGCTTTTCTTCTCTTCCTCTCTCTTTCTTTCTCCTTCTCTCCTTCCCAGCTCTTTGGAAAGCTGAAGTGCGGCTATATTTAATTTACAAATACTGAGCTATTTAGCTTGCCTTTGGGATACAGGCTTTGGAGAAGAGGTGCTTGGGGTTGGGGTTGGTGGTAGAGGCTCTGGGTCCTGACCCTGTGTCTCCAGGCCCCAGTGTCTACTGCCTGGATCTCAGAGTCCAGGAAGCCAGTGGGGCTAGGGGTCCTTTGAGCTGGGAGTCTCAGTGTCCCTGTGCCCGAAGATACAGCAGCTCATATCACCTTAGGCCATGTGGGCCTCCGAGGTTGACATGGAAGTCGCATTTGTGTGGGCCAAGCGCATCAGCCTGTCCCAGCTCTCCCCCTCCCATCCCTGCCTGCTCGCCTTTGTGCTCCAGGCTTGTGGTCAAAGCACTGAGGACATGGGACATTTACTAGTCATTGGCTTCCTTAGGAAGAACCAATCTGGATTTGGGGCCCTGTTCCTGGGGTACACACTGATCCCTGTCTAAGGACAGCTCTGTTAGATGTGGTGGTTCATGCCAGTAATGCCAGCATCACAGGGAGGTGGCGGCAAGAGTTCAGGGTTATCCTCAGCTATAGAGTGAATTTAGTACCATCCTGGCTTCATGAGATCTTGAGACCTGTCTTAAAACAAAAAACAAAAAACAAAAAACCAACCAACCAAAAAACAAAAAACAAAAAAGACAAAAAACAAAAACAAAAAAAACGCCCAAAAAACAACAACAAAAACTCAACCTAAACCCAGGGGGGGAAGAAAAAGGCAGCAACGAAAAGGAATAGTTCCCTAGTCTCCTTTGTCTCTTCCCCCAAGAGGCACCAGATGCCCTGGCAGAGGGGTCAGAATCTCCAGGATTTTCCAAGAAATTTGGTCCTAGCAAGGATGTGCTCGCACGAGTATGTCTTGTGTGTAAATATTTATGCACAGCTTAAGCGAGTCTGTATGCCTACATCTATGTTCAAGTGTTTGCGTGTGTGTCTGTATGTGTAAGGGCGTGAATGTGTGTGTTGAGGAAAGCCTGGGAACGTTTGCATGTGCGAATGTGCCTCTCCAGTTGAGTTGCGCGTGTACCTCTGTGAGTCTGGAGTGTTTGTCTTTCTGGGGACCCGGGGCGCGTGTGAGTGTAAGTGCATGCCTCTGTGTGTGTGTGTGTGTGTGTGTAAGTAGATTGACTGTAGGTGTCAAAGTAAGAGTCCAGGAGAGAGGCAGAGGGAGAAGAGTAGGGAGAGGCAATTGGGGTCTGGGGCATGCTTTCTGACCTCCATTGTCTGCTGAACCTTTTCCTCTCTGGGTTTGGAGAGGAGGAGGAGGTGTCCCCCCCCACCCCCCGCTACCCCAAGTGATACAGATTCTATCCAAGGATGCGAACAGAAGGTTTTCCAGCACAGATCGTCCTGAAATCACTTTATATTCCCCCCTCCCTTTATCTAATCAGAATAGCAGCGTTAGGCTCACCCATCCTCACTGTTACCCACCATTCAGCTCAGCCCCAAGGATCGGGTGGGGAAGGAGGGAGGCTGTCCTGCCTGACCCCCTTTGAGAGCACCTTTCAGCCTGTAGCCAAGGAGCTGTCTTCCGGATCTCCTCTTCCCATGAGGCCCGTGCCTTAGTGGCAAGAGCCAGCCGCCTCCCAGCCTGCCAGCGACTGCGAGGCTCTTCCAGAACCCACATCTAGGCCCAGTCTCATTTACAAATATGTAAATTTGCCTCTTTTCTGGTATGCAAATGGAGACATGACAAATAACTAATTAGGGTCAAAAGAAGCACTTGAACCAATTAGTGGAAGGATCTGTCCCTTTCAGCTGGGAGGAGCCTGCTCTCTTCGCCATCTGACTCCCAGACACTCAGCATGGCCCTAACTGGGTGGTGGTCATGGTAGGGCCTTATCTTCAAAAAGCCCTGCTTTACTCCTGGGTCTCAGTCTCCCCTTAGTTTCTTCCTCTGTGAATGGAGGGAGGGATGGCAGTGACTGCCTTGTCCCTCACCCTCTACTCTTGTGTCATGGGGCTGCATTGAATGCTGTGAAGACTATGTTACAATTTCTCTAGTGTTGGCACGCCTTCGCCATTCTGGTCAATTATGAATGGCTACTGCTAGTGTTGTATTGAGAAGGATTCTGAGGCTAAGAGATGGGGATGGATTAGTGATGTCTGCAGCGGGCAGGTCCTTGGACTCCGGCAGGATACGGGCTACGTATTTATTGGCCATGAAAGATACAGTTGGAGCAAGAACCTGTCTGGTGCCTTGATTGAGTTATTTGGCCTTGAGCACAGCTTCCTGGTATAGAGCTGAGACATGAGAGTTGCTCTCATGAGTAAACAAGGGGTGGTTAGGCAAAGGCTCTTTGTCATCTGGGAGGGGCTGCGTCAATTCAGCATGTCAGTGGGGGCATCCACATTTTCCCATTTCAGAGGTGAGGCTGCCTGAGGCTGGAGAGGGGTAGGTGGCTTGGAGAGGCAGCAGCAGAGGCCTCTCAGCCAGACCTGCATGCCGATAGGGCTGTTCTATCTGCTGTTACAGGATCCCATCTCCCCTGAACCACCCCCGTGTTGGTGCACCAAGCGGGCCACAACAAGCCCTCTGGCTTGGCTTCATTGCCGGGTGAGAAATTTGGCTGAATTGGCAACTGAGAGAGTTGGGCAATTGCCATTCTGCAGCCTGGGGCCTGGGCCAGGACCAGTGGGCAGATGTAGGGCTGGTGGGCGGCTGAGTACCAGGGAGTTAGTCAAAGCTAGCAGTTGGCAAGAGAGAGCCAAGGGGTGACCTGGCTTGAGGAGAGTGTCTTCAGGGGTGGTGGAAGCCAGGGTCACACTTCAGAAAACAGTCCAGCAATGTGTCACAGGCAGTGGCGGGATGTGCCAGCGTCTCTGAGCATGTGTTGGGTGTGCGTGCTCAAGTGTGTGCGTGCGTGCACATATCAGTTCAGGAATAGGTGTGTTATGTAGTTGTACATGCCTGTGTTGAGGTGTGTGTCAGTGTGGGCCTGCATGTCTGTTTTATTTTGTTTATCTTTGCTGTAGCTGAGACGGGACCCAGGGCCTCGTGCAAGCTAAGGAATCACTCTACCTCTGAGCTCCACCCTTACCCTCACATGTCTACGTGTAACTAAACTACGTGTGAGCGCCTCTGTTATGTCTGTGGACACATGTCTAGGTTTCTGCCTGTATCTGTAAATGTAGTTTCTACACCCTTCCCGTCTGTGCCAGAGTATCTGCAGCATAAGCCAGGACACCTGTCAGTGTCTGGGGACTCGGACCAGGGCCTTCTGTTGGCATACATCTGTGCACATGTTACATCTATGTCAGAGCCCCTCTATCTTGTACACATCTATAAAACTGCCCACGCTTGTATGTATCAGTGAGCCTCTGTATCTAGGCTCATGTTTGCGTGTGCGTGTGTGTGTGTGTGTCCACTGTGCGGTGGATGCTAGATGGGCTAATTTGTGTGTCCTTATCCCTGCCTTGAGCTAAGGCCGACTGGGCTCCCATGATCCTTTGCTATGCTGAGATGGAAGCCTCCCTCTGGTTTCCCAGGGTTTTGGACCACTGGAGAAAGACCTGCTGGCCCTTTGGTGCTCATTCACCCCTCCATCTTTCTTCATCTCATCCCATATCCTTTTTCCGTTCTTCCTTCCATGACTTAACCTCTATTTTCTCTCTTTTCCTTCCCTTCTCTCAACTCTCTCTGTTGAATTTTTTTTTTTTCTTTTTTGGTTCTTCGAGACAGGGTTTCTCTGTTGTACCTCTGGCTGTCCTGGAACTCACTCTGTAGATCAGGCTGACCTTGAACTCACAGATATCCGCCTGCCTCTGCCTCCCCAGTGCTGGGATTAAAGGCGTGCGCCCCACCACCACCGCCACCACCACCAGGCCTCTCAACTCTCTTGAAGAGACTGGAGTTTCAGATGGTTGTGAGCTGCCATTTGGGTGCTGGAAATCAAACTCAGATCCTCTGAAGAGTAGTCAGTGCTTTTAACCGCTGAACCAATTCTCCAGATCCCTTTCTAATGTTTTCTGATAACCTTTGAGGAAGGGCCTGGGTCAGATCCACTTTGCCTGCTCCACAGTTCCCTTGCCCAGGACCTGGTTCCCAATAGAGCTCAGAGTACAAATGCTGAGGGATGGTTTTAGTAAGAAATGAGGTGCCAGGCTTATACCTCACACTTGTCAGATGCCTCCCACACCTCCTCTTCTCCTTGGAATCCTCTCCCTTGGTTTATGCCTTTATATTTATTATTTTTGAGACAGGATCTCACTATGTATTGGATATCCTGGAACTCACTATGTAGACCAGGCTGGCCTCAGATTTACAGAGGTCCTCCTGCCTCTGCCTCCCAAGTGCCAGGATTAAAGGTGTGCACCACCATGCCTGGCCCTCTGCTGATAATAAAAATATTTGACCCTGAAGAATACCCTTTGAAGGGCTGGAGAGGCAGCTCTGGTTAAGAGCACTCGCTGCTCTTGCAGAGGGCATGGTTCCTGGTGTATTCATTGTTCCCTGCTCCTTTCTCGAAGTGTATCCAAGGCCAAGATGGTCCTTCCTGGAGGTTCCCACTTAGCCAGGCCTGTCCACAGGAGAAGGGAACCGGAACTGGAATGAATTCAGACTGAGGTAGCAAGTCAGCCAGATACTGGGAAGGTGAGGTTGGTAGCTTCTAGGAAGGCATGGGGAGAGCAGGGCCAGTAGGAAGCACTTGGGTTGCTGGGGAGGGGCCCAGCAGTAGGCATGACTGCTGTTTGTGCTCTACCTGGCCCTTCCTGAAGCAGGACTGGGGCTGCTCTGTGTTTGCCTGTCCCTCCATGGCTTAGAACCGTGCCATACAGAGAGACCTCTGTATTTGCCATCAGCACCTGGAATGGGGTTGGATTAGCTATTTCAGGGCAAAGAAGAAGCACCATGGTGCGGTTAGGGCCTCTGGGCAGTTTTTGGGGGAGCAAGGGGAGAGTGGTCTTACCCACCTTATCTAGTTGTTTCTTCCAAGTGGAGGAAGAATTCTTTTCAACTGGAGTCACTCATACTGATCTAAAACCCAACCTGTTAGTGGGTTCTAAGACATGCTTAATTATTATTATAGATTTATAATTATTGTTATCTTAATGCATGGATTTTTTTTTTAAGCAGTCTGGTAAAACGTATGGCTCCTTCTCAAACAGATTTGTTTGTTTGTTTTTGATAGTGGTGGTGGCAGGGTTTCATGTAGCCCAGGCTGGACTCACAGTCCCTATGGCAGAGGCTGACTCTGAACTTTCCTACCCCACACTCCGAGCATGTCACTCTGTCTTTGCAGACTGGAATATTCATCTACGTAAGGAGTCCATTTGACTATTTGAACCAGAGGCTCCTGGTTAGAACCAGGCTATTTGAACCAGAGGCTCCTGGTTAGAACCACATTTCAACACATTGAGTTTCTTTTGTAGTCTGATGTCTTAGTTTATGTATCTAAAAAATACTGTTCGGGGGCTGGAGAGGTGGCTCAGAGGTTTAGAGCACTTGCTGCTCTTGCAGAGGACCTAGGTTTGATTCCCAGTACCCTCAGAGTGACTCACAACCATCTGTAAACCCAGATCCAGGAGATCGGACATACTTTTCTAATCTCTGCAGGCACCAGGCATGCCCATGTATACATACATACATGCAGGCAAAACGCTGATTCGAGGACAATAAAAATACGTGCATCATAAGAATACTGTTTGAAGCCAGGTGTGGTGGTACACACCTATAATCTTAACACTCAGAAACTTAGGCAGGACGATGACACATTTGGAGCTAGCCTGGGCTGCTACATAAGCTAGATTCTTTCTTTAAAAAAAAAAAAAAAAAAATATATATATATATATATATATATATATATATATATATATATATATGTATGTGTGTGTGTGCGTGTGTACTGAAGATGTGGCTCTGTTAGTAGAGTGCTTTCCTAGCATGCGTGAAGCGCTGGGTTTGATTCCCAGCAATACGTAAACTGGGTGGGTGGTACAGATTTGTAATTCTAACACTCAGGGGTAGAGCCGGGAGTCTTTGGGGGTGCTCCAGGAGGGAGAGAGCTGGGCTGTTGAGGAGGGAGAAAGCTTGGCTTCTGTGCAGGAGGTAAGTTGCAAGTTCATCTGTCAGGGCTTCTGAGGTCAGGATTGGAGACAGATGCTTCTGCCTGGGAGGGAAAGGTCTTCCCTCGGCTTCTCTGAAAGAGATCTAAGAGGTACCAGAGGGTATAGGACCTTTGGAGCCCTGAGCAACCCAAGCCATTATGGGACTCTGAACAGTCCCTTGTTACTGGCCTCTGCTTGTCCTGCATGTGTAAGAAGTTTGCAGCAACTACCTCAGTTTCACCTCAGTACAGTAGCTGATCTTGGTCCTTTGAAGACAACTCGAGCTTCAGGCTGAGGCATTCTGAGTCTGGGTGGGTGATAAGCCATGCCACTCCGTGGCAAGCTGCTCAGAGTTTCACAGTGGGGCCTTGATGGGCTGTCTTCCTGTTTCCACAGATCTTTTTCTGGAGCTTCAGGGCCCTCAACCTTGCCAGGGACAGGCTTCATAACTGTCTGGTCCAAAGCCAAGGTGGGAATGTGGATGGGGTCCCTGATGTCCAGCCTGGGTAAAGAGGCTAAGTGGTATAGCCTCAGGTGGCAGAGCTGGCTCTGGAGACCCAATGCCTAACCTCAGCCTATGCTGCTGACTGTGGAGCCAGAACAGCAGGGAACTGAGACGGGAAGGGAAGGCAGCCTGGGTCCCCTTTGATAAGCATATCATGCTTGCCACCTAAAGCACCTCTGTGGATGGGGAGCCAGGGATGGTCTATTAGCTTTCTCCCGCTGTCCCCCGAGGGTGCATTTGTCTGTTTTGCATTTTTTCCAGGCTGTAGTTAGACAACTCCTGGTCCTGGGGGGGAGTGCAGTGAAGAGAAAATGTCAGGGCGACACGCCGCCAAGATAACATTAGCGAAATATCAAGTCCTTTATGATGTCAGGAGGGATTCCTTCCCGCCGCCGAAGCTGCCTAATGACATCATAAAATAGGCCTGCGGCAGGCAAAGTCCCCCTGAGTCATCAATCAGGCCTGTCTGTGGAGGGCTCTGGCGTGCAAGGTGGGGGTGCAAGATTTTAAACTCAAAGGAGGCCTCAACACAGCAGCATCACGAAGGGCTGGGGGGCTGCAGACACTTATGGGCTCAGAAAGGGCCAGATCCCTTCGGCTCATCTGAGCTCAGGGAGGCAGGCATGAATCCTGAATTGTATTTGCCCCAATATATTGAGGCCGCACACACTAATGCTCCCCCCGGGGGTGGCTAGCTCCTAGTCAGGAGAACTCAGTGGTATTGAGCAGAAGAAGGGCTGGCTGACCTGTGGCTCCAAGGATCCTAAAGTTGACAGAGACGGACACTGCTGAGTTCCGTAAGTTTCCCTGTATGGGGCATTAAGATGCAGGGTCAGCTCGCTAGAGACACACAGAGGGTGTCTTCAACTCCTTTGGGGCAGGTGTGTGTTTCTGTA
Organism: Cricetomys ansorgei; assembly: GCA_026225945.1. Lineage (NCBI taxonomy): Eukaryota > Metazoa > Chordata > Mammalia > Rodentia > Nesomyidae > Cricetomys > Cricetomys ansorgei. The sequence goes on from JAMJFZ010004114.1 coordinate 12,625,012, forward strand.
TGTCGTGTGCTTGCTTGTGTGTGCTCCTCTGTCTATTCCTGCGGAAAGTACAGGGCGTGTGTACAAAGGGGTTCTGCCCGTGTCTATGCCCATATACATATGTATACAGATACATATATATGTGTATATATATATATATATATATATACATACATATACATATACATATACATACACACACCTGTGTTGGGGGTGTCTGTCTTACTGTCTAGGGAACCTCTGTTTTTTAAAGGCTCTCTAGGTGATTCAAAAGGGCAGCCAGGGTAGGGAACCAAGGCTGTACTAAACCTTGCTATTCCAAGTGTGGGCTGAGCGGTATCTGCATCGCCTTCACCCAGGGACTTCTCAGAAACACAGGAGAGTATCAGGCCCTGGGCTGGAACCCACGCACCACATTTGCACCCTTTAGTTTGCATTTGACCAGGGTCCCAGGTGACCTGTGCATCTGTTCAGGGTTGAGAACCCCAGAGCTAGGCTTTTCAGCTGGAGCATGCAAGAGGACATATTCGCTAACTCCTGGGAGATTCTGCTGCTGTCTGATCTGAGCAGCCTGGGTAGGGGCCTGAGGACTTGCTTTTTCTTTTCTTAGAAAGTTATTGCTATTATTGTTATGATGATGATGATGATGATGATGATGAGGGCGATGATGCTGTGCGTGCACGCAAGACGTGTATATGTGTGGAAGTCAGGGGACAACTTCTATGGAGCCGGTTCTTTTCTCTCCTTTCACCTTACATAGGTTCAGGCCCTCTTGCTTTTCTGAGTGAGTTCCTGCTGCCTGATGTCCAGAGACAATGTGGGAAAAATGATTGGCACAGCTGTCACAGATGGAGAAGGAAATGGTTTCTGTCTCTATGCCTGTTTCTTCATCTCTCTGTCTCTCTTTCTGTGTGTCTGTGTATCTTTCTCTCTCTCTCTGTGATAATGGTATAAGGAAGACATAGAAGGAGAGACCATATTCTCTTCAAGAGCCTGCCTTTCCAGTGTCTTAGGGTCTTGATCCCCCTGCTTTAGGGCAAGGGCAAGGCTGGGGCAACATAAGAAGACAAAAAAACAGAGGCACTGGCATTTGGGCCCCTCTCTGGTTTCTATGGAGCTCACTTCCTCAGTGCTGTCCCAGGAGGAGGACTGGCGATAGGACCCTTTTGTAGTTCTTTGAAACCCAAGTCTAAGAGCTAGGCTTTACCACGTTCGCCAGGGTACCCCCACATCTTAATGGAACTTAGGGATCTCTGGAGACGCAGGAATCCAGGCAGCTATATACCAGCTTGCCTGGCACATGCTGGGTCATGAGAATATGTGTTTCATTCTCTGCAGTTGATGGGTAGTCTTGTGCGCCTCCCTCCCTAAACCCCCCCCAGCAGTGGTTACCAGAAGGATTGAAGTTTGATTGAGGTTGAAGGGAGGAGCCAAAAATGACAGGTGGCGGTGACTTATGTGTGTTTTTAGGGAGAAGCTCGCTGAGACTCTGTCCCCTCTAGGCCCTCTCCCCCTTGCCAGACTTCTGGAGGTCTTTCCCATGATGTCAAACTATGGATCAGAGTTCAGTCTGGTGGGGATGGTCTGATAGAAACAGGCATGTCTCCCACAGGGCAGGTGGCCTTCTTGTCTGTCCATTTGGAGGGGAGGTAGGAGGATAGAGGTGGCAGTGGGAACAGAAGACAGGCAGGCTTGGGCTCAGCTGCAGCCCCCGTCCCGCCTGGAGGTAGACCACAGTATCAGCACCTCCTTTGCCTGCATCTTTGCCGCCTGCATTGGTGGAGCCGATAGTGATCAGCCAGAATACCAGAGGTGTGAGGCAGGCATGACCTCACCCAGGGTGTGCCTGCTCCCTGAGCCCTGTCAGGCCGCCCTCCCTGCCTGCTCCCAGGCCCCTCCAGGCCAGGTTAGACAACAAGCTTCAGCCAGCCACAGCAGGGGCGTCCCAACGCGCTGGCTGGATCCCAGCCAGACCAGACAGGGAACGAGATACTTCTTTGGATCTGGTGAACCCTGGGGTCTTTACTGTGGTCCCAGACGTTCTCTTGGTTCCTGGGTGCTGGGGACACTTAGGAGGTAGAGCTGGGGCCAGGGAGAACTAAAATCACATACCAAACCTATGGGCCAAAAAGAAGGGATGTTGGTGTTCTCAAGTGACAGAGGGGACTTGGAGGCCTATCTCAGCTTGGGACAGGAGACAAAATTGAGGAAGAAACAGGCCCAGCAGCATGGGCCAGCAGAAGGACGCCTACTGTGTGTCTGGCATCATGCTAGCAAGTACCCAATTTGGAAATCACACCCAGAAAAGCCGGAAAAGACTGTAGGAAGGATTTACCAAGCCAAATATATAAAACATCTCTTGGTAACTGCATTTTCCATCCGTCCCGGGATTCCATTGTGGTAAGATGGGCTGTCAGAGTCAACTGTTAAACCATTGAATTGGTGTGGAGATGGGTGGTGGCCCTCAGGAGCCTTGTGGGTCCCGAAAACTCAAGGGCAAGGTCTCAGTTGGGGGTCTGGAGCAGGAAATGAGCTGAGCGGTCACAGTGAGAACTTGTCCTTACCTCTCGGTCAGGGCTCCTGCTGCCCCTGGCTGTCCCGTCCTTGCTTGGCTGTCCTCATCTGCACCTGCAAGCACACCCAGGCCCTTCCCACGCAGTCTCACTTACCTCCTCTCCTACCCTGCTTGCACTCACCACCTCCATACACACCCTAGGCCCACGCTCAGGCAGGCAGGCAGGTGGGCCTCGGCCAGGAGCTTTGCATCAAGAGCTCTGAAGGCTTCTTTGCACAGCATGGATCCACTGGAAGATGCTGATCCTCTCCATGCTCCTTGTCTTCAAGTAGAGTCTCAAATCCAGCAGGTGGATGGGGCAGACAGGGCCTGTGTCTAAAGCCTACTTCCCAGGGCTCCTTGTTGCTGCTTTCCCAGCCTTGAGGGTTCAAGTGGCTTTGAGAGACCCTTGCTGGAGTGCTGTATGTGGGCCACTGTGCTGTTTTTTCTTTCTTTCTCCCTCCCTCCCTCCCTTCCTTCCTTTCCCTTCTCTTCCTTCCTTTCTTTCTTTCTTTCTCTCCCCTCCCTCCCTTCCTTCCTTCTTTCTTTATTTATTTTTGAGACAGGGTTTCTCTGTTGTAACTCTGGCTTTCCTGGAACTCACTCTGTAGACTATGCTGGCCTTGAACTCACAGAGATCCGCCTGCCTCTGCCTCCCGAGTGCTGAGATTAGAGGTGTGCGTTTCTTTTTTATTCAGTTTTGTGTTCTCTGGGATTTCCACATTTGACCTTCCTCTGAGCTCTGGGAACCAGAGGAGGAAAAGATGCACAGAGCAACAGGGTTTCACAGGCGAACAGGGTCTGAACTTTGCAAGTCCACCAGGCTGGCTGCTGCTCTGTAACCCAATCCTTTCCTACCGGTCTGCACTCACTCAGCTCATACTCATTGTTGTGTGTGACAGTCGCCATCCTCCTCCTCATTCTCCTCTGCCTCCCCGACTGCCCTTCTTCACACTGCTTTTGGATGGTTGTTAACGCCTGGTCATGTCCTTCTGGTGCTGGGGTGGTACCAGGAGCGCAGGAGTCCATGATTCCTCTGTGGCAGCTGGCAGATTCTGTTTCCTGCTTTGGCATTGAGAGAGGCAGAACTGGGTGAACCCTGCGTGGGTGAACAGAGCTTCATCTTGGGTTCAGGGTAAGGGTCTTGGCTTCCTGAAGGCCTGGGACATGGTGGAGCCTTAACATCTGAAAGCAAAAGGGGCGGAGGAGGTGAAAGAAGAGGGGGGCAGGAGGGAGGGGCTGGAAGATGGAGACAGAAGTTAAAAGTCTGAGTGGAGAGGATTAGAATAGAGTCGTCTCTCCTGTTCTCGGTTTCACTTTCTTCAGTTTTAGTTACCTGTGGTCAGTCAAGGTCTCAAAATATTAAGTGGAAAAATCACAGAAATCAACATGTGTGAGTTTTAACTTGCATACCATTCTGAGTCGTGTGAAAAAATAGCCCACTGTCCCATTCTGCTTCTCCCGGGTAGTAAATAATTTCTTGTTCAGTGTATACACACTGTGTATGCTACCTACCCACAGTCACTTAGCATATTTGGGACAAGGAAATAGCTGTGGCTTTTTAAGTGTCTACTGGGGAGGGAGGGGTGTCTTAGGAATGTGTCCCCTGTGGATAAAGGGCTATTCCTGGATGGATAACAGAGATTCTGGCCTCGCCACCAAGGACCTCTGAAAAGCCAGTCTTGCTTAAAGATGTTTGGGTCCATCTCAGTATACACGGGACACCTTATGGGATGCATAGCCTTCTCCCTGGGCTCTGGCTGGCCTCGGTGTCTTACTCTGACTGTGGAGGACTGGAGAGGGCCCTTAAGGGGTAGGGCTTGGATGGTGGCAGCGATGATCTTTTGAGGCTGGTCTGATCCCGAGATTCTCCCATCTTCCCCTCCGTGGACTCCCAGCATGCTGTGGGCTCGATGTCCCTCAGTTCAAGCCTCCAGGGAGCTTTGTAAGGGGTGAAAAATCAGTATTCTGGGAACTTCCATAAATTCCTGGCAGTCTCTGGCCCCACCTTGTGTGGACGGCCTTCAGGCTTTTCTCAGGTACTAGGACCAAGGCCCCCTTCTTTTTCTGCTTGTGATAGCTGGCACCTGACAGGCTGTCTGTGTGTGGGGGGTGGGGTGGGGGGGGAGTGAGGCTCTAGGGGAGGAGCTTCACACGCCCCTCTGCTCAGCCTATCATCGGGCACCTGGGAGGGTTTGGGTTCACCTGAAGCCGCTTTGCAGAGATCCCTTGCTTTCCTTTTGCCTGGGTGGCAGGAGATTCCACCCAAAACCCTGGCCAGGGCAAAGACCTTAGCTCACAGTCCGGAGCCATTCCATGAACTCAACTAAGGATCACGACCGTATCAGCGAGTCCTCTTTTGTCCCCGCAGCACGTACCCGCCCCAGGACAGAGGGGCCTTGGCAGGCTCCAGCCTGGTTATCTGATTTGGGGGCTGATGGGGTTTCTAATGGGAAAACAATATGGTAATTTCAGAATGTTCCTGATTAGATCAAAGTTACTTCCTTAATTTATTCAGAAAATAACAAGAGAGAATTCTCTGCTATGATCCTTAATTAAACCAGAGCCTCCGCCTCCCAGGCAAAACAGGCTCTGCGCTCCAGGTGTGGGGAACAAAGGCGCCTCTGGCCCCAGTCTCCTAGTGGGCACCCTGGGGTCTTCACCTGGTCAGGTTACCACTTTGCCTGTAACAGCATTGGCTGAGGTGGGCCATGGGTGGGACTCTTCCCCGTTGCAGGACCCCTCAATGCAGAGCTGTCCTAGAATCATGTCGGTCTAACATACCTTTGTCCTGTGGAATGATGACCTAGATCCACAGACTTAGCAGGCAGGGGTTGTTCGAGCTGGAATCCCAGGGCATCTTTACGTTCGGAACAGCTGTAGAACATGGAAGGTACTTATGGGTCCAGGTAGGGGCTACCCTGAGATCAGCCAAAGCAAAACTCATCCAGGAACTTCAGAGAGGATGAGACAGGGTCACATTCAAGGTTACTTCCTTAGTTTACCCAGTGGGACATTCGTATCAACCGGAAGGAAGCTGTGGTTACTTTTGGTTCCAAAAGAGCATGGGAAGGGGGATTGGAGGGAGTGGGGGTGGGAGGGTGGGGTGGGGTGAGGGTTGGTGCGGGGGACGAGGACAATGATGACGACAGAGCTAGGGTAGAAGAACTTCACAGCCGGGGTCCGAATGCTACAAATTGGAGAGGAAACAGGACATGTATCCTCAGTGTCTCGTCTCTTTCCTCCCTGCCTCTCCTGTAGGCACAGCACGAGGTGGCCTGCTCTGGAAGCTAGAGGACACGGTAGCGTACTTCACAGATGAGGCTCCGGGGACAGAGGCAAGACAGAAAATGAATGTCAGAACACAGTAAGTAGAGAATGGTTCAAGGTGGTGAGAAACACCCCCATCCTCCTCCGGCTTCCGAACTGTTCATCTCCCTGGCCATTCCCCACAGCAGTCCTGAGTACCCGTTCCTGACTCTTGTTGGAAACCAGCTGAGAGGTCAGGCGGTGTCCTTGAAATCACACAGTCAGGATGCGATGGATTTAAATTTTGTTTTGTCTCGCTCCAAACTCTCCCTCCCCTGAATAAAGTCTTGGTGATGAAAGAGTTGGCCTGAGTAGGTGTGATGAAGTAAGTTCTTGGTGTGACTGAGCCTTGCCTGGAAGGTTCTACAGGGTTGCCAGGGAAGCCTTCCTGCTGCTCCTGAGGGAATGATATATAGAGTACCTTCTGCACCCCATACCCCAGACAGTCAAGCCCAGGAATAAAACACATCTTACCTTACCAGAACCTCCCATGCCTGGGATCTGCTGCAGCTGGAGTTGAAAAAGATGGCTATGACCTAGGATCGTCATGGAAGGGACTCCTCTTTCTAGGGCTTTCTTCTCTTAGGACCACCTTGACTTTCCCATTGCAGGGTGCCCGTGGGTGACGTTTGCCCACCACAGTCTCTCTCCCTGCCAAGAAGTTTCTCATCTGCTGAGCAGTATAGCCAGGGACTGGCTGAGGGTGCAAGGGGAACTTTGGGGGTTTCTCTCCTCAATTCTGGTGTCGCAAAGGTTAGAGAGTTGGAGGCCGGAGCCTTGAGGCTGCAGCTGAAGAGGACCCCAAGACGCAAAAAGTCACATGCTAGGGGTGGGAGGGGGCTGATAGGTGGCACCTGTGTGCATCTGATTATATGAATCTAGGTGTGTGTGTGGGAGAGGGAGAGGAGAGAACCGTGAAGGTAATCAAGGGTCAAAGTGACAGGAAATGGAGCTCGGATGGGCCATGCCAGATGAGGACAGCAATAATGACAGTCAGCATTTATATAACACCGGATGCCAAGCTTGTTCCACATTCTTTTTTTTTTTGGTTTTTCAAGACAGGGTTTCTCTGTTATATCTCACTCTGTAGGCCAGGCTGGCCTCAAACTCACAGAGATTCACCTGCCTCTGCCTCCCGAGTGTTGAGATTAAGGACATGCACCATTACCATCTGGCATGTTCCAAATTCTTTAAAATTTTTTTTTTTTTTTTATTTCCCCTGTATTGAGTGGTTTTGCCTTTGTGTATGTATGTGTGCCTAATGCTCACAGAGGTCAGAGGAGGACACTGGATCCCTGGAGTCACAAACAGTTGTGAGCAACCATGTTGGTGTTGGGAATCAATCCCAGGTCCTCTGCAAGAACAGCAAGTGCTCTCGGCTGCTGACCCATTTCTCCAGCCCCATGTTCCAAATTAGTTCTATGTATGAACTATTTTAACCCTTGCAACGGACTTCAGATATTAATAGCCCATTTTACATCGACTGAAACGGAGACCCAGGGTCCCAATGACAGTACCAAATACTGGAAGTATGATTTGGGCCCAGGCCTGATTCTTGTTTATTTTGAGACAAGGTCTCTTGTAGCTCAGTCTGTCCTCAAACTCCCTGCATAGCTGAGGATGAACTTCTGATCCTTGTACCTCCATTTCCTGAGGGCTGAGGTTTTATGTATGCCCTAGTTTATTTGGTTCTGGGGAATTGATCTAGAACCTAGGGCTGTGTGCATGCTAGATGTGGTGGTTTGAGTAAGAATGGCCCCCATAGACTCATGTATTTACTGCTTGGTCACCAGGGAGTGTAACTATTTGAAAGGATTAGAAGGATTAAGAGGTATGGCATTGTTAGAGGAAATGTGTCAATGGCGGTGAGCTTTGAGGTTTCAAAATCGCATGTCAAGTCCAGTGTCTCTCTCTCTCTGCCTACAGATCAGGATGTAGCTCTCAGATGCTGCTCCAGTGCCATGTGTACCACCACGTTCCCCACCATGACGATAACAGACTAAAGTGTAAGCAAGCCCCCGATTAAATGCTTTCTTTTTAAGAGTGCCTTGGTCATGGTGTCTCTTCAAAGCCGTAGAACAGTGACTAGGACACTAGACAAGTATGTTCTTGCCTGAGCCCCATCCATAGCCCCGCAATCCCAAATCTTAGCCACTGAGAAGCTCTGCTTCCTGGCTGTGGGTGGGGTGGCTCTGGCCTCTCCTGGCTGTGGGTGGGGTGGCTCTGGTCTTGCGCTCATGCCAGGGGTGGGGGTGGGGATGGGGGGTGGGGGGGTGTCTTCCTGGAACTACACTCTCCTACCAGCTTTCTGTCATCTGCTTTTTGTTCTCAGTAGGTCTCTTGAGGGGATATGAAGCTGATTACTCAAAGCCCAAGTACCAAGGAGGTTGTCTTGCCAGTGCCCAAACAGGGAGTCATTGAAGGAGCTTGGGGTTGGGAGGACTGCCTATCCTGGCGGTTGGTATATGGGATGCACAGGGGAGAAGCAGGGTAGATCAAGGGGGTGGTGTACCTATAAGATGAGGTCTCTTACTGGTAGCACAGAAAGGGGAGCATGGAGAGAGGCATGGGCTCCCTAGGAGGGCCTCTGGCTGCCTGTGGACTGGTAAGGCCAGAGTGAGGTAAGTCAGCGAGCAGAAAGATCCTGGGCAGAAGGTGGCACAGATGACATGGCTGGGCTGGGCCTAGCAGCTGAAGTGGGGATGTAGTTTTAGCGGCAGAAGCCTTGGTATTCAGGAACAGATGGTATTCAGGGCAGAGGGGAGGGAAGCACAGAGAATGACTTCTGGGTGTCTGGGGATAGGAGATATGAGCGTTGGCCCATGGCCATGGTGACCCAGGTCGTGCAGAGGGACAACAGCTATACTGACACGGAGGTGAGATTTGATTTCTGTTGATATTTTTCACTGTTTTAGGCTTCCTTCTTTTTGTATATGCGTGATTATGTGTTCAAGTGCACATGGGTGCACGCGTGTGTACAGAATGTACATGGGGGCCAGAGGACAACCTTGAGTGTTGTTAGGCGCCGTCTACCCTTTTTTCTTTTTTTGGAGACAGGTCTCTGATTGGCTTGAGGTTTGTCGAAGGCTGGGCTGGCTGGCCAGTGAGCTCCAGGGGCCTGCTTGTCTCCATCTCCCCAGTGCTGGGATCACAAGTGCAGACCACCGTACCTGGCCTCTAGAGTACGTTCAAGGAATCAGATTCAGGCCCTCCTGCCTGAAAGGCAAGCACTTTACCGACTGGGCTATCTCCCCAGCCCTCCCTACCTTTTGTATTTTTGAGATCGGGTTTTGCTCTGTAGCAGAGGCTGACTGGAACTCACCATGTAGTTCCAGGTTAGCCTCAAACTCATGACGGTCTTCCTGCCACCGTCTCTCATATGCTAGGGTAACAGGCTTATGCCATCCGGCTGGCTAGGAAAATTCAGACAGCGACATCTTCATTCCTTATGTTCCAATACCGCAGGAGCTCTAGGGCACGGCAGTTACAACTCTCATTCTATAATGAGAGTTCAAATCCCCATACTGCCACTTTGTAAGCTGTGTGTTCTCGAGAAAAATCACTGCGCAGTCTGAGCCTTAGTTTCCTCTGCTGACAGGGCTCACTTCAGCACACACTTCCTGGGCTTGTTCTATAGTGTGAAGTGGACCAGCAATCCCTGCAGGTGGGTAAGGGACAGAGGTGGCTCTGGCATATCTTCTTTGCTTGTCTCCAAAGCCCTTATAGTAGTACACTACTGGGGGGCTCAGCAAGGAAGAAGACAAGGAGGTATTTTCATAGTTGCAAACCCTGCCAGCCCTCAGCAGAGGGATCCACCTGTCATGGCAAGCGCCATTCTGGATAGTGGAACCCTGTCTAACCTCAGGGGTTTTTAATTGATGCCTAAGCTCCTCAGGTGTCCTGTTGATAGCATGTGCAGATCATGAGGCATCAAACATCTTTTACATAAAGCTAACACTTGCAGACAATACAAAATATCAAGGTCCAGGCAGCCCTTCCCCCAACAATGCACAAAACAACCATTTCAAACAGAATTGGAAATAAACTTCTGCAACCTGCCCCTCCCCCTCCCCACCCCAAGCAGGTGACAAGGTTATTCCTTTGGAAAGGAAGGGAGAGGCCTTTCTGGTCCAGGAAGAGGTGCTGATGATCCCTTCTGTATGTTACAATCTTCCCTTCCCTAGCCCTAGTCCTGCCTCTCCCCTGCAATTCTAGGACAGGCCAGCAAAGAATCCATCACCTCTGCTGGGGGTGTATGTGTTTCCCAGACCGGGGCTGCACCTGCATCTCTCCGCGGTTCCCTTTGGCCAGTTAGTGCCACCTTAGTTAGCATCAAGCTGCACCTGGGCTTCCATCCCATCCCAGCCTTCGCCTCCTCACCCCGAGTCCCAGCGGGGCTTCTGGACTAGTGTGGGCAGCGCTGTTGCACAGGCTCAGGCTTGCCCCTGGGTGGAGTAGGGCCGGAGAGGTCTAAAGCCTTCCTGAGAGGTCGGGGGTCAGGCCCCTGGCCTGAGTTCCCTCTTACCCGCAATCTTGAGAGTTTTCTGACAGCAGCACGGATGACTTTGGTGTAGTTTCTGTGGTTTAATAAGCTACAAAACCGACATTATTTTAAGCCAATCTGGATATAGCACAAAAACTCTCACCCCGTCTGTTCTGTGAAACTCAGATACCCTGACGAGAACACAGCTCACAACCAACTAATACAATATTCTACTGGGCGCGCTGTCAGCGGGCCCCACGCGGGCTCCGGCTCCCCGGAGACCAGCCCAGCCGCCGCACCGCAGGCCCGAGCGGGGAAGCGCGGCCCGGGCTCCGCGCAGGAGGAGGACCCGGGTGGGTGCCTCGCCGGGGTGCCGCGGGTCCTCTCCGCGTGGCCGGGGACCGGCCTCACCAGCCCCTCGCTCCCCGCCCCCTGCCCGGGGACGCGGGAGGAGAGGAGAGAGGAGGGGAGGAGAGGCGCGTTCTGGCCTGCTGACAGCAGCTCTACTCCCACAACCCGCATATGTCTGATTCCGAAGCAGGGAAGTGTGTCCAACACACCCAATGCAAAGACAGGTTGTTGAATATTTTTTCTCTCATCACTAAAAAGGATTCCCTGCTGGGTGCAATCAAGATCCATAAACTCGCGGCTCGAGTCGGTGTGAAAGCAGCGCTCCAGCCCAGACTCCCTCGCTGGCGCTAAATGCAGGCTCCGGGCGGGCGGAGATGCGCAGACATCCGCTTGCAGTCTGGCCTTGCGACCGGCAGTTCCCGGCACATTAGGCAGTGCGCTTATTTTGGGCTACGCTTCAGCGGATTAACTTTACAGCGTAAAGTTTCGCAGGGGTGCGGGTATGGTCCCTGTGGCGCGCCCTCCCCACCCCTTTCCGTGCAGAGCCAGGGGCAAGTGGAGCGGCCTGGCAGGGTTATAGGCAGCCTGAAGGGTCGGGGAAGCAGGGAAGGTGGTTCCTGCTCACCTCCCGCCACCTTAGGGAGGTGCGCAGTTGCTAACTCAGCCTGCTTTCTGGCCTTGCAAGATGCCCCGTGTCCTTATCCCCTGGCAGGCACCAGCCTGAGGGCTTTGAAGATCTTCCACCCATCTCTGGTGAGGTTGAGGAATGGGCTGGGCCTCTGCCTGGGTAGCAAGCTCAGGATCCCTCCCCTTCATTGTTCAAGTGGGTTTCTGGCTCCTTCTCACACAGGGGACAGGAAGCCAGGACACATCTTGGAGACTGGAATCCCGTTGTCCATATAGACATTATGCCTTCTTTTCCTTCTGTGTTGTTAGGGAGATTGATGCAGTAAGGAAGTAGCAGAGGTCTCTGCTGGGCCATAGGGGCACACTGGGGCCATTGAGGAGAGCTGAGATGCTGTGAATGAGAGAAGTGCCCCATTTCTGACGCTTGGAGAGGGAAGAGCTCAGAGTTCTTGCAGAAAGACAGGTCCCCCTCCTCCCCTTCCCCTCCACACTCTCTGTGACCATCCTCTGGCCTTAAAATCCCCATGGGTTAAAGAAACAACGAAACATGTCAGCTCCAAAACAGCCCAGCACCCTGTTTGGGGTGGAGGACATTGCACAGTGTTATCATTCCAAATCGCAATGAGCTTTAATCGTAGTGAGCAGAGGGAGGTACTCTATGTGGTGTGCGGCCTATTATATAGCGCTAGTGTATCCAAAAGGATCATTGGTGCTGACTTGGTGCGAGTTACTGGATAAGATTGTGGGAGGCCCAGAGGTCCCATCTTGGAGGAGAGAGCAGCCCCCCATCCAGGCATCCATTTGTTCATTTCTTAGGGCTGACTGTGGGCCAGGCACAGTGTTTAGGCACCAAATGGGAGCAGATGGAGTTTGAATATAAGGTGAAGTGGAAAGGGCAGGAGGAGGGGAGAGAGGTTTTGGAAGGGGCTGTTTAGGAGAGGCGGTTCTGCCCAGGCTCTGAGCCAATGCTGAGTGAGGGCTGGAAGGACCGTCTCCTCCCTGGCCTGTGTCCTTCTGGGCTTTTCACTGCTTACAAGAGACCCCAGGGAGAATTTTGCCTGGACCGTGTCACACACCGGTGCAAAAGTAAATGAGGAGAAAGGAAATGTCAAAGCGGTTTGGGGGAGCCCTGGACTGAAAAATCCTCTTCTCCTCACTCATGAATCATAAATCATTCTTGTACCCCCACCCCCACAGATCAGCACATTGCAAAGACAGGTTGTTGAATATTTCTCTCTCATCACTAAGAAGGCCTCCCTGCTGGGTGTAATCAAGAACCATAAACCCTCCTTGTTGCAGCTTTGCAGTCGGTGTGAATGGAGCTCTACTTGGCTGCCCTCAATCCAGACAGCTCTGGCCGGCTGACAGTGCAGACTGCTCTACCCAAATGTTCTGGAAGGGTCCAGAGCAAGGAGAGGGGGGCTGGGGCTCCTCAAGTCTCCACCGTCAGCTCTGTAATGCCCTGGGGTGGAACTCGGGGCGCCTCTCCACAGAGGTCAGGATGGAGAGAAATGGATGATGCTGCCAGAGGAGCTATGGGTATGCCTCGGCCCTCTCTGTACGTCCTCAGGTCCCCAGGGAGAGGAGACAGGAGTCAGAATGACTTCTGAGACCTGGTGGGTTGCTTGTAGTGGGCTGCCTGTTCAGATGGTATGGCTTCTCTCTGGTTTTCAGAATTGTTTGTTTCAAAGTGGGAGGGTATAAGGGCCCAGTGTTGCCCCAGAGGGCTGGGGTGGAGCTGGAAGATGGGGGAGATTGACATGAGGAGACAGAGGTGGGGAGAGCCACCAGGGAAGCTGGCTGCTTAGTCACAATAGGCACCATCCTGTTCTTTGGAAACCCGCTGGCAGAACTGGATTAGTCTTCGGAGGACTGCGGTGGGCAGGAGCCGGTCCCATCTTTCCTTGACTTCTACCTCTGATGTGGTCCTCTCTAAAGTCACTAGCACCGCCTAGAGCCTTGGGTCAGATCACCTTTCTTCCCTGACTCATGAAGACAGGAGCCATATAGCAAATACACTTTGCATGTCCTTATCTCAGGGCCTTTGTGTTTACTGTTCCCACCCCCAAGCCTGGCTTTGCCATTTCTTCCATCTTCTTCTAGCAAGTTCCTGCCTGTGTTTCACGGACCAGTAGAAGTGTCTCCTCTTCCGATCAGGTCCAACTGTGCAACCTGGGCAATTGTGCAGTTCAGGACTTGACATCCTGTATCATGACCCTCATACCAGTGAGTGTCTCCCTCCCTGCATAGACAGGTGCTTAACCCTCAGGGCTTGGATGATTGTATGGTTCTGCTCTGTGTAGCCAGAGCCCAGCGATCACTTTGTTGGGATGAACAAAACCTGAACTTTGACCCCCCCCCCCCCCCCGGGCTTCAACACCACTTTCTCCTGTCTCTACCCGTTGCCCTGGGTGGGTGAGTGTACCCTGGTTTCCATGTACCTGTCGGTTGCAGGCATGTCTTTTGAGCTCCCAGGGGGCAGGGTGGCTTTGCTTCCTCTCTGAAAATACAGATTCTAAGTGGGCGTTGCTGAAGCTCATTGGTACTGGATTTGGATTTTTGGTGAGGTGGATGGAACATGGGTGTTGACAGGGTTGTGCTGTGTGGCTTCCCAGGGAATGGGGGAGGGAGTCTCTGTGTGGGGGTGGGCGTTGGGGAGGCCTGGAGCAGGAACTCTAGAGCGAGGGCTTCCTCTCAGGCAGAGAGCATGCCGCCCTCCGCCCCTGCAGAGGGGATATTGCCCAGCTTCAGGGCTCCCATAACTCTTTCAAGACAATCACTTTATTTATATGAGTTTGTTTAAAAAAACTCACAGACGATCCACCCAGGGACCTCTCCGACCGCCTCGGCTTGATTCTCTCCTCTCCTTCGAGTCCATAACTCTTAGTCTTTTGATTCTCCCAGTCCACAAACTATAAAAATCTTATTTCTATAAGGTCTTTTATGGTTACCAAGATAGTCAATAGTGTCATTTTCATTCATATCATTCTGCAGGGAAGTTAGAGGAAACGAAGCAGACAGAGGAGAGCTATAAATAAGGTTCGGCTACACAGGGCCCCAAGCGGATCCCACTGCGTTCCTTTAAAACTACTCATGCACAGAATACACGCACTACATACACAAATGCACACAGATATGCACACGGTGCCCACTCATACCTAGAGACAGGTGCACACAGGTTCAGCCATGCACAGAGACAATGGCTTTGCCCTTTGGACGAGACCTGGGTACTTGTTCGTATGTATGCTGTTTGCATGCGAATACACAGACAGACACACACACATACACACACACAACTTGGTAAGTATTGGGAGAAAACAAAAACCCTTTCTGGAATTTGCCTGGCTTTGAAGAGCCGAGAGCAGACAGCAGCACTTGCTGTGGCAAGATGGAGGGAGCGAGGCAGGCCAGCCTAGAAAACACATTCCAGAGCCATGAAGCACAGGGCTGGGCACCCAGCCACCCATGAGCTCATGTGCCAGGAGCTTCAGAATTCCCACTGACACAGGAGTCTGAGCCCCTCAGCAAGCTCTGGGAATGCCATGGCCACTCTCTGGCCTGTCTCAGAGTCTTGTTGGTGTTTTCTGAGGGCCAGATCCCTCATTCCTGCAGGACAGCTAAACTAGATTTTTGATTCCTGTTTGTGCCTCATTACCACACCACAGAAGCTGTCTACAGCCTTGGGGCCAATGGCTTTGCCCAGCGGAGAGAGGGGGTGGTGGGGATAAATGCAGGAAAAAAGGGCCACGTAGACTGGGTCAAGCAAAGATAGAGGTTCTGATCCGGGCTCTGAGGAGGACTTCGAAGGTTCCCCGAGAGGAGTCCACTAGCCCCCGAGAGGAGCGAGGGGGACGGGCAGCGTGGGCCTCTTATTATCATCTTTCTTTCTTTGTTTCTTTTTCTTTCTTTCTTTCTCTCTCTTTCCCTTTCTTCCTTCCCTCCCTCCCTCTCTCCCTCCATTGCCCCCTCCCTCTTTCTTCCCTCTCTCTCTTTCTATTTTTTTTCAAGACAGGGTTTCTCTGTTGTAACTCTGGCTGTCCTTGAACTCACTCTGTAGACCAGGCTGGCCTTGAACTCACAGAGATCCACCTGCCCCTGCCTCCCTAAAGGCATGAGCCACCACCGCCTACTGTCATTTTTAAATTTAATTTTATTTTTGTAGTATTGGTGTTGGAATGTAGGCTCTCGCATATGTTAGGCAAGTGCTCAGCCACTGACCTGCACCCCCAGCCCCAAATCTGTCTCACTGGTTAGATGCATAAAGGAAGGACCAGACATTGAGTCAGGAGGCTGAGTTTACACTTGCCTGGTATGGAACCAGGCAGACCCCCTTCCATCTCTGAGTGTTTCCACCCTAGGGGATCATTGGAGGAAGAGGCTCCCAGAACCTTCCTACTTTGGACTAGCTATGCTACAGTCTTCCCATCTGCAAAATGGGGTAGTGGGTTCTGGCTGCCAGCAACACCTCAAGGATGCTGTGGAAGGGACTCCACAGCTCCAGAGCACCCAGGAGCTTCTTCTGAAAGTGGCAGGTTTGGAGCTTGTAAGGAATACAACCCGTCAGGGTTCCCAAGACCCCGAGAAAGCTACACTCCCAGTTTTCTCCTCCCTACATACTAGTTAGCCTCCCCCCTCCCAACACTGAAGCGCTTAGATGGAGCCTGAGGCTCCGAGCTCAAGGGTCTGGCACTCCCCACCCCCTTCTACAAGGGAACTAACTATTAATTGTAATTTCAGCCTCCCAAGTTAAAAGCAGCGTGTAGATTCAAGGATTCTTTCACACCAATTACACATCGTTTCTGGCTGCACTTTAGTGCCAGGCTGTTATCTGTTGTTCTGGGGAATCACTTACGGCCAGAGCGCTGTGCTTCACACAGATTTCTCCCTGATTATGTTTAATGGCAAAGGGAGAGTTAACGCCCCGCCCTCCCGAGCTGTGTCAGTGGTTTCTCCTTGAGTCAAGACACAGCAGCTCGGGGGACAGACAAGGCATTTGAGAGTTTGCAGGCACCTTCGCGTTCTAATCTAGAGCCGTTTGTACAAGGCTTTAAGGGGCAGCTGAGAGGGCATGTTGCTGTTCTAAATACCAGCAGTAGCTAATTGCTTACTCTACACATTCCATAACAGTGGCAGGCTTCCGGGTGCCAGGCTCTGGGCTGGCATCATCTGCTTTATTCATATTGCAAGGTGCTAGATCTTCATGGCCACACAGACGGACAGACACACCACACACACAGAGATATACATACAGACACATAGACAGATGAATACACACAAACACACGGGTACATATACGCATATACACACCAATACACAAACACAGATAAACACACACAGGCACACACACATACACACATACAAATACACAGGCAGATACACACATATAGATACACAGCTAGATACAAACACACAGATACACACACACACAGACAGATACACATACAGGCATACAGACATACATACACAGTTACACATACTCACATAGATACATGCACAAACAGATACACACACAAACACAGGTAGATACACATACACACACACAGACACTCTTAAAAGTCAACACCTCCACGCTCAGGGACACAGCATTTGAGCCTCAGTCAATGTGTACGTAGTTGGACACTTTTTACAGTCACACAGAACCTTCTCTGCCTGTTCTCACAGAGTTAGGAGGCCACATGAACTTGGTATGGGCCTTGGGATGTCAGGGGATGGGATTATAGTCAGGCCCTGTGCTGCTGAACCTCCGTGTTTCCCGCTTCCAGTGTGCCCCTGAGCCCCGTGTATCATTCCCAATTGCGATGAGAGCCTACTTTGTCCCAGAGCTGGGTAGCCACCCAGTGCTATAGGTATTACTCTGTAAATCTCAAGTACAGCGTGTCCACGTCAGGTCTCTGAACCCTCTCCAGCGGGCGTCCCCCTGTCTGAGGTCTCGGCAAGTCCTTCATCCACTGCTCAAGGACAAGAAAACTTCATAGTCATTCTTGGCTCCTGGGTTTTCTTCACTTCCTGTACTCAGTCACTGGGCAAACTGCTGGCTGTGTTTTAAAAGCACATTTCTGCTCACCTTCGGCACCCGTCACTGCTGCCCTGGTGCACCTTGCCTGCTTGCGGCGGTGATACCCGGCAGGTTGCCCTGCTTCTGCCCTTTGTCTCTGCACAGAAGTCTGGGGAGGTCTAACATCAGACTAGGTCCTCTCCCCAAATCTGGGGACCTTACAACGGCCTGCGAGTTCCTCTGTGGTCTGTTCTGTGTCACCCCAGCCCACGACCGACCTCTCCTAGTCTTCCCCTCCCCCTGCCTGGAATGCTTTACCTCCAGGTTTCTGCTCTGGCAACTCCCTTGCATCTTTCTTCAAGTCTTTGCTCAAGTGTCACTTCTTAACGAGGTTGCCTTAAATATCTTCTTTGATTTCACAGCCTGCTGCCTTTTTGGGCCCTGCCCTTCCAATCCCTCTTCTCTGCTGAGTTTCTCCTTTTGTTTTCCTCCCTTCTGCTCCCCTAGAAGGCACCCTTCCCATAGCAGGTCAAATGCCCTGGGAAAGAGACTGTAGTAGACAATCTTCCTTGGAGGACGTTTACTGGGAAAGGCTCTCAGACCTGTGGGGAGCGAAGGAGGCAGCCCACGGCAGAGGGAAGAGTTGGCATGTGATCTAGTCACGGCAAAGGCTGTAGCAGATCCCAAGGGACTCAGGGGCCAGGATACCTTTCAGAGCGGCCAGGCAGGACATTTATGGTTCTCATCTGACCAGACACTGGATGTAGGCTGCTCCTGGGGAAAGGAGTGACCTTAGGTGAAGCAGCTACCTTCTCAGAGCATGAGTGTTGACATATTATATTCGCTACTTAGCCGTTTCTCCCACTGTATAGGGAGTTACATGAGGGAAAGGCTGTCCATGGCACAGTGGACTCTCCATAAATGTTTTCTGAATGAATGAATGGATGAATGAATGAGTGAATGAGCCGGTTCAATTCTCAATGTCTCTTATTTGTCTCTGTCATTAACCTAACTGGAATCTCAGTCCCAAATCTGACACCAACCAGTCACACAAGTCATAGACAAATGGTCCAGCTTCTTAGGGCCTCTCTGCTTCTTCCTCTGTGAAATAGGTAAGCAGAGGCACCCATCTCACAGGGGCTTGAGAGGAGGAATGAACAAACTTGAAAAGTCAGTTAGCTGGTGCTCAATAAATGTTAGATGCTGTTGGTGAGGTCGCCCTTGCCGCCAGGGTTCTGATCAGACTTGAACACAGAGCTGAGACTCCCGTTGGTGTACCGGAAGTCAACAGGTATACAGAGAGCTGTGCTATCCAGATATCTGATCTGCAGTAATCAGTTTTTGGCTAATGAGGACAGAGATCTGCTCACCAGCCTGTGACTGGAGTCCTTGCTTTGGGAAAACTAGGTGTGCACCTGTGTCTGTATGCATGTTGGCATATACGGGAGAATGTAAATGCAAGCGGTGTTCAAAGCTGTGTACTTTCTTTGTTTTGAGGTGGGGTCTCACTGTGTAGCCCTGGCTAGCCTAGAACTCACTACATAGACCAGGCTGGTTTTGAACTCACAGAGATCCGCCTGCTTCTGCCTCCTGAGTGCTGGCATTAGAGGTATGTGCTGCTATACCTGGCAAAATTTTACTTCTAAAAGACAACTTATCCTAGGCACTGAGTTTACTTCGGCAGTCATCTGTTAGTGGGGAATAGAATGGCCAAGAGAGTCATCTTCCCTCCTGCTTCTCCTCCTCCTTTACCTCTTGTTTATAATTTCTCTCACTACATCGTTGACTGAACATCCTGCTCCCATAGTCTCTCGTGACTTCCTTGTGGCCAAACCCAGGGGAGATGTACTTGACCTCAGGAACAGAAACCAACCACCATTCTCTATCTTGAGTTCCCTAGTATGGGTTATGGAGGATGCTGTGGTTTACTTCCCAGGGACGGACGTGATGGCCCATGGCATTCAGTATGGTCTCTCTCCCAGAATTGCCTTTTGATGAGTGGACCTGCCTCTCCTAAAGTTTATGTTCCTCCATGAAGGCAGTTCCAATTCACCAACCGACTGTTTACCTTCCCTGTGCCTGCTCTAGAGCCATCCAAGGTGCTGCCGTCTGTGACGCACAAGCACAGGGTTCAAGGACACGCTTGGCCCTGTCCTGTTTTCTTTCTCTTTTGCTAATGTTCCCGTTCTCATTCTCCAGTAAGTCCTCTGCATGCAAATCTCCATCTTTGATCTATTTCGAGGGAACCTGACCTACTACTACAGTTGGTGCTGGGAGTGGTTCCTAGGAAACAGACTCTAAAATGGGAATCTAGAGCTGGATTATCCACCGGCCTGTTGGTAACGGCGAGAGCCCAGTCTCTGGCGGTGGGTGGAGGTTCTAATGGCCCCTGACTGGCTTCAGCAGTGTGATCGTTAAAACTCTTAGCAGTGGTGAGGTAGGGTGGGATACTGGTGGAAGGGAATGTGCTGGTGGTACCCTCTCTGATACTTGAGAGTCCCAGAGCATGTAATGATTATAAAGTCTGTAGAATTAGATGGTTGTGGCTGGGGCAAAGACAAGGGATGGCTGAGGAAATTCCTCACTATTTTTTTAATTAAAAATTAAACTATTTTTATATGTATGGGTGTTTTGCTTGTATTTGTGTCTATGCGCCTTGTGTGTACAGTGCCCATGGAGGCCAGAAGAGGGTGTTGGATTATCTAGGGCTGGAGTTACAGACAGCTGTGAGCCACCATGTCAGTGCTGGGAATCGAACCTAGGTCCTCTGGAAGGGTAACAAGTACTCTTAACCGCTGAGCCATCTCTCAAGCCCCTCATCATTAATTCTGTAGTGAACTGTGAAAGTGGGAGAGCTTCTTGGCCATCAGAAAAAGAGAATTTTCCTTACAGCTGGAGGGTAGAAAAAAAACAGATGTAACCCAGGATCAGGGTAGAAGATTTCCAAAGAAAACGTAATTCTCAACATAGAAAGTCTGCTGTGTTCTGATCAGTCAAGGTTTGGTTGGGGGTCCTGATTCTTGGGACACAGACATTTGGATTGAGTCCCTTGACTACCTTGACACTCCAGGTCACCTAGGCTGCAGGTGACCTTTGCCTTCCTATGAAAGGCTAAAGTCTGGAAAGACGCAAGGGCCTTTCCAGATGCCGTGCACCGTGTTGTAACTGCAGCACAGTCAGCCACCAGGTCAATAACACGGATGAGGCTGCAATATAACCTGACTGTCCAGGAAGAAGAGGCGGCAGGGCTCAGCCATGGCCCCAGCAGGAGCAGGGAGCTAACTTCTCTCTTGCATCCTTGCCAGGCTTTCTGCCTCTGGCCTTACCTCGCTGGTCCACCTTCCACCTTACTGTCAGAGGAATCTTTCGAAACAGATGGCTCACCACTCTCTGCCTTGCTTAGAACTCTTCAGTAGTCCCTGTTGCCTCAGGGAAAACCCACATTTCTCTGCTCACTGTTGCCTAGTCTCTTATCTTGGTTTCCGTGTGTTCTGCTGGCACCAGCTTTGCTTGTTCTCACACTGGAGCCTTTTGCTCTTGCTGTTTCCTTTGCCTGGAAGCTCCCTCTCCTTCCTCCCTTCACAGGGAGCTTCTCTAATTCAGTTCAAGTGCCATGGGCTCACCTCCAGTAGGGGTTGTATTCTGATGCCTGCCTTCCTCTCCGGCGCTGCTACCTCTCTCTTCAGATGCAGAGAATGCAGTTGCTGGGTGTGCCCAGCCAAGTCCCTCCACAGAAGATCAAACAGCAGGCAGACACCTTCACATGAGTGACAGCACCTCTTGGAACAACCCACAGCTAATACTGGCTGGTGAGGGGGCGACTCCAGGGCCAGCCTCCTTGCTTCAGCTTAGAACAATTATTTCCTTGTGGCTGTAGAATATTCAAAGGTCTGTCTCAGGTCTTTGGTGCTGTTCTAGGGACCTTTCTATTGCTGTAAAAAATACCGTAGCCAAAAGCAACTTGGGGACAAAAGGGTTTATTTCATCTTACACTTCCAAGTGACAGTTCTTTATTAAGGGAAGTCAGGGTAGAAACTCCAGGCAGGAACCTGAGCATGAACTCGAAGCAGAACCCATGGAGGAATGCTGCTTACCGACTTGCTCCCAGACCCATGTTCAGCTACCTGTCTTATACAACCCAGGCCCACCAGCTTAGGGATGGTACTGCCCATAGAGGACTAGGTCCTCCTCCAGAAATTAGCAATCAAGAAAATGCCCCACAGTTGGGGTCCATAGGCTAATCTGGCGGAGGCAATTTTTCAGCTGGGGTTCCCTCTTCCTGGTTGACTCTAGTTTGTTCAATTTGACGAACACGAACCCTCACAGGTGCAAATCTGATTCTGTCTTTCTCAGTAAAAATATCTGTGATCGACATAAAATGGTTGCATATGTTTTTAGGGTATAGCATGATGTTTGAACACGTGTGCATACTGTGTACTGATCAAAAACAAGGGCAGTTAATATTTCCATGTCTTCTTCATTTCATCATGGTTGTAGCTTTTGAGAGCCTCTCTTCTAGCTTTCCCTAAAAATGTTACAGTGAACTCCCCACACTGTGCTATAGACCATTAGAATGCATTCCTTCTGTCTCACTGCCATTGGTACCCCTAATCCATCCTCCCTCTCTCCTCCCCACCCTTCCCATTCTCTAATGATCCATGATTACTACTCCTCACTCCATCAACCTTGCTTTTGGCTCCCTCCTTTCCATATAGGCATACCTTTCCAGAGTGCCTCTCCTGCCCAATAAAACTCATTCTTTGAAACCCCTGTTTCAAAGGCTGTCTCAGAAAGCCCAATCTAGAACACCTTTTAGTGTATTCTTAGATTTTCTTTCCCTGGGCCTCCTCTGAACATAGACATCAGCTAGTGAGCGTTTTTCAGTTTTCTGTGGCTGTGTAACAAACTGCCTCAGCAATAGTGACTTGAAATGATTAAGGTTTTCCTTTCCTTTATGGATCAGTTGGGCTCTTTCTGAGCAGTTCTGCATCATCTGTTGTGACTGCACTGAGCTGGGAGCCCCTTTGAATCTGGAGTGTCCCAGATCTTCCCCTCCTCTCCAGGGCTTACATCCACATGGTAGCTAATCACTTGCTCTGGCTCTGGTTACTGGATTCCCAGAGGGAGGAAGCGGAAGTGACTGTCTTTTTAAGGCTTGGTCTTCACTCCTGCCACTTCACCACTGATGGCGAAAGGCATGGTTGAAAAAGAGGAGGGTAGAGAGGAGCTTCATGATGTCAGGAGCGAGAGGGAGAAGCTGACCACTGGACACTGACTCCCACAGCATCGTGGTGGGAGCTCCTTGAGAACAGGGGTTCTGTTGCTTGTCTACTGTCCCCAGCCCAGGCACTTCAAGGGACTGTCAGAGATCCTTGGTGACAGAGTTCCAGTCCCACTATTTCTCTGTTAGAATCCAGGCTGGGAGAGAGTAGAGTAGAGGCAATGCAGACAAACCCATGCTGTCATCAGCCTCTAATGGATCCTCTCTTTCATTCCAAGATAGCATATCCAAATGCTGCCTGGGAGTCTTTCTGGGCATAGGCTCTGCCCCCTGGGGCATGAACAGGCAAATTTTATTCAGCCACATGGTTACACAGGGGGCTGGATCCAAACACAGACTTAATAATTAAGGCTTGTCTCTTCTCTCTCTTGTCATTGTACATTTAGAGCATGTGGAAGTCATTAGTGTTGTTTGTCAAATATTTCTGGCTGTGCACCTGCTGAACACATGGAAAGATTGCACTTCTTGGCCCTCTTGTGGTTGGGTGAAGCCTTGTGATGAATTCTGGCCAATGAGCTGCGCATGGGAGTGCCTCGTGCCACGCACGGGCATTTCATCGCTCTGTGAAGCCTGCAGAGCTCTTTCCCCCCTGTCCTGGTGCCGGCAAAGTTTGAGATGGTGTTTGCTTTATCAGCCAGGGGAGGAACCAAAGGGCAGAGCCCCACCAAGTCATGATGAGCAGGTGGCATAGATACACAGTCTCAGCTACTGAGATTAAGAGGGATTTTGTTAGAGTCACTTGACCTTGACTTTACTGCTGATAGAAGGGTCCCAGCTGCTATCTGCTCTATCTTGAGTATTCAGGTAGACCTGGAGTGAGATGGAGGCGAGGAAGGAGTAGATGGCTGGAGTTGAGACCCTACACCCACGCCATACACTGTAAGCAATTAGAACGTTGAGAAGAAACTATAATTACAAAGGCCCAGCGTTTAAACCAAGAGGGTATGTTTTCAGCAAAACGGGGCTTTAAGAAAAATTTTGGTATATCTCCTGTTTGGACAACCCCTCCTCCCCCACCACACACACACACACACACACACACACACATGGGCCCAATCTCCTCATTCACTCTCAAGGATTTGAGTCCTTGTCTTAAAGGCAAGTGATTTGAGTGCCCAGACATTTGCATATGGGCTTTCCTTCTGTTGCTTTCTTTATTCTAGTTTAGCGGCTCTCTAACTTTAGTGTGCCTAAAAATTTCTGTTCATGGCTGTATAAACAAACTCATGGGTACTGTACTTTGTGAGTGGCTTCAGAGTTTTCCAAGGGCACTTTTGACTTTATGCAATTCTTGTCTCATGTATTTCCAAAGCTGCCCCCCTTCTCTACCACCGCCTGCCCCCCACCCCCCCTTAAGATGAGATTCCATTGTTCAAAACCAAAGGAACCCTGCAACTTTTATGAGATGCTGAGAGCACAAGATGTCAGCAGCAGCTGCTCTTAGGCTATCATCCACCCATCACCCAAGTCCTGTTGATTTTACACCCGTGGTCCAAGCCTCCTTTTCCTGGATTCCCAGGGAAGGCTCCTAACTCACTTCTGCTCCTGTGCTTGCGCCTTCCAATCTATTGTCTGCACCCATCTATGGAGTGAGCCCCTCCAAACACCTGTCTGGTCACATAATATCCCTTGTGCAAATTCCTTCACCTGCCTCTCTTGGCTCTTACAGGGAGGACCGGCATCTTTATGGTGTTTCTAAGATCTCAGGGCCTGAGGTCACCTGCCTCTCCAGCCTCACGCCCCTGAAGACTCCCCTTTCTGTCCCTGCAGTCTGGGCTGACCTTTTACCTCCATCAACATGTTCCCATTACTCTCCGCCCTCGGCACCTGCTCTACCATCTGCTGGGGTTGTGCCTTCTCCACCCTCCCCTTTTGTGCTTGGGTAACTCCTACTCACGCTTCAGATGTCAGTTCAAATGTTATGCCTTCCGAGGAGCCTTCAAGCCAGTTCTTTATTTGCTCTCCTAGAATGTGTTCCCTTGGAATATTGATGCCGGTTTGTAATTAGGCACTCATTTGTTTGCTTCTCTGATGAGCACTTGTCTCTTCCACTAGAATGTAAGCTGTAGGAGAGCAGGGCAGGGACTGCCTTGCTGTTCTTGTATCCGCAGCCCATGCTGAATGCACGTCTGCTGGAAACGGCGCGGTGGCTGCGACGGCAGCTGGAGCCCTGGATGTCTGTAGTGACAGCTCTTCACTTCTGTCTGGTTCGGGCTGCTGTTTGCTCCAGTTTTTATTTCCAAGGCCTGAGAAACAAGGAATTATCCCGAGATGCAAAAACCAAGACCTAGGGACTAGATAAGATTCACCACCTGATCTCCAGGTTCCAGGGGAGAATTCTTTCTCAGACTCTGTAGTACTCTCTGGCCTGCACACTGACAAGCTAGTCTCCAGGGTGGGGACTTTGTTGGGGGGACAAAGGGCAAGAGCATCGTTACAAACAGTCCTTCTCTCCCTCCCCCTCCCCTCCTTCCCCTCCTTTTTCTTTCTTTTCCTTCTGCTGTAATAGAAAATCATGCCTTGGGATAGAGTAAGCTTGGGTGCTGGGAAAGGAACTGTGGTACAGCTTGCCCACCTGCGGGGCCAGTGAGGACCTAGAGGAGGCACTAGGTGAAGGACTGGGACTCAAGGTGTGTGTTAGGGGGGATGTTAACATCAGGTTGTTGGCTTGTTGGTGCTGGCTGCTGATCTGTGAGCGGGTGAGACTTCTAGAAAGGACTGATTTTTTTTGCTTTTGGTGGTTTTGGATGCAGGTCCCTTCTAAAGCAGAAAAGGAAGAGGTGTGGGGTAGGGTTTTACCTACATTGTTTTTCTTCTTTCTGGAGGCCTAGATCAGCCTATTCTGGACCCCTAGACACAGGAGTGACTCGAGCAGTTGATAGCTAGTTGCTGTAACAGCAACATTTGAACATTCTATTTAGTTCTTGCTTCTGTGATGAGCGTTGGTAAGTGATGGCCTTCTTCAGCATGGAGTAGAGGACCCAGCTCCCCCCATTTCACAATACCCTAGTTTAAATGTGTGATTCCTTCTCCTTCCCCCCTTCCCCTCTCTTCCCCCCTGCCCTGTCTACCCCCTTCTCTTTTCTTCCCTCCCTCCTTCCCTCCCTCCCTCTCTCCCACCCTCTCTTCCTTCTTTATTTTTTGAACAGATCTAATACAGGCTAGTTTGAACTCACAATCCCCCAGCCTCTCCCGCTGTGATTACAGACTGCCTGCTTACAACTTTGGATAACATGTGACTCACCTTTCGTCCTTCCTTCCATCCTCCCTCCCTCCTTTCTTTCTTTCTCTCTCCTTCTCTCTCTCTTTCCCCCTCTTTTCGTTCCCCTTCCTTCCTTCGTCGTTCTCTCTCTCTCTCTCTCTCTTTCTTTCGTATCAAGTTTCTCTCATGTAGCCCAGGTGGGCCTTGAGCTCACTTTGTAACCAAGGATGACCATGAATTTCTGGTCATTCTGCCCTTACCTCCCTAGTACTGGGGTCACAGATGTGTATCACTAGACCCAGACTGTACCCTAGCACATGTGATTCTTTGTTGTTTTTCATTTCGTGTGTGTGTGTGCATTGTAGCAGTATGCTACAATCTTTTACCCTCAATTTAGGGAAAGAAGAAGGATAGAAAGAAATCTTCACCGCTTTTGCAAGTGGCCTTCATATAGAATGAGAGAAAGGTAGAAATCTTCACAGCCTCGTTTAGGCTGTCCTAAGCTTGAAGAGAACTAGCTGACAATGAGTCAGACTAGCGTCTCAGCTCACAGTCTACAAACTCAATCTCTCTAACCTTTGTTCTTTTAAGAATTAACACAGACAATGACTCTCAGGGCTTCAGACTTTTTTATAACCTAGGCCAAAAGTTCCCATAAGCCTATGTAGCACACAATCCTCCAAACAATCTACAGGTGCCAGAACGACTGCACCTAACCAAATTATAGCCACCTGCATTAAACATTCCAAACCCACCTCGTAAACAACTATACCACAGCTGGGGTAAGAACGCAAATCTAATCCAAACACCATTTTGCATTTTTACAGAAACCAAAATAACAAAAACCTCTTCCATGTGTTCCACTACAGTGTATGTTCATGTTTGTGGGCTCACGTGTGTGTAGGTGCATGTGTACAGGTGTGTGCTTGCATGTGGAGGCCTGAGTTTGATGTTGGAAATCATCTGTTCAACACCCTATTCACTGAGGCAGAGTCTCTCAATCAAACCCAGAGCTTACCGATAGGGCTGGTCTCGGTAATCATCTTGTTCTGGGGATCTTCCTCTTTGCCTTCCAAGGCTGGAATTACAAGTTGGACACCATGCCCACCCACCAATTTTATGTGCGTTCCAGGGATTGAAATTCTAGTGCCTTTGCTTTCACAGGAAGCACTGTGACCACTGAGCCATCTCCCCAGCCCCACACATGACTCCCAAGGTCAACATAAAAGTGGAGAAACAAACTTGAGTCAGGCCAGGTGTCAGCATAGTTTGATCAGGGAAGTCCAGATTCAACCCCGGGAAGGAATACCTGATTCACATACGAGCCACCTGTGCTTCTGCTGTGCAGCAGTCAGAGCCAGGTGGGTACACCTGACGGTGGGGGACTTGTGTGGGGCCAGGGGTGGGAACCTAAGTGTGGTTCGGGGTGTCAGCTGTTGACAGGAGACTACTTTCCTAAGAGTCAGGATCTTATATCTATGCGGACACTTCTGCCAGGGCTAACGTGCTATTGGGTTGCCCCTGTGGGGTTCACACCTGCAGTAAATTAAGATTGGTGCTGAAATTGCCTCGGTAGAGTATTGATGACCCAATCAGAGGCTTTGGAGCTGTGACATGAGACTGTGGCAACAGTTTTTCTATGTTTTCTCAAAGGGTCCAAAGGACACTCTCATCACTGGTGTAGCAAGGGGCATCTTAACTAGGGGTATTCAGTATTTCTGAAGGGTTCTGCATTACCCTCTTCTTCTTCTGTGGGCAAGGATGGATGGTAAGAGATATTGGCAGGAAGCTGGGGTCCCTGATGAGAGAGGCAGTGACGGGCTTTAGAATAGCAGAGGCAGGTAATGAATAGAGAAAGGTGGATTTGGTCACCACAGCAAGTAATAGAGTCAAGAAGCAGCTAGGAAATGTGCTTCAGAGGGTCCCGTGCTGACAGCTAAGGTGCTAGACGTGGGCAGCCAACCAGGGAATTGCTTGACTTCTGTCGTGAAGAAGGAGCTAGAGCAGGTGGGTAAAAAGATCGAGGCTCATAGCTGCCTTTCCAGTAGAAAATGGTGACTCCCGGCTTGCTTTCCTGACCTGAGCTACTTTTTAGACTGAATCCTCCGATGAAAGGGAGGCCAAGTCCCCTTGAGCAAACACTTAGAAATGGCACTTTAAGTATCTATAATAGGCATTCCCCAGGCATTTCTTTAGAGGGACTTCACATTCCACACAAGTCATTGGCTATACTTCTGAAAGATCCAGAAGATTAGGTTCTAAGATTATGATGGTGGAGTTTCTTGGTTACGGTTCCTTTTGCCGTGATGAAACAACATGACCAGTGGTAACTTGGGGGAGGAAAGGGTTTATTTCGCTTACACTTCCAGGTGACAGTCCATCACAGAGGGAAGTCAGGGCAGGGACTTGAACAGGGTAGGGACCTAGAGGCAGGAGCTGATGCAGAGGCCATGGAGGGGTGCTGCTCACTGGCTTGCTCCACATGGCTTGCTCAGTCTGCTTTCTTGTAGAACCCAGGGATCACCAGCCCTGGGGTGGCACCCCACAGTGAACTGGGCTTTCCCCCATCAATCACTAATTAAGAAAATGCCCTACAAGCTTGTTTACTGCCTGATCTTTATGGAGGCATTTTCTCAATTGGAGTTCCCTCCTCTCAGATAACTGACTGTAGCTTATGTCAAGTAGTCATCAAACCAGCCAGCACATGGACTGTAGAAAACAAATGGCGTCTTCAGCTGTAGCTGCTCGATGCTGGATTTGGTATCTTCACTAGAATAGATCTCTGTTGCCTCCAGCATTTGATATGCAGTGTTTGATCTTTTCAGTTCACATCAGGAAAAAGGATTAGAAGTGGTTTGTATTCACATGGGGAAGACAGCAATATATATCCGCTGTCTTGCCTCGGGGCTGTGTTGATTTTCTTCTGTTACATTATAGTCTAAAGGGTCTTTGATTTTCTTGACATTCCAGATCCACCATGCTGGTCCACTATACTGATGGCATTATTCTACTCAAGCCCAGTGAACAGGAAGTGGCAAATACTTGGATGCCCTCGTAAGAGATCTATATATCAAGAGGTAGGAAATAAACTCAACAACGATTCAGGAACCAGCACACTGGTGACACTTTTAGAGGTCTTGCCCACTGAGTTTCCAACCATGGCATAGGTCCTCTTGGGATTTTGAGGCAATAGATTCCCTATGGCGATAATAGTGTTCTAACTGATTTCTTGAATAACAGCCCAGGATGTTGCTAGTTTTGGGTGGGTCTAGGTGAAAAGAGAGTAGAGATGCACGTCTGAGCAGCAGTATAGTATAATATCCCTGGATTCTTGGATCATGTGATATGGTAAACACAATAGTGTAGGAAGTATCTATCTTTAGTAGAGGCTGGCAACCTCCATTAGGAGACTCAAAGAGAAAGCATCAGGAATTATGGGATAAGGCTGCGCCCGCTGTAGCGAAGAACTATCTGATGCTTTCAAACCCGTTCCTGGAGTATTACCGTGCTCTAGCAAAGACTGAGCACCTGACCATGGATGACCACGTGACCATATGGCCGGAGAGTCCCACTTTGATCTAGGTATTAGTATACCTAAGTCCTTGACTGAGGAGATACATCAGCAATCTGTTGTGATGGGAATGGCATGCTGGAATCAGATCCGAACAGGTACAAGAGGCTTAGCTGCCTGTGTCATCCAAGTTGGTTGAGCCAATACCTTCCTCTCCGTTAAATCTATTCCCTCGTCAGGAGATTTCCATGGACTGAAGATGGAAGGAACCCTTGAGTAAGTTCATGGACGGGTCCGCTCGGTATACTAGTGGTCCCTAAAGGCTAAGGGTTGAAAGGGAGTCTTTCGCAAGGCAGTGCTTTAAGCTGTATAGTTTGGTTGTCAATTTCTTATGGAGGGAAGAAACGGTCAGAGACGAGTTTCTACAAAGACTGTTGGTCAGTGGTGAATTGCTTTGAGGATTGGTCGGAAGACTGGGAATACAAGACGGAGTGGTC
This sequence comes from Cricetomys ansorgei, assembly GCA_026225945.1. NCBI lineage: Eukaryota > Metazoa > Chordata > Mammalia > Rodentia > Nesomyidae > Cricetomys > Cricetomys ansorgei. Next base: position 12,654,801 of record JAMJFZ010004114.1, read on the forward strand.
AGAGACAGAGAGAGTCTGGGGATAAGGGCTGTGGATGGCTCTGTGGTGTTTCACTTGCTTTTCTCATGGTTGTGACAAAATGCCCAACCAAAACAGCGTAAGGAAAGAAAGGGTTAATTTTGGCTAAGTTCTTCGTGTCAGGGAAGGCTTGGCGGCTGGAGTATGAGGCTGTTGGTCATGGCGCATCTGCAGCCAAGCAGCAGAGAGGAATGAATGCTTGTGCACAGCTTACTGTCTCCCTTTTATTCAGCGCAGGTTCCCAGTCCACAGTGTGGAACACCCACATTCACAGTAGGGCCTCCCATCGTAATTAACATAATCTAGAAAACGAAAGGCCCTTAAGTGGTGTTGCATCACAAGGGACAGAATTTGTGGTTCTGGGAGCCCAAGGGCTGAAAGCGGGTTTGGGTTCTCTCACCATCACTTTAAGGGACCAAACTGGGGAACTGTGCTTCCAGTCTCAAATCTTAAGATTTGTGGTGTTTGAGGTCCTGGCCCCAAGAGGTGGGGCCCTTCCACCAGGAGAAAGAGTTCCACTGAACCTCACAGATTTCTGTGTAGTTGTCTTGGGTCCTTTGTGCCAGTAGACTAGTGTATGGAGAGAGAAGCTAGGTGTGCTGCTGCATGATGGGATAAAGAGAAAGACGTCTAGTACTCTCCTACCCTCCCTGTGAAGTTTTTGCACACTCTACATTGCATAAGCTTCTTGGGGACTTGCGTCTGAGTTCACATCTTGGGTTCAGAACACACTCAGGCAGTAGGATTGAGAGTTTTGTCCTCTGGCAGTGGAATTCAGTAAAGCACTTTCAGCTAGTGCGCTACCTGAGTGGGTTTTAGCAGATGGCCTTGTGGCTAGGTGAAGAGTAAATGAGATGGGCTGATGTGGACTTAGGGGGTTGAGCGAGGAGGTAATTATAGTAACCCAGATAAGAGGTGGTTATGAGTTGGACTCATGTGGTATTGGTAGTAGAAATGGAGAGAGAAGCAGGTGGAGATTTGAGGGGAACGTAGTCAATAAGACAGGTTGCCTTTTTCCCATTTAGACCTGTTTGCTCAGGATTGCTTTAGTGCATGCAGCCATGGTTCCATGCAAGGCCAGTCATCCATGCCAAACCCTGCTTGGACCTCTCACTGGTAGCTTTTTTTCTCGGAGAAGAATATATATGTTACTGAAAGTGCTTGCTAATTGAGCATTGGAACTGCACAGTGCTCTGAAGCCCTGGCTTGGGACCTCTCTAGACAAACCTAACTAACAAAGAAAGCTTTTCTCCTTATCGGAGCAAAAGCATTCTTAGTTCTGTTTGGGACACTTGAGTGGCACTTCTGCAAAACTCTGACACTGTGGTGTGTGGGTGATTGTCACTGTGTTGAGTAGCAGTGACACAGCTTCGTGGGAATCATGTGGCAGTCCTTAAAATGTCCAGAATCACTTGGTTGGGAAGGTACATGGAAGAGGAATGGAAGAGACCTCTTTAAGATAGGAATTCTTTCCACCAGTTAGCTGGAGGTCCAGGACACGGAGGTGATGTGATTATTATTTATACTCGGGGACTGGTTGGGCCCAATGCATTCGGAGTGTTCTATCTATTGTCTCATAGCTCTCTTGTATGATGCTTGTTGCCCAGACACATTCTTTAGAGCCTGGTTTCTTAAGGTCCTTATTGTAGTTTGAATGTGAAGTGTCCCCCAACAGATTCATTTGTTTGGTCTCCAGCTCGTAGTCCTGTTATGTAGAACCCTTGGGAGGTGGGGACTAGGTAGAGGTATGTCTCTGGAGAGCTAAATTTGAAGTTTATAGGCTGCCTCCACTTCCTGTCCGAGTTCTGTTTCCTGGTCTGCAGAGATGTGAACAAAGCCTCACACTTCTGCCACCACAACCCCCAGCTGCTCCTACCGCCCTGTGTTCCTTCCCAGGACTGTCGCCTCCAGCTATGAACTGAGACAAATTCTTCTTCCCTTAAGGTGCTTTGGCGCATTGACAAGAAAGTCAACTAACATAGCTATTAATAATGTAATAATCACTAGAGGCCATGCCAGTGGTATTTCAGACTATTCCCTGGGTTTAGTGGGGACTCAGTTAACGTTTGCTGGGTCCCAAAAGAGGTAGGTATACTTAGGAACGCTTAGGAGTTTGTTAATCAGGAGTTTGTTAAATGTGTTTGTTTTTTATAGACTTCAAAATAATGCCCATCACAGTAGGAATTCAATAAATAATTGTTCAACTATTTGAATTAAGTTCTTTTCTGGCAATATCCATTCTAAGTACCGGTCAGAAGAGTTGCTGCTGTTTTCTGTGTAGGATAATTTAGCCTCCATGTAGGGAATTAAGTTAAAGTTCAAGACCTCCTCCTGACAGAAGCATGTCTTTGAAGAGTCTTCAAAAGGCTCTTGACTCATGGAAGCCTCCTTTGGATATTTAAGGCCAAGAGACTCAGAGGTGAGAGATGAAGACTCAGAAGCCTGCTGGGACTGCACTTTGTGTGTGTGTGTGTGTGTGTGTGTGTGTGTGTGTGTGTGTGTAGATTGATATCAGATGTCTTCCTCAGTTGTTCTCCATATTATTTTTTGAGACACTTTCTCACTGAACCAAGAGCTCACCAGTTTGGCTAGATTGGCTGGCCTACAAGTCCCAGCAGCCCTCCTGCCTCCACTGCTCCAGAACTGAAACACATATGCCACCACACCCAATTATTATGTGTGCGGCGGGACCAAACACTGGTCCTCATGCTAATGTGACATGTGCTTTACCAACTGGACCATGTTACCATTCTCAGAACCCCACTCTTGACGAGTCAGGAGGTGACGGGTAGTGATCGGGTCGGGGCAGGTATGAATGGAGAAGGCCACTCCTTTCAGGGTAGGATAATTACTAGGATCTTTCTGATTGCCAAGGTTCTGAGTACAGGATTTGGGGTTAGATAATTTGGATTTAAATCTTTGCTGTTGTTGGTTTTGTGACTTTGGGCATTAAAAAAAAAATCTTTTCTCTCTTTTTTTTCTTTTTAAAACTTAGTTTATTTTTTGTTACTTTGATCTTATTTGGCCCACTCTAGCTCCTTCCCCAGCCCCACCCCCTTCTATTTTCCACCAGTCTCTTTCCCTTCTCAGATAGCTCCCTTCTATTCTGCTATTGAATTTTGCTATTCAATTTTTTTTTAAAGTCTAGATGCTGCGTATTAGATAAAAGTGGGATATTTTTCTTTCTACATCTAGATTATTTCATTTAACATGATGGCCTCTGGTTTCTTCCCCTTCCCTTCGAATGACATACTTTTGATTTTCTCTATGACTAAACTATACATTGTGTATATGCGCCATATTCTCTTTATTTAGCTGTTTATGGACTCTAGGTTGTTTCTATCACTTGTCCAAGCCCCTTCTTTTATCTTTGTGAGCTGGAGATGTTTCTGTCATCTGTCTCAGTGAGTTGTAGTGAGAATTGAATTGATAAGGCACAGAGTGTGTTTAGTTCATATAGAACTATGGCACATAGAATGTATTCTATAAATGCCAGTAATAATAATTCTGCCAATTACACTAATAACTATTTCCTCTCTCTAACAGGGTCATGCTTTCTTTGCACTCTGTGTACTCTGTGAGTAACGTGTCAAGATTTTTCTCATTCTACCAAGAGGAGGACAAGCTTGGAGAGGTGGAAGAGACTCTGCCCAGCTATGTGAATGGGGGAGGTGAGCCAACTGGTCCAGTTTTCTGACCCCGAACCTTTGATTTCCTATGGACATTGTCATGAAAGGCTTAGAGATAAATTGAGTCATCTAACCTAAGCCGGGAGCAACACCCAAATTGAGCTCCAGGAGAGAGGTCACCCCTGCCATCTTAGCCACCGGTATGTGTGTGTGTGCGCGTGCGTGCGCGCAAGGATGAAGAAAAAATAATCCCTCTAAGCACCCAGGAATCCTCTACTCACAGAAGGCCTTTCCCCTGCCATTTTAACACCGTTCTGAGGCCATCCTACTAAGTTGGTCTTTTAGAAATTCAGATACAATGAAAGTGAGTTCAAGTAACATCGGTCCCTGCCCCAGCCTCCAGCCTGACTAACACTTAGATAAACTCTGAGAGCAGAATACTTGGTTGGGTTTTAGTTCTTTTTGTTTGTCTATTTTGTTTCTTTGTGACAGGGCCTTGCTCTCTACCCCCAGCTGTCCTTGAATTCACCGTAGCCTCAGCGCTGGGATGACTAGGGCATCCTGGGATACCTGGATGAGTTTTTTATCCCTCCGTGACTGAATGACCCCTTCCACGCTCTGGTCCTCACCACCACCATGTGTGGGCTGCTCTAGCTTGACACTCTATAACTCAATGCTGCACCCACATTTCCCACCTTTGGGGGGAAGGAGGGAATGACTGGGGGGGCAGTAGCATCAATCTCCTCTCTGGGATGGCTCCTCTGAGCTCTATATTTCTTGCCTATAGTGACCAGGGAATTTTCCCTTATTGATTGCTTTCTGTAATCGAGCTTAACAAATAGAACTTCCCTCAAATGATTCTTCCAACTAAACTGATAGAAAGCTAACCTTGTTATATTTATTGACAGAACATTGAAATAAATATTATAGGTCTAGAGGGAATGTTTCAGCTCATTGATTTTTTTAAGGAAATAATAAATGGAGCCTATTCCCTTTGGCATATTATGCTGGGAATAATCTGAAAAAATGCTTAGCTTGTTCAACACAGAGCTTAGAAACCCTTCTTCCACTCCCAGCGGAGCAGGGGCCCTTTGCATAAATCTGCTCTGGCCCAGACAATCAATTTTCAATTTTAATTATTTTCAAAACTCGTTTATTATTTGCTTGTTCGGTGAGTTGGGAGCTTTCCCTTTTAGTGAGTTTATAGCCACAGTGGTCAGGCCACTGGCTTGGCTCTGAACGACTGGAATTTCTTCCTTCCCTGTCCCTTCTGCCAGGGACTTTTGTTCTAAAGCAGAGGCCTGCCAGCATTGAACCATGAGCCAAAGAAAGCCCACTTCCTGTTTTTGTAAATAAAGTTTTATTGGAACTCATGTAAAAATCAGGCACAGCAGTGTGCCATCCATAAACTCAGCATTGAGGTGTGGAAGTAGATGGCTTCCAAGGGCTTGCTGGCCAGCGAGTCTAACTGAAACAGCCAGCTCCTAAGTGAAAAGAAATGTGGAGAGCAACAGTGGAAGATACTTAATGTTGACCTCTGGCCTCTTTACAGACATGTGTAGGGCAAGTACACCTACACATACATGTGCATAACACACACACACACACATCATTAAAGTAGAGCCTTGTGCCTTCCCTCCTTCATTTCTACCCCTTCAAGACTCTGAGAGTTATAATTACCTCCACCATCACTCATCACACAGTCCCACAGTAATGTCTGATTTTTACTCTTCTATGTTGGTGGAGGATTTGGTACCTGGTTTAAAGGGTCCTCTTCTTTGGTGCTCATTCATGCCATGGATGTGGCTTGGTACCTAGAATAATTTGCATGGTCATTAGCAGCCCTTTTTTTGGGGGGGGATGAACTTAAGCCATGTTCTAGACTCACGTCCAATAACAGGTTTGAATTATTCTCCCATAGCTTCCTCAAATATTAACAACAGCTGAAATCTGCTTCAAGAATCCCAAATGCACGTACACCTGGACATCACCGGTAGCTCCTCCAGTTACAGAGTCAACATCTCACCTCAAGCTCGTTATTGGTCCCACTCCACAAATGCCCCGTATTGATGACCTGTTCCACTAAGCTTTTCAGACTCGCAGCTTCCGCTGCCTCCTCCACGCTCCGTACCTGGCCTGTTGGTCCCAGTCCCTGCAGCGTCTCTCAGGTTTCCACCTCATTCGTAATGCGGATGCCTTCGTATGTTGCCCTGATCATCTCTCACTTGGATAACTGATTAATTAATTAATTTGACAACTATTTATTGTGTGATTCTCGGAGCTACTCACTAGGGAGAACAATCTCGAACAAGGCAGACCGTGTCTCGCCTTCCAGAGGTCTGGGTTCTCCATCAACAAGAAGGCAAATATTTAATTAAGACACTTTCAGACAGACTCGTGGAGACACTAACCGTGAATGACGTGAGCGCACGCGACCGGAGGCGAGCTCTTGGGGGTCAGGCGGGACTCTCTGAGGAGGGGACATTTCAGCTGACACCCAGATGGCACGAATAAGCAGCTGTGTAGGATGTTTCAAGGGTAGGGAGCAATTGGTGAGCTCTGAGGTGGGAACAAGCTTGTTTGCTCAAGGAGCATGGAGAAGCTGTTAGCTGCAGCTGGCCCATAGAGTGCGTGGGGGTGGCCAGTAGACTGTGCATTTCAAGAGGTGAGGGCTGATAGAAGTGTAGCATGTGTTATATTTGACTGTAGGTGAAGAGAAGCCTTTGGGAGCATGTTAAGTTATTTTCTTTTACGATTATAGACAGGGTCTTGATATGTAACCCTAGTTGGTCTGGAAGTTGCTATGTAGACCAAGCTGGTCTCAGATTCACAGAAATCCACCTGTCTCTGCCTCCCAGATGTTGGGATTAAAGGCGTGTGCCACCAGGCCCAGCCACCACATTATGTTTCGATTATATGCATCTCCAAAATTTCCACCCCTTCCTCCTGTATTAACTCCAACATATCGCCTCCCTGCCTTCACATCCCCTTCTTTAAAAACATTAAAAAAAAAAAAAACCAACAAAAAACAAACCTCAGTGACTCTAGCTAGCGCTGCCTGTTGAATGCTGACCAATCTTGTTCAGGCTGCTACAGCTGCTGTGCGTCCGTGAATGCAACAGCCGGGTCAGGTCCGAAGAGTATGTGAGTTCTGATGCTCACGGTGACGGCTGTGGCGGGAGGCAGGGGACATGGAGTCCAGTGCTCCTGGCGTTGAGGATAAGGATGGTAGAAAGGGGAAGGAAGAGTGTGGAGGGGCAGGACTTGTTGAGAGGTAGAGTCAGCTGATTTGTTGATGGAGAGAGCAGGTGCTGGTGAGGGATCGGAGAAGAGGAGGAGGGAGGATCCAGCTAAAGTCTGTCCCTCCTCACTCTGAGTTTAGTTCCTGGACAAGAGGGGCCCCTGGCCAAGCGCTGCATCCCCTCCCATTGCTCCTGTTCTGGAAGTCTGTTATAGAGAGGTCTGAGGGGCTAAACTCTTCTGACCTAGAGGCAGCCTGTCCTGGATGTGCCACCGGCTGGGCCCCATCACCAATTGGGCAATCCAGTAGGGGTCAAGTCACCTCCCTAGTCTTTGCCCTCAGAGCCAAAGCCCCCATCCATGTTGCCCTGTGATAGCCAAGCAGTAAGTGTTCCTACAACAGTCTTCAAGGCTCAGAGGCTACATGATGTCCTCCAGGCTGGATCCTTTCTAAGCTTGAGTCTCAGTTGTCTCTAGGCAGGAAGAGCAATGGGCTTGGGATCAATGAGATGGTCTGGCCAGACAAGTCCCATATGGGCAGCCTGTTATCCCATGTGACCCTGGGTAGTTCATTTCACATCTTTGGACTTCACTTTCTTCCTTGTAAGTGGGCAATCAGTTCCTCCTCACTGAGCTGTGATTCACAGCCTAGGGGATGAGAGGCCTGGACTTGGTGCTTGGTTTTTACTTGAGCTTTGAAGACTTGGTACCAAGACCTACTGCTCAGGTCCCTGGGGAATGATGGGAATGTTCCTTTGGAGGCCAAAAGGGAAGAGAGTTCTACTTTTGCAGAAGATTGCAAGTCCTTCCTGGGCAGGTTGGAAGAGAGTGTTTTTCTAGAATCTTCTGGCTATTGTCCTCCCATTCAGCTATCTGCTACCCACAATGATTAAATTCAGTGAGCAGAGGTCTGGGGGAGTCATTATCCTTAGCGACCAGATGGAAAACCAGTGAGATGGACTTTGTGAGGAAGATGGTTCCATGAAGAGTATGTGTGCGTGTGTGTGTGTGTACACATGCATTCGTGTGTGCGTGTGTGTGAAAGCTGTGGCAGCCATGGCTGATACACTGTAGGAAGTTAGGCATGATATTGCTAGACCTTCTGAGTTTTCAAGAGAAGTCAGTAATTTGGAATTTTATATGACATCTCCTGAATTTTGCATGCTGGCAACTCAAGTCAATTAAAACAAAAATACCAGCTTGGGCCAAACAAAGCTGCAGGATGCATTTGGCCCGCGGGTGGCCAGTTTGGGATGCCTGATATAGAATCGCAGAGGGACCCAGGAATAGTCAGGATCTAACAATAGCCAGGTGCACCAGCCAATAAAAATCGCAAGGAAACATCGAAGTTTAATGCCCCTGTCTTCTGACCAGTAATACGTTACTCACATCTGCAGAGGATGGGCACGCTGGTACCTTTGCATTTCCACTCCAGATGTTGAATTCTACCCAGTGCCTCTCAGCAAGGTGAGAGACCTTGTATGAAAAAAGCAAGGTAGGTAGTCCCTGAGGAATGACCTCAGGGTTGACCTCTGGCCATGATGTGCACACGTGTGCAGCTGCACACACACGAACATGTGCCTCCCACCATGTACTGATTACTTGCAGTGATACCTGAAAGATAAATAAATGCTATGAGTACAAGCAAAGGACCATGGGAATTATGGGAGGGAGGTAAAAAAAAAAAGACAATGGGTTACCTTTAGGGACCTGGGATGGTTTCAGAGAAGAGTGTTTCTGGGTCTCCATTTTACAAACGGCAGATCGTAGGACTTCTTAGTCTCTGTCCAGCCCCAACCAGTGCACTAATCCAGAGGAGGCTGGATGCCAGGCCTGGGAGAGGCAGGGCTGGAGGACCCTTGAAAATCTAGGGGTCATAAAGCTGAAAGCTCAGAAACCCCTTCTCAGCAGGATCAGGTTAGAGAGGGACATCATTTGGAGAAGAGTTAAGCCTAACTTCTTAAAGATACACACTTTTCATTTAGTTCCATTGATACAAAGGATGAACAAAACTGAAATCTTACTAGTATTAGAAACAAGCTAAACACACGGTAAGAAGGAATTGGGCTAGTGTTGTTACCATTTCCAGTACTGCTCCATTGCTTTAAGGAGGCACCACGACCAAGGCAGCTTATAGAAGAAATCACTTAATTGGGGGCTTGCTTACAGTTTCAGAGGTTTAGTTCATTATCATCATGGCATGGACCATGGCAGCAGGCAGGCAGGCATGGCGCTGGAGCAGTAGCTGAGAGCTTACATTTTATCCTCAAGATAGAGGAAGAGGGAGGGTGGAGGAAGAGAAGGAGGAGGAGGGAGAGGGAGAGAAATTTGGCCATCATGTGGGCTTTTGAAACCTCAAAGCCTACTCCCAGTGATATACCTCTTCCAAAGAGGCCATACCTCCTAATATTTTTCAAAACAGTTCCATCACCTAGGGACTAAATGTTCAAATATATGAACCTATGGATGGCATTCTCATTTAAACAACCACTAGTATATTTTATTTTACTAGTTTTTAAAAAAGATTTATCCTATTGTTTTAGTTTTTGTTTTTGTTTTTTGCCTGCATGTATGTGTGCGCACTATTGCATGCCTGGTTCCTTTGGAGGTCAGAGAGGACACTGAATCTCCTGAGACTGGAGTTATGGACAGCTGTAAGCCACCATGTGGTACTAGGATTTGAACCCTGCTCCTCTGGAAGAGCAACAAGTGCTCTTAGTTGTTGAGCCAACTCTCCAGCCTTCAAACACATTTTTAGTACACACTGCAGAATTAAGCTACTTAGATTGAAGGGAAATCTGGCTACTTAACCCTATTAAAAAATTATATCACAGCCACGTGTCCACCATATACACAGGAAAACATCTGGAAGGATTTCTACCAAAGTGCTGGTGGTGGCTGCTGTAGGTTGAGTGCGGAATGTTTCTTAAAGCCACTCGAAGTTGCTTTTCAGAGCCAGGCGTAGTGGCACACATCTGTAGCTCCAGTACTTGGGAGGTAGTCGCAGGAGGCTCAGGAGTTCAGGGTTATCCTCGGCTACATAACAAGTCTGAAGCCAGTTGGGGTTACCTGAACATCTCAGTCTCAAAAAGAAGTAAAAAAGCTGTTCCTCAGCTTGGTGCTGGGGGATGGTGGAGAGTTTAAATGGAAGAGCCTGGTTGGGAGCCTTTAGATCAAGGGAGCCGAGCCCTTTTTGGGGGTATTGACCCCAGCATCTTTTCTTTCTGTTCCTAGCTTTGAGCTGAAGGGTTTGCTCTGACACATGGTCCACACGGTTGCTCTGCTTCCTGCTAGGCTGCGTCACCACAGGCCTAAAGGCAACAAGGCCAACCAGTCACGGACTGAAGCCACCAAAGCTGTGGGTCAAAATATACCTCTCTTCTTTGTAAGTCAATCATCTGAGGCATTTGCTGCAGCGATGGAAAGCTGACTAACACTAGCTACCTACAGGTAGCAGGAGTCTGTGAAAATCTTACCCGCTTTCTGCTCCTTTTACTTCTTCCTCTCTGTAGTTTCTATGGATGTAAACATTAGAATTCTCAAGCAAGAATAAAAGCTTATTTCAGAAGACTAAATTTGGAAAGTTTTTTGATGTTTTATATTTGCGAGTTTTTAAGAAATAATAATAAAGTTAATTTTAAAAATTAAAAAAAAAATAAATTTGAGGGTGACAGCAACATGGCTCCATGGGTAAAGGTTGTGGAACAAGTCTGGTGAGCTGGATTTGGTAAGCTAGAGCCATGTATAGGTAGAAGGAGAGGACCAGCTCCACGAAGTTATCCTCTGGCCTCCTACACACACATATACACACACACACACACACACACACACACACACACACAAAATTTGGTGAGCAAAAATTACTACCAGAATAAACTAGTGTCTGTCTGCTGCCTACCTATTTTTAAATTTAAAACCCAGGGTCTAGTACATGCTAGGTAAGCATCATAGTATACTGAGTTTCTTCACCAACCCCTAAATTATTTCTTTAAGAATACGGCTGAGGAATGGGCTGATGGACATGCACACTGTCCTCAAATTGCTTCTGCTCCTCTCTGCCCCTCCTGGGGACAGCCATCTGCTGGATAGCTCTTCGTACTGAGTGGGACACAGGGTCATAACTCCATCAATCCAAGGGCTGTCTCTTTGTCTTACACAGTGAATTTACCCATGAGATTTAGGACACTTTTACCATAATATTTATTCAGTTTTATGGCTTTAAATATAACACTAACTCCTAATAATCAATATTGATTTAACTATAATATCTTATTTATAGACACAGTCCTCTGGTTTGCATATGGATTCAAGCTATAATGGAACAGAAATAAGCCACTCACTCTCCTGGCCCCAGGCCAGCACCATCAGCCTCTAATGAATGGGTGTGAGGCCAAGATGGAGTTTGTGATGTTCACTGATCCCTGCCCCCACCAAAATGGCTGCCTCTTGCTAGCCAGTGAGTCACTGGGGGCTGGGCATGCCTGTTCTGATGTCCTACCGTCAATCTTAGGCTGTAAACATTCCAAATGTAGAGACAACCAGTTCTAAGTAGAAATGTGAACCGAAATGAGATTTTGATGAGTAGAAAAACATCTAGATGTAGAAAGGCTAAGGTAGGGCTTGGGAAAACAGAGCCTTGCCCCCACCTCGTCCCAAGAGGCTGTGGGGTGCATCTCTCAAGATAATGTTATTGTGGCCATCATTAGTGTTGCAGAAGTGTCCAGGCAGCAAAACCTGCAGCTACCTCTTATAGGGATGGACAGTGGCCTGGTCACTGTGATCTGGTGTAAGGAAGGGTAGAAGAAGCCAGACATTCTGGAGAAAAGGAGGTGTAGGAAAGCCTGAGAGATTAAAGAGATAGCTCATTTGCATTTGCCCAGGGACTGTGCCCTCCACTGACTAGGATACATGGCCCTTCTCCCTGGAAGTTTCTAGAATCCCCACTGTCTTTGATGAGTATGGTGGAGAGCTGTATTTATACCCTTGCAGACTTGCCGCGCACACACATACACACACACACACACACACACACACACACACACACACACACACACTATTCATTTACACTTCTGAAAACAGCTCCAACAGATTCCCCAAGGCTTCAGCCTTAAGCCTTAAGCCATGACTTAAGCCTGCCCGATCAAAGCATCTCTTGCCCTTGGTTACAAATTAGGGTGAACCCCAAGACTTTTAGAGGAGTCTGGTTATTTTTCAATACACATAGGGTGCAGTAGTTGAAGCTAGCGATGGCTAGTTTTAACTGTCAACTTGCTACAACCTAGGAAGACTTGGGACAAGAGTCTGAATAAGGGATTGCCTAGATCAGGTTGGCATGTGGGCACATCTGTAGGGGACTGTCTTGTTAATTGATGGGGGAAGACCCCAATGTGGGCAGCACCATGAGCTTGACCCTGGGCTGTGTGAGAGAAAGCTAGCTGGGTAGCAACCAGAAAAAGAGCAAACAAGGAAGCATGCACATCTCTCTCTGCTCTGAATATGATGCTCTGTAGTAATAGACTATAACTGGGCATTGTAAGGCAAATAGACCCTCTCTCCCCTACAATGCTTTTTCTGTCTCCTGATATTTTATCATGGCAACAGGAAAGTATTCTAGGACAGAGCTGCCGGAGCCCTTTGGCACTGTGTGGCCCATGAAGAAAACCACACCAACAAAGTGACACAGAAGACATGACCAAGATGAACCTTCCAAGAGCCTCTGCTGTTTTCTTCCTACTGCAAATCTTTCCTTAGAAAGTACTCTCCCACTTCCAACTCCATACAGTCCTAGGGCACATGTGACCTTCAGTCTTGTTCACAGGTGACTTCACCAAGGTGTGAACACCCCCCTAACCTGGCCAATCAGATCCTTTCTCTCAACACAGGGACTAAATGAGCAAGACGGGACGATAACGAAGAGTGATACGGTGTTAGGTCCGGCGTGGATGCTTCTGCTTGTCCACTGTTCTTGGGACACGCCCCCAGTCATAACAAAGCAGAGTGACGACGAGGCCACAAAGAAGCATAATGACACTATCAGCCGTGTTCCGGTTATTTACCGCGCATAGACCAGCCCCAAGTTTGATGCCTCAAACCAGCTGTTTCCCTTCCTCTCTCCTGGTTCTGTGGATAAGCTGGAGTTGGCTGGGCGATCATCACTCAGTGTCTCTCCTCCTGTTGGAGTCAGATCATGGCTGGAGCTGGTGCTGTCTGAACTCGCAGCTGGCCGGTATATCCTGCTTGGGTGTCATCTGGCAGTTGACACTGGCTGGCAACCAATGCTTATTGGCAAATAGTGGTTCTGGGCAAGGAACTCTTCTGGGGTTGTTTCCAGAGCTATCCTGTGTGGCTTCGATTCCTGTTGTATGTGGCTGGGTTCTAAGTGGAAATGTCCCCAGAACAAGTGACTGAGGAGGAGGAGGCAAACATCCCCGTGTTTCTCAAAGGCTAGATCTTGAGCTATCACAGTGTCACTTCTAGTCTACTGGGATAAACCAAGCACTGGCTAAGGGAGTAGTATTGTTAAGACTGGTTCAGAATAGTCATAGGTAGTAAGCAGACGGTGACAACTTGGGGGTGACGTTTACCATGCTGCTGTGCAGCCACTCCTGCCCTGGAGAAGCTACCTACCGAGACCAGGACATGCAAGATGGAAAGAAGACAGTTTCTCCCGTGGTGACTGGGGCAACCCATGACCTGCTGTTCTGGCTGGACACCAAGCGGATCTCACTACATTGCACATCTGAGACAGCAGCGGTAGGTGGAGCACATTTGGAAGATACTAGCTGGGAGCTGTGCCACTGAGAAGATGCTGTCCTGTGAAGGGGGTTGGAATCTTCCCAGCCTGAAGAAGACCTAGCTTCTAGCTGTTCTTTTTCTCCGGACCACTGCAAGGCTGATGTAGGTAGAAAGAGTGAACTCTATGGGGACCCTGAAGACGAGGGAGGTCCCTCATAGAGGACACAGGAGACAGTGAAATGTCTGGGGTTTGCTACCCCCTCTGAAGCCTGAGGATCTGGGCCCACACATCACTCCATTTTTTTTTTCTTCACAACAGTGACTTTCAGCCTGGGCAATCACCTGGGCAATCACCAGGATGCTCATGCAGGTGCCTGAAAATACCAGCTTCCCCCGTTCCCTTGCAGGCAGCTCAGAGCAGGGCAGAAAGCATGTGCTCTTTCCTAACACTGTCTTTCCTTGAGTTTTATGAGAGGAGAGGGTCTCTCCTCTCTTCTCCCTCCTTTTGAGATAGAGTCTTACATAGCCCAGGCTAGCCACAGATTCACTCTGTAGCCTAGGATGACCTTGATTTCAATCCTCCAGAGTGCAGTCATTCCTTGGTTCTGTGCCACTGAGAGGCGTTCTACCAAGGCAGATGCATCCGAGCCCTGGTTTTGCTTTCTTAACGAAGTAGCCCATACGCTGAAGATGGCCTGGATCTCCTCAGCCCCAGGGTGGGGACCACGGGCCCCCTTCACATAGTGGCGTCATGTCCGCTAGGAGTATACCTTGACTGTTGCTGTGTTCCTAGCTCTTCCCAGCTGGCGAGGACAAAGGCCCTTGTCACCCCTTTGTACGTTTCCTTGGAGCTTAGCTACTGAGTACCAGGTGTCAGTCACACCGTTTCCTCTTGTTCCAGGGGCATGGAGAGGCTCTTGGGGTACCCTGCTGGCTCTGGCCACCCATGAATGGGGCCGCGGAGTCAGTTCAGGAGAAGCAAGCCACTCGCTAAGGACCCTGGACACTCTGGGTGGCATTTCTGACACCCAGGAGCTTTTGGGAGGCTCTGACAGCTGCTGGTGGGGGCTGGGAGACAGGTAGAAGGAGAGGGAAATACATTTTTAAAGATAACCTGGAGGCAAATATAATATTTATACTTATTTATCCTCAGAGCTCACTCGCAAGGCCCCAGACATGTCTAATGAGGAGGAATTGCAAAATGGCCATGAGTCCTACTTGTTTGCCTTTGCAGAGTCTCCTAGCAGTCACACGGACCCAGATTTTTCAACTGTGTGACCGCTGCAGGCAAAATGGCTGAAAGGAACACCAGCGCGTGTAGCAAGTGTCTGATTCCCAGAGGCATGGAACCACAAACCTGCCAACCCAGGAAAATGAGGTGCTCCCGTCCTCTCCCCTTCACAGAACGCAAAGCTTCCTCACGTATGCCCGAGCTCAGGGTGCTGACATACTCATGCACACACACATGCTCATGGTGGAGTGCACTGAGATCTTCTGTGCCCTCACGCCTTTCACAGGGCTGTGGACACATCCCTGTCCAGCTCCATACACGCTCTCTGACAGGTACACCGTAGGGCACTCTGTGACAGGATGCTTGATGGCTGCGGTCATGTTCTGATCAGGATTCTAATGTGCTCTGGTCATTCCGAATGCAGATCATAGACATGGCCTCCTGGGCCACCTTGATGACCCAGTGTTACAGAAGTTTATTTTTAGTTGTCTTTAAAATAATTGTTTTTGTGCACTGTTGGAAAAAGGAATGCATAGGCCTTGGCATTTTGTATTGTCTGCAGGTGTTGGATTTCTGTGGGGGAGGTTTGATTGCTTATGATCTGCACCTGAGGACTTCTGAATCAATGAAAACACCTGAGCTCAGAGGCTCTCGGTTCCACTGTCGATCTAGTATGGTACTGGCCCGGGTGGTGGTTCCCTCTGCTGAGATCTGGCAGGGTTTGAGCCTATGAATATGCCGATGTCTCCTTGCTGAGATGCCACAGCAGCGCACTACTACAGCCCAGTGTGTAAGGGTGCTTGCCGCCAAGCCTGAGCTCAGTCCCGGAAACTCATGTGGTGGCAAGAGAGAGCCAGCTCCTGCAGGTTGTCTTCGGACCTCCTCATGTGGCACACATGAGTGGGTGTGTGCCACTAAATAAATAAATAAACGAATATAAAAAATAAACATGATGTCCTATGCATATAATGTATATAATGATAATAAAGAGATTAAAGGGAAGAGAATGACGTGGAGTTTCCCGTATGGCTAACTTTAACTCAAGTAGCCATGCAGAACATCTCTATATGTACAGTTCTATAAATACACCTACAAATACATATGCATACATCCAAAGAGAAAAATACATGGTTATAAATAAATGTGTGCACATGCAAAGGCTGCACAATAGACCGGGGTTGGCTTCCAGGCCTTCCTCTTGGGGACGGATGGAGCCCTTAACTGTTCAAACTGTACCTGCCCTGGGTCCTGGGTCTTCAGGGTGGGTCAGGCTTGCTGCTACACCTCCTAAAGTCACCGGTACTCCCTTTCTCTGTAGCCCTTGAGTACAGATGTCGTCTAAGCGCTGTCCGTGATGCTGGTTTTTACAGGCTGTGTCTCCTTGCTCAGCGTTTACCAAGAAAGTGTTTAGTAAAGAGATAGATGACTGAAGGCAGAATCTGCTGTTGTGTGTGCTTTCTGTGTCCTCTGACCATCAAGTGGGCACCGGGTAGGCTGTTTACAGCAGTGAAATCCCAGGCTTTGTCTGAAATGAGCAACTATCAAACAGAACCCAAGGCCCGCCATTTCTAACAAGGTGCTTTTTAGACTCTGGCTCTGGGTAACTGGGAAACGGTGTCTTTCCAAGTTGCAGTTTGAGTCTGGGCTGTCTCTTCCCAGGCTCATGTTACTAGCTGGTGGAGTTGTGTGGCAGAGCTGAAGGACCTTTAAGAGTGAAGGCCTGGCTGCAGGTCTCTTCAGAGCAGGCCTTAAGGGTGACAGCCTGGCTGGATTTCCTAGCTCATCCTTGCTTCCTGGTTGGTCTCTATGATGTGACAAGCTACCTCCCGCTCAAACTGATGGAGACTAAGAGGCTCCCACCACCAGGCTTCCCTGCAACAATGTCTGTACCCACTGGGCTTCTGCCAGGCATTTGATCACAGCAAAGAGAAAGTAACTTAGGTATTTTGTTTACATGAGGTGGATTTCTTTCTCGTTGGATCGTGGCTGACCTGCTGGGGCTGGAAGTCGTTTATGCCTACAGGGTCTGTATACAGCTTTTTCTGGGCTCAATGGAATGGTTTGCTTGCATGTAAGACAGTCAGCTGGAGTGGATGACCATGGTCTCTCTTTTCATTGGGGACTTTTGGGAGAAAGATATAAATCTCAAGAGCTGGGGGGGGGGGGTAGGAATCGTGACAACCGCGTCTGAACAGTGACTACTTGCACGAAGATCCCTTTCTCATCGCTGCCTGCCTTGTACAGAGGGCTCAGCCCTGCAAGCTACATTGTCCAGGGCTGTTGTGCAAGTGTGAGGACCCGAGTTGAATCCCTGGAGCCTGCATGAAATCCAGACACAGAGCCCGAGCGGCTATAACCTAGTGCTCCTAGGAGGAGACGGGAGAATCTCTATCAACTTGTGGATCCTGATGTATGCAGTGGAAAACAACAGAAAGACTCCGTCTCAGACCGCGTGGAAGGCAAGGACCAGCATTTGAGATTGTCCTCCGACGTCCACACACTGTGACGTGTGTGTGCCCCCATCGCATGCATCTCTCTCTCACACACATAGAGGCACACACGCGTGCATGCCCACACTCACACACGCACAAACACACATACGTTCTCTCTCTCGTACACACAACTGGACCATGGAGCTCTGTCCTTAGAACGGTTGGTCCCACAACTGAACAAATCCTTCGACCCGCCAACCCACCGCCACTTTCCATCTTTCCCATTCCTATCTCGGCTTTCCCCATGCCTGTTATTTTGAGGGATGTGGGGCAATGCCACACCCGTATCTTAACTGAATTTTGCTTTAGTTCACGTAACAGGGAAGCGTATAGGTGAGCGAGGTGCTACAAAAGCTGAACTTGTGCCAGGAGTGTATCTGTTAATTTCGTGTCACTGTGACGCAGTGCCTGGTGGAGACAGCATCAGTGAGGGAAAAGATAGACGTCGGCTCAGGGAGCAGGGAGATCGCGGCGCTTCGTGTCAGGGAAGGCGTGGCGGGGCAGCTCCATCTGTGGTGGGGGGAGTGTGAAGTGGCTGGTGTTTGTGTGGTGGTGGGGCCAGGAAGCAGAGACAGCTAGCCTGGAACCAGGGATGGATCTGACCATCAGAGGCCTGTCTCTGGTGACATGAATACTCCCATCAGCCAGCTTCCCCCTCCAAAAGGCTCCAAGCACTGAGACTAGCGCTACAAGCTGGGGACCAAGTCCTTAAAACATGAGCCCGTGGGGGACATTCTCGATTCAAACCACAACAGGTTAAAAGAACAGGTCTTGGCAGAACTTCCTGAAGACATTCTGACACTCTATGGCTGGAGATGTTAAGAATGAGTTGTGAAAGGAAGAGGGTTTCGGGACGAGTCAGTTGGAGAAGCATCTGTTAAAAAAAGACCACGAGTGTCCTGAACGTTAGGACTCTCAGCCCATGCGTCATTTGGGAATCTCTGAAAGAGAGCTGAAGTCTGTAGTTTCTTTTTTTTTTTTAGCTTGTTCCGCTTGGGAATCTGGCCCAGCCCATGCAGCTCAGGTGTTCCTGTGACCTGAGCCCCAAGCATACCATGGTCCAGACAGCTCTTCCCCCATTTTCCTGGAGGCAGGAGTAGGTGGTTGCTGCTGTAGAGCATGTGAAAGAGGAACCCAAGGAAACTCTTGCATCAGGGGCCTAAAGCTCATGCTGGAAAAACAGAGTGTTTTTGTCCCAAGGGGCAAGTGTCCCATGTGGTCACCTCCCAGTGAGCCTCACAGAACACTCTGGCTTCAGGCTCCCCAGGGACAGGGCCCTTCTTGATGTCTGGGGAGGTGACCTTTTCAAGACCAGTGTTGGGGGAAGTAGGGCTACAGCTGGGCCCCTGACCCTCTGCCCTCTTGGGTTTGGAGCCATTGCCGGAAGGACCACTTGCAGCAGTGACTCAATCCTTGGCCTTGGGTGGCCCGGCTGCATTGGCTGGGCGGGGTCCCTGCAGCTGGCTGAGCTTGCTTCCGCCAGTCTGGGTCTTGGGTTTTCTTCCATCACCCTTGACTTTTATTTTTGAAACTTTTCAAACCTATGGACAAGTTTGGAAGAATAGCATCATTATTACCCACGAAGCCTGCGCAGAGAGTCTGCCTGTTGAAACCGTTTGCCACCGCCGTTACCGCTGTCTGCTTTGGGTATAGTATTTGCAAGTGAGTTTAGATACTGTGACTCTCATCTCCAACTACGCCTGATGTTTCTCCCAAGAATAAGGATATCCTTTACAGTCACAACACGGTGAGAAAACCAACAATCCCCGAACATCTATTTCTGGTTCAGTCACGTTTCCCAGTTGTTCTAAAATTAGGTTTCATATCTTTTAATTTTTTAGGTGAATGATTTGAACGCTGGGCTGGGGCGACGTCTCAGTGCTGGCCACGCAACACGAGGACCTGAGTTTGAGCCTCAATTCCTACCTAACAAAAGTGGGTGTGGTTTGACGGTTTGCAATCCCAGGGATGGGGAGGTGGTGACCCGCAGATCCCCAGAGCTTGCTGGAAAGCCAGCTTAGCCTACCTGTGTTTCAGACCCGTGAGAGACCCTGTCAAAAAAAAAAAAAAACTGGCGGTAGGGCTGGAGCGACGGCGGCTCTGGCTTAGGGGTGCTTGCTGCTCGTTTAGAGGACCCATGTTCACCTCCTAGTACCCATGTCAGGCAGCTCACAACTACCTGTAACTGCAGCTCCAGGGGATAGACACACCTTCTTTTAGTCACCACAGGCACTCACACACATGCCACACCCACACACAGGCATGAACACACATGAATACAAATAAAAATAAATCTTTAAAAATTAATTTTAAAAGGTGGATGGTGCCCAGGGAAGTTGTACTGTAGCCTCCACACACATGTGTGCACACATGCAACCTCACACATAGGGACGTGTGTGTGTGTGTACGTGTGCAGCCTTGCACATACGAACCTGTGCGTGCACACATGCAACCTCACACATAGGAACGCGTGTGTGTGTACGTGTGCAGCCTTGCACATACGAACCTGTGCGTGCACACATGCAACCTCACGCATAGGAACGTGTGTGCATGCGTGTCTGCAACCTCTCACGTAAAACAGCACATCTGCAGCCTCACACATGTGGACACAATGAGCGCACACACATTTGAACTCACATCCAATCAGGTAATGCATTTTTAGGCTTTGCATTTGATCTTTTAAGATCTAGAATCACCCTCTTAACTTTTTTTTTTTCTTACCGTATTTCATTTTTGAAGATTCTGGGTCTTTTATTCTGGTACAGATTTTCTGTTAAATTTACTGATGTCTTCTAAGTTAATATCCAACCCCTGGTTTTGTTCTAAACGGATCTTAGTCCTAATTGCTAGCAGCTAGCTGCTGACACTCCAAGCGGACAGGCTTCACAAGGTCCCGGGCACTTGGCAGCTTCCGTTGCTGTTCACTGGGACAGTGTCCAAAGTCCTCTGAACTTTTCTTTCTTCTTTCCTTTTTTTTTTTCTTTTTTTCCTTTTTGTAGCCCAGGCTAGCCTGCAACACCTCATCTGATCCTTCTGCCTTAGCCTCTGGAAGACTCAGATTATGGCATGTGCTATCAGACCTGGGTTTTTGAACCTCCTTGATGCGCAACTTGAAAACATGGCATAAGATTTAGTGAGATCACCTACTGTAAGCCAGCCCTTTGAGGATCCTCTTTGAACAATCTCATGTTTCGTTGTGTATATGTGTGTGTGCGTATGTGATGGATGGCCACATGTCACATGATGACATGGCCACACATGTCATGCGGGCCTGTGGATGTCAGAGGACAAGTCTGTGAGGTCAGTTTTCTCCTTTCACCTTTATGTAGATTCCAGGGATTGAGTTCAGGCCAACAGGCTTGCGTGGCAAGCATTTCTACTTGCTGAGCCATCTCGCTGGCCCCCTTATCTGGACTCACAAAAACATTTTGAGGAAAGGATACTTACCTTGGAGGTGGAAAGCTGAGGTTCAGAGGTGTCGAGGTGAGGGAAGAAATTTACCTTTTTTTGTTTGTTTATTTTTTGAGACAGGGTCTTACTTTGTTGCCCTGGCTAGCCTGGAACTTGCTAGGTAGATCAGGCTGACCCCAAATCCACAGAGATCTGCCTGCCTCTGTCTCCCAAGTGCTGGGATTCAAGGAGTTCGCCACCACCCTTTGTACATGCATTGTACGGTCAGTGTGAATGCTACCACTCCATTACATCCTGGCTCCTTCTAACCTTCCCCTGAGCACCTTTTCTCCCCAAACCTTATGTGTGCATTCCCTTCGATTGCCCCTTACCTCTGCACCCCATGGCTTTTGCTTCTTTGCGGTCGCTTGGCCTGGATGCCCTGCCCCTAGCACCCCAAGTTCATTTGTTCCCCAATGCTCATTTATTCCCCACCTCGTCTCCATCTGAACTCAGCCTCACCGTCTTGAGGTCTTTTGATTGCTCTCAGTACTTATTCCTGTCTAGTGCACTGGCTTTGCTTGTAGAGCTCTCAGGAGTCAGGGGTTCAAATCCCAGGTCCTTCACACACCGTGTGACCTTGCATGTGTCTATTTACCTGAAGCTTCGTGTCCCTCATTTCTGAGAGAAAGAGGCTTGTCAAGGTCAAGACTCCATGAGGCTGTGAAATCCAGTGATGCTTCTGCAGAGTGAATGTGAGCTCCGGCAGACTCTGAGCACTGAATGATCAGAGCCCCTGCTGGCTGGATTTCCTTCCCAGACCCCACGGGCAGCCTGACACAGAACAGCTGGGGATGTCCTCAGGGTCATTTCCCCCAAATAGCAAATGGGTCCCTGCAGATGCCACAGACCTGGGGCTTGCCTGCGTTTTGGCATTGCTTCCTCACCCCCTCGGTGTGGGGCAAGACTCGGCTGGGCCCACAGCCAGCAATAAAGCGGATGCTAATCATATCATTATATGCTGAATAATTAACTGTCATTTAAATATTCATATGTTGTTGGGGGCAAGGCCTTTTATCAGTATCTGGGGATGTGTCAACAGAGGAAAGAGATGGATGTCACGGAGGCTGACTTTGCCTGTGAAGGGCGACCTGGGGTCCAGAGAGAACCATTGCAGTGGCCACCAGACAGTCAGCTAATATATAACTGCAATATTCTCACGTGATAAACGGCAAGTTCATAAATGCTTGATGCATATGAGCAAGCCTAAAACAATATTGGAAGCATTAATTTCATTTGACTAATGCTTATCTATATTTTATTCTGTTCCATCTCTAACGAAGCCCCTCTTCCCTTCAGGGGAAGGGTGGTAGGGCTGGAGGGCCACTGACGGCTGGGGTAGCCAAGGGTGGCACTTCGTACTAGTTCTGCCTTCAGGATGATGCAGCTTGGGGAATCTGTTGTGGACTGGCTCTGAGCTTTGGAGGCCTGGCTCAGAGGCTGCCTCCGGCCCTGTGGGATAACTCAGCTTCTCTGGTGGCGTTAGGGGAGAGCAGCGTGGGTATCTTAGGCCTGGCCAGGTGGGGGCAAAGCTATGTAGGTACACTGCTTTCAGGAATGAAGCCAGAGGGGAGACCCCAAGGACAGAAGTATGGGCAGGTGGGGACTGTTAGTAAGTGACTGCTCTGTGGTGGGGTGTGGGTGGGGGAGGCAGCAGGAGGGGAGAAAGGGGGCGGAGGGAGGATGAGAAGGGAGAAGAAAGCCAAGAGAGAAAATGGCACCTGGAGGGAGGTCTGGTGATGGGTGAGCTGGCTGTCCTGGGAGAGAAAAGCAGCTTGGTGTGTGTGTGGGGTTAATTACAAGGGCTCTAGAACTGGAGAGCCGTGGGCTTGGGTGCTAGCTGTACCTTTAACTAGCTGTGTGACCTTTGGAGACCCTTTCTCAACCCTCCGTTTCCCACTTGTAAAGTGGGCAACAGTTCTTAGCAGATGGGTTCATAGTCCATTCTGTGCGGATTCTAACAAGAGACCTCAAACCTTGTGACTTTAAATACTACATTTTGTGGCTTTAAACCTATGTTGGTGGGTTGATAGCGTGTCTGGGTCCTCTTCTGAGGGTCTCACATAGGTCCACCAAGGTGTCAGCTGGGATCATCCATCAGGAGGACTGAACGGCTGGGGTGATGGAGGCGGTGGTGGGTATCTGCTCTCAAGAACCCTCCACAGTCAGCTGACTTCTCTTTCCTTCCAGGGCCTCAGTCTTGCTGGTTGTCTTCTGAGGGGACCCTCAACTCAGAGTGATTCATAGTCACTGGCCCAGGGATCTCTTCAGCATGGCTGCTGACTACATCAGGCAAGAGCCTGTACCTAAGAGGGAGTTTATACAGTATAGAGTAACCACAAAGCATGGAGGGACACTGTCACCTTTCCAGCTCTATTAGAGGTGAGTGACAGGTTCTGCTTACGTACAACCCAGCAGTATGAATACCAGAGGTCTTGGGTTTTTGAAATGACCCTCAAGTCTCCATCATATCCAACAATGGTAACAGTAACTCCTCAGTACCAGGTACCTACTGTCCCTGTATTTCGTGAGCCTTCTGATCTAACCTACAGAACAATTCAGGATGAGCAGTAACTACCACCACTGTACCAATGGGGAGGTTAACGAGCCCCCCCCCCACCCCGCTCCCACGAGGGGGAGGCAGGGGCACTGTGGACTGGGTCATGGCCACTGTGAGATCCAACCCCCAGGGTTGCTGGGGAAGACGAACCACAAAGGCACTCAGGACATGCCCTGACCCAGGTCTTATCTCTAACACTCCTAAACAACCCACTTGGGACTACTTGGTTTCCTGTGGCAGCCTCTGTCTCCTGTATCCACAGGAAGGCCATGTTCACACCACCAGAATGTTCACATGACCTTCACGTGGGTGCATGTAAACTGCAGAGCACTCGGGACAAATGAGGAGCACGGAGGATAACACTGGGTGTGGTTCTCTTTACCAGGAGCACTCCTTGGTCGGTGCCTCAGGCCTCAGCTTCAGCGTCTCTCATCCTTTATTGACAGCCTCAGCTGTCCGAGGGTCAGATGTCTGAGATAGTTTTCAGTGGACTGAAATCAAGGTGTGGGAGGGCTAAGAGGTCAAGGAGTAGCTGGGCAGTGGTGGCGCACACCCTTAATCGCAGCACTGGGGAGGTAGAGACAGGTGGATCTCTGTGAGTTTGAGGCTAGCCTGGTCTACAGAGTAAGTTCCAGGATAGCCAGGGTTATAACAGAGAAACCCTGTCTCAAAAACAAACAAACAAACAAACAAAAAACCCCATCCTCCCCACCAAAAAAGGTCAAGGGATGGCTCTACTTCCTTGATGTCCCAGTTCCCTTGGCTCTGGGCTCCTTCCTCTATCTCCGTGGCCAGCCATGCCTGGTCACATCTGTCTCACATGGCCTCACTCTGATTTGACTCTTCTTCCTCCCAATTCCACATGATAACACTGCAGGAGATCCAGGACAAGCTCTCTGTTGTAAAATCAGCTGGTTAGTAACCAACCACACCCTCAGCCTTCATTCCCCATGGGCCAGGTGACGTAGGAGAGTCTCCGTCTCCGGGAATAGGACACTAGCATCTTGGGTAGTTCTTCTGCCTGTCATGCTACCAGAGACTCATGGGTTGGATTCTATGCCTCCTGTCCCATCATCCTTTACTTCCCCCTTCACCATCCTTAGCCCTCTCCCGGGGCTAGGAGCAGGCAAAATGTATATTTATTCTCTGGATATGGGATAATGAGAAATGACAACACGTGGAAAAGAAAGAAAAAGGAAGGAGAGGGAAGGGAAGGAGAGAAGCGGGGAGAAGGCAAGGGAGGGAAGGTACATGGCACATTTATACATTTTAAAACTGTGCTGGCCTGTAGGCTCCCAGTTTGTTCCTGGGGTTCCCGTGAGACGGAGCCTCCCAACATGAGCTGATGTTGGGGCTACAGAGATATCAATCTGTACCTTAGCACTGGGCCATCAGTTTCGTCCCCTGGGCACGTTGAGCAGGTCTTCTCTGGGATGGAGTGACCAGAACTGGAGCCTGTATCCAATGCCCCTTAGCAGGGTGTCTTGTGCAATACACAACCTATACACTGTCCATGGCTTTGTCCTGCTGTCTCATACAGCGTGTGACACAAAGCACAAATGTGGGCAGCGTGCTTGTTGAATGTGTAATTGAATGAAACCCAGTGCCTTTCATTCACTTTGCACACTGCTCAGGGATCTGTGACCTCCTTCAGAGTGCTTGGCTCTTCATAACCGTCCCTAGCCACAGGCACGGCGGATACTGTATGCGTGTGTGTGAGCATCAATTACGGGCTTCATTGGCCTGGAACCCAAAGCAGGAGCCTGTGCAGGAAGTGACCATGGCCTGGGCTGGAAAGGCCAGGTCAGGGAACTGAACCATGGGGCTTCTGGCCTGCCCTGGCAGCTGCCCCAGCTGCTTCCTTCGCACTGTCTCCCCTCAGCCCCCCATCCCCATGCATTCGAGATTCCCAGGAGGTCGAGCCTGGTGTAATTACAGGGTATCTGCTGCCTCCCTATAAATCTAATAGACTTTTTGGCCTTGTCAGATTAAAACTTACCTATCAACCCGCCGCAGTCCTCTAGATCTCCCTAAATCTGTACTTGGGAGAGAATTTATGACCAGGAATTGCATTTTGCAAAATGATTAAAGTTGCCAAACAGCCATAAAAAGTTGCAGGAGGAGATATGGTTTTTTTGAAAGTCTGCTTAATTTATAAGGGGTGGAAGGTTTATTGTCATTTAGAGTCCACAGCAAGGCAGCGATGGAGCGTTTGGCGGCAGCTGTGCACAGCTGCTCTTGGTTTATGCCTTTTACATGTTTTTAAATTGCCCTGTTTGAATCGGGGGCTTCTACAGCAGCGGAAGCAGCCCGGTTTGCAGAAGGGTGGTTCCCCCTGCCCTCTGATGCTGGCCTCTCTTGCCCTCTCCTTTACCTACCCAGGACTCACCTTCCAGAAGTGGTCCTGGACGATCCAGTCGCATGCTGACGGCTCCATTTCTTCCTCTTGTCATCGGCCAGCGCCTGGGAAACACCAGCAAGCACTCGCATGTGCGAAGCTTTTAAGTTTATAGGCGGTTTCACGTGTCGTGTCTTAGCACTTGTCATCCTGGATTAAATGATTTAACAAGATCAAACATTCAAGGCTCTGAGCGCCTGGTGTTACCTCTTGAGCTAATAAATAGAGTTAGGGCCTCCCATTTATTGACCACATGTGAGATGCCAGAACCTCTGCTCTACGCTCCTGGCCCATTAATTCACAGAATCTTGGCTGCCACGGAGGGAGACAGCTGTCAGTTGTACCTGGGTTTTGGGAAGTGTGAAGTACGGTAAGGCCAAGGTTGTGCAGTCAACACTCCGTGCACATTTAGCTACTGTTAGTGATGTCATTAGGGTGAGCGTCTCACTTGCCTGTGTCCCAGGCTGGCACAGAGCAGGCCCTGGATGGATGCTTCTGCGGGTGAGCCTGCATGCCTGCATGAACTGAGCTGTTCCAATTGCTCTTCCTTCCTTCCTTCTTTCCTTCCTTCCTTCCTTCCTTCCTTCCTTCCTTCCTTCCTTCCTTCCTTCCTTCCTTCTTCTCTCTCTCTCCCTCCCTCCCTTCTTTTCTTATTTCCTTTCTTTTGGTTTTTCAAGACAGGGTTTTTCTGTTGTAACTCTGGCTGTCCTGGAACGCATGCTGTAGACCAAGCTGGCCTCGAACTCACAGAGATCTGTCTGCCTCTGCCTCCCAAGTACTGAGATTAAAGGCATGTGCCACCACCACCCTGCTCAATTGCTGTTTCTTATCCCCTTCCTTCCCTTTACAGGCGTCACACCTTGGATCATCTGAAGTTTAACCTAGCACTGAGCCTGGCGTTTGACATATTGTATTCTTTATTCATTGGAAAGATGACTGAGTACATTCAGTCCCAGTGGTCCTCTGAGGACAGTTTTAGGAATTACATCGTGCAGGAGGGAGGAGGCTGAGGGTGTGTCCCACCTGTTCAAATCACAGCCACGATGTCGGAGCCAGGATTTCGGATTCTAAGTCCTGTGTTTTGTTTCCTTGTTTTGTTTTCTCACCAGCGCCCACCTAACCACCTGTCAGGCATTTGGGGGCGATTCAGAAATGTTTCTTCTTCATCGCCTCCTGTCTAGTATTTATTAAATACCCATCACTCACCGG
Source organism: Cricetomys ansorgei (assembly GCA_026225945.1). Taxonomy (NCBI): domain Eukaryota; kingdom Metazoa; phylum Chordata; class Mammalia; order Rodentia; family Nesomyidae; genus Cricetomys; species Cricetomys ansorgei. Next base: position 12,681,763 of record JAMJFZ010004114.1, read on the forward strand.
CTGCACTCTCAAGGAAGCCTCGTAACGTCCCTGCAAGGTGTCTGTTATTACCTGCATTTTACAGACGTAGCAACAGGTTGGAGGAGGTTGCATGGTGATCGGCTGGGCTGATTCCAGAGACAAGGGTCAGAGTGACTGGGAGGCTGGCAGCGGCTCTGGCAAGGGGCGGCCTGCAAACCCTGCTTGGCAAGGGCTGGTAGGATCAGAGGAGGGCCAGGAGAAGCTTCTAGAAGACTATTTCCCAACTGGCGTCTGAGGAGAGAGTAGATCTTTGTCAGATGATTGATAGGAATTGTTGTCTGGTCAAGCAAGAACAGAGCTGGCTGGGATGTGAGCATTTACGATTGTCCTGAATTTCTTCTGGCTTCAGTCTTGAAATTACCCTTCCCAGCAATGCAGAGATGCTCACGGACAGGAGGGCCTGTAACCTGTTGTGCCCACCTGGTCCCTAAGGTTTCTATCAACCACACCCACATTATCTCCTCTTTTTTCCAGCAGCTTCCTGCCAGGGCCGTGGCAGTCTGGCCTGGGATGATGAATTGGATCCGCTTGGATATACTCCATCCCCCCCCCCCCCAATGCATCCCTGCCCCTCCATCCGTACATCAGCCTGACTTCTTCCTCACGGCCAGGCTTGGCAGGCAAAGCCGCCTCCTCAGCTCTCCCTGCTTCTCAAAGATTCGAGACACCCAAAGGTTTCTCTAGGCTCTTCTGTCATTCATGTACTTGCTCTTCCGCTCATTCATTTGTCCATTCATTCAGCAGCTATTTTCTGAGCAAGCAGAATCTCCTAGGCACTCTTCTGGGGGCTGGGAACACATCAGTGACCCCAGCTGACTAGGCTGCTGTCCTCACAGAGGTTACCACAAACAAGTAGATAGATACGACTATTTTAGGGAGTGACACAGGCCTTGGTGTCAGTAAAAGAACAAGGCATGATGGGAAGCGATGGACCATTGCTTTGGTTTGCAGGCAGAGAGCCCACCCTCATCCCCCAAGAGGGGACATCTGCAGGAGGGTTTGAGTGTGATGAAGCTAATCAAAGGAAGATCTGGATGAAGGACATCATATATCCAGTGAGCAAGAAGTACAAAGGCCCTGGGGTTAGAGTGAACTTTACCAACTCCAGGGACAGAAGGAGGCTGGGGCATAGAGGTGACGCAACGTGCAGGGATCATGGTCAGACTTGAGATATTTCTCCGTAAGTGCAATAGCAGCTCTTGGGGGCTATGGAGAACTATGACTTGATTTATTTCTGTCTCTCTGCCGTTTATACTGAGAACAGGGAGACCATTGAGAGCTCTGGGGCTAGGGGTTGGCTTAGGTAGGGAAGTGCCTGCGTGCAAGCATGAAAACTGGTCTCCATAGTACGCTCAGACAAGCCGGGCACGGTGCCCTGAGTCTGTGATCTGAGAGCTGGAGACCGGAGGCTTCATGGGACCAGCTGGCTAGACTAGCCTGGCCAAATGAGTGAGTTCAGGTTCGTGACAGAGACTGTCTCAAAGGAGGTGGATGGTGTTCTTGAGGATAACACCTGAGGTTGTCTCTAGCTTCCCACACAGTGCACACACATGCACCTGCACACACCACACACACACACACACACACACACACACACACACACCACACACTTGAAAAAAAACAACTGTGCCAATCACGAGTCCGACACCAGGGTCTTCTCCAGATACTCGGTACCCCATCCTCGGACCTCTAGGTCCTCACACCAGCAGATCTCTTTCCAGGAATGCATTTTTCCATACTTTTTGCAAAGTGCCTGTTTACACCTCAGGACCCGGCTGCTAGGCACCATCCCGAGAAGCCCTTCATCCTCTGCCATGGCAGGATAAATTCACATTCTCACCAGTTCCAACCATGGACACACACAGTGTGTCTCTGGTCCCTCTCCACTAGGTCAGGAGACATTCCAACACCAAGACCTGACTCCGGCCTTCTGTGGTCTAGCCTGATCTTGGGGTGGTGCCTCTGGGTTGACATGGGTTATTTGAGAACCCGGGTGGTGCAGAAGCACTAAGTTAGCAAGTGCCCTCTGTTTGAACAAACAAGATTAGAAGCACTGTACTGTTCTCTCTGGTGACGCTCCAGCAAATCCATGGTTTCTGGGACTCCTGACTTCTGGAGGGTGTTCCTCAGTGTTTTCTAAAACAATAGCCAGTGAGAGTCAAATTTTGAATAGGTATCTCTCAAGGGCTGGTCTTATATTACCTTGAGACAAGTATTTGCTAAAAAAAGAAAGAGTCTAGTTGCTAGAATGCGTCTTGTAAATACTTGTGTTTGAAAATGTACACTTATAGGATGCTCTGTGGTTTCCTGTACATGCTCACTTACGATTGTAAATCTGTTTGTCACAGATGCTTCCCATGCCTGGTTGTTGTTTTCCTTTTCCTAATTAATCTATTGATGTAGAATTATGCATCTTTTTTGATGAAGCCAGGAGTGTATTTAAAAGATTTAAAAGCTCATTCCCTTGTCTTGAGATGTGTGCAAATAAAAGTTAAAGAAGATTCCAATAATGTCCTGTCTCTTTATCCCATCTAAGAACTAACCTGGTGTGTCGGGGGCGGTGTGACCATACACATGGCCGCTGATAGCCGGCCAGCTGTGAGCTGACTGAGGTCAAGGACGTGGCCTTATTTGCTGAGGCATCTCTGGTCCAAATCTTGCTGTTGCTTCAGCAAATGCTTGTTGATGGAGGAATGGTGAATTTGTCACCCAACTCAGCTGCCCCTTGTCTCACTGTGGCAAATCCCAGCTTGGCCTGAGGCCTGTTGTTTGCCCTGCAGGGGGTGTGCATGTCTCACCCAGCCTACCCTGAGTACCATGTTGTGCCTGTTCTTACACTGGGCAGCCTTGTGTGTAAGGCACGGATTGGTTAGGGCTGCAAGGTCTTGACCACCTCTGGGTAAATGCTGGAAATGGCATCCCAGGAGCTCTGTACTTAACCACAGGGGTAGCCAGAATGGAGAAGGGGAAATAAATAACGGGAATCTCCATTTTCACACAACTGTTTGGTAAAAAATGTTGAGCTCCTGGGTAAGTTGTTCACTTCTTTGAGCCTCAGTTTCCACATATATATAAAGGGTATCACAATGCACTTGGGAAGAGAACCCGACACAGCTGAGTGGCTCATTGACTGCTGAGCTACAGGCAAGGGTACCTCTACCTTGGGGTCTGGCATCAGAGTACAGATTGAGACACAGGCCCTTGCCCCAACTCTGGTGAAGTCCATATCTGGGTTGCTTAGACATATTAGAGCCCAGTGTGGTCGGGGGCTCGGGATCGTACGGATTCTTCCCTTGCTAACCCCCAACACAGAGAGCTGACGTCTACCCTGGCTTGAGCAAGGCTGTCACTCTACCCTGTTCTTGTTTCACCGTCTAGGCTGCAGGCATCCTGACAGGTGGCTCTGGGGCAATTGGTGCCAAATGACCTCTCAAAAAATGTAAAATTTTGCCCCCGAATGCCTCATCCATAGTATCCATTCATTCTACACATAGTTCTCAAGAACTTACTGCGTGCGAGAGCGAGGAAGGTAGAGAGTACAGCAGAAAAACCGAGATAGGCTTGGATCCATGGAGTCTGCACTGCGGGGAGGGGTGGGGTGGAGGCTGGGGTAGAGGTTGTATAGGCAGCAGGGGGCGTGAGGATGAAGGAGTTAGACCTGAATGTCTGTAGGCTCAAAGCGCTCCCTCCTGAAAGTCCATCTTCAAGTCTGACTTTAATATCTGCCTGTCGAGTTTCCGGGAGACTGCATCTACGTCTCGTCTGGAATAGAAGCTGACACCTCTGGGGTGAGTGTAGGTGGGATCTAGTTCTCCCTCCCTCTCTCTCTGTCTCTCTCTCTGTCTCTCTCTCTCTCTGTCTCTCTCTCTGTCTCTCTCTGTCTCTCTCTGTCTCTCTCTGTCTCTCTCTCTCTCTCTCTCTCTCTCTCTCTCTCTCTCTCTCTCTCTCGGCACAGGGCTCTGCGTTCCCCATCCTGAGTCCCCTGATTTTTAGGCGGAACAGGAGTTGAGTGGTGCATTCTGTGTGCAGGGCTGAGGTAAGCCGTGCTGTCGGGCTCTGGGGGCAAGGCGGAAGAGGAGGCTGGTGGAAGGATGTTCCCGGCCTCTGACCTCACCATGAGGGAGGAAGCAGGGCCATGCCAGAGGTCTGCTGAATGCTGAGTAAGAGCAAGAAGACATGGTTTGGTCCGATCAGAGCAAAGGAGTTCGGGTCAGATAGAGCAAGAACACGGAGAACATTCACACACACGGTGCAAAGTTCTACAAAGTGTGTTGTCTCTACCCGATCATGTAGCCTAGGGTCTGTTCTGGAACCGACGAGACCTCCAACTCCAAACCTCCCCAGCAGGCAGAGTACAGGATGGCATTGTTGTCCATCATAAAAATCAATGGTTCCTTTGCTAAGTGGTCAATATTTATTTGGCTTTAGCATTGTTTAATTCAATGCATCAATTAAAGATAGTGTCATGTCTGCTCTGGTCTGCAACCACGGTCCTCTGTGTGTCGTTACCTCATCGGTTTGAGATCACTCCCATCCTTGCGTCTCCGCTCCTTTGTCCCCTTGCATAACTCAAGGACAGGAGTAATTGACGTGAAACTTTTAAAAATTAATTTTGCTGCATATGCCACGGAGGGAGAGTGCAAGTCCTCCCAGCCATTTATAACGTCACGGTGATTGGTCCTGACAAAACAATACCTTAAAAACTCACCAAAGTAAATTATGGCCCGAGCAAATGGCTGCTCCGCGGCAGGGCCGGAGGCTTGGAGGGGAGCCAGGCAAAAACAAAGTAATGTGCTTTTGATATTAATAACAGAGATGATATCGATCTGCACGCGCGTGTCACTTCTCCACTCTGGTGAGGAGATTGCTCCCGGCATTTAGTCCACTGAAAGCCACTTTCCATGCAGGCCATTTAATTTTGTGAGTCTTTAATTATGTGAAATGGAGTCTAGTTAAAGGGCCAGGTCCCAGTTTCGCCAGGCGGAGACGTGGGCTGTGATTCAGGAAGCTGTCAGAAATGCATATAACTCAATTCTTAGATCTGCAAATGCAGTTGTCTCTCTAAATGTTTATTTCATCCCTGTACTTCCCTGGCCTGGTGCCACCGTGCATCAGGACAGACACAGACTCTGATTACAGGACCACATTTTTCAAAGGACCTGAAGTTAATGTGCCTGTTTTCTGCATAATAAAAGTCATAACTCACAGGAGCCGCCAACGCCTCCCCCCCACCCCCCAAAAGGCTGTAGAAGGGGCCGTGCATCCCAGCCCCAGTAATCTGACATTCCTGGGCCTGGCCTGATTCTGGGCTCCTGGTCCATTTGTGGCATATCTGTGGCAGACCACACTGGGAGACCACAAATCAGACCACAGACCCATCCGTGGGTCAGAACACTGCAGAGGTTCATGAGGAGGAAACCCACATACCAGACCACAGTGGCAGCCACAGCTTCTGCTATAGACTTCTGGACAGTGGCCCCACAGGGCTGTGCTGCACACTCTCTCAGCACCTTCCCTCAGTTTAGATCGGCCAGTCTATTCCCTTTCCACAGCCCTCTCTGTATAAATTCATATGCTCCACGCAAACACCCTTTTATTTGTGTGTCGGCATGTAACATATCACGTACACATGCGCTCACACGCACACGTACACACACACACCACACACACCTATGGCCATGCACTACTGTGCAACTTTTCTTGGGCTCTGCTTTGTAATGTTTTTATGCTGCTCTTTCTGTCACCTGACAGTTGACAGCTCTCCCAGGTGTGTCAGAGGACTTTCTTGTTGAACCACATCTTCTATGCTTAAATCTCAGCCTGTGTGGGTTGTCCTGGGTGGTTCTGGGTGCTGCCTGGGTGATCCATGGTAGGGACCACATGGAGTTGGACAGGCTGACCTGGCTAGCTTCTGACCTTTCCTGCTGACATGTAACAAAGAGAGACTGGGGTAAAAATGGCATACTATGTGTCTAGAACTTGGCTCCCCTGACAATACGAGCCCTCCAGCCAAGGATAAAGAGCCAAGGTAATCGGCACCATCAAAATACGGTGTCATAGAACATTCATGTGTTCTTCACGTGAGGGTGCCTGTGAGCCTCACCCTCTTCTCCTTTGCCAGTCGCTTTGCTAGGCCCTGTTATTGTTTGTCCAGCCCACAGGAGACGTAGAGTTAGAACAAGGGGGGGTTGGTGGCTTCCAGGAGTATCCACCACCGCCTCGGAAACAGTAGGAAGGAACTGAAGTCTGGGAACTGACTGGGAAGAGGGCACTGATACAGGCCAACAAAGGAGCCCCTGGTAGGGGCAGTGAAGTGAACTTTGTAGAGGAGCGTGGAGGAAGGAGTGTGCAAACAAAGACAGTTGGGAGATGAGGGATTAAAGAAAGCCAGATTCGGGCTGGGGAGATGGCTCGGTGGGTGAAGCGCTTGTAGCATAAGCATGAAGATCTTGAGTTTGAATCCCCTGCAACCACATAAGAAGCCAGGTGCAGTGTGGGCAGTGGTGGTGGTGCACAATTCCAGCACTCAGGAGGCAGAGGCAGGCAGATCTCTGTGAGTTCGAGGCCAGCCTGGTCTATAGAGTGAGTTCCAGGACAGCCAGAGTTACAGAGAAAAACCCTGTCTTGGAAAAACAAAACCAACCAACCAACAAACCAACCAACCAAACAGCAGGTTTGCAACAGCATATACCTGTAATACTGGGGTGGGGTGAGGTAAGGGGTGGAGACAGGAGGGTCCCTGGACACTCACTGGCCAGGGAGCCTAGTTGAGTTGGTGAGTTCCAGGTTCAGTGAGAGACTCCATTTTAAACAAAATGGAGAGAGACTGAGGACGATTCCTAATGTTAACGTCTGGCTCCATGTGCGTGTACGCACAGGTGCATGACAATTCCCACATGTGCATGTATAAACACTCACCCACCTGCACAGACTTATACACATGTGTGTGTGTGTGTGTGTGTGAGAGAGAGAGAGAGAGAGAGAGAGAGAGGTGAGGGGGAGGGAGAGGTCTAAGCGGGTTTCTTACTGCAGATCTTAGTGGCCCAGTATGCTAACACGCCTGGGCCATCTCTGGATAGAGAAGTAAGATTCGATTGATCTCAAAGTTCTCTACCTGTGAATACCCACCCCACCCCCAATTCCCAGCTGCAGAGGCTCCTGAGAGGTCGGTATCCAGCCATACAAAGCTAAGGAAACATCATGGGCAGAGGCCGCTGTCCACCCTGGCGATGACAGTGAACATAATTGTCTCTCCTTGCAGAAGACGCTGTGGTGTAGTTGGGGGTTGCTATCATTTGGATGGTTCGGGTGTCTAACCATGTGTTGGAAGCTCGGTTCCCAGGTGATGCTGCTGAGTGATGAGACCTTTAAGAGGTTAAGACCGTTAAGAGCTTGGCAGCTGGCGGCTGAATGGGGTTCTGGTGGACTCCACTCAGTTCATGTGAGAAGGGATAGTTATAAAAGGATCTCCCTTGCTTCCAGTCCTGCCATGTGGCTGTTTTCTCCCGCTCACACATATTCTTGTCATGAGGCCACCTGTTATGTTGCGATACAGCCAGAAGGCCCTCGCTAGAGCTGAGCAGAAGGCAGCGCTGTGTTCTTGGACCTCTAAAACTGTGAGCTAAATCGACTTCTTTTCTTCACAAATTATCCAGCCTTAGGCATTTTGTTCCAGCAACAGGAAAAGGCTAACACAAGAGTCTATCCCTCAGCTCCAGAATTGAGCACAGAAGCCATGCATGCCATCAATGCTATGATCAGTTTCGGGAAAAGTCTGACCAGAGCGACTGACGTGCCGTGGGACTTTGCAGAGATTTTTGGGTAAGAAACAGTTGGGCTGGAAGGCAGAGGGGATTTAGGCTTGGAGCGGTGGCAGACAGTTTGCTACAATATGGAGCCTAAGGCTAAATCATAACGGAAGAGATCAGAGCTGTGTGGTGGAGAACCACCAGGCCTTTAAAAGGTCAGTGTTGGCGCTGGGTAGAAACTGGAGTCAGAAGTCCAACGTGGAGACTGGAGAATGGGAGAAAGACCGGAAGAGTTGCTTAGATTAGAGAGGTGGGCATGGGTAGGGGAGGGGGAGGGAGAGAAAGAGAGAGGAGTGGGAAAGGGAGAGAGAGAGGTAGGGGCACAGGGGAGGGAGGGAGGGGAGGAAGGGAGAAAGAGAGAGATCAGAGGACAACTGGTGGGAATTAGTTCCCTCCCCTCACCATGTGGGTTCTAGGGATCACACTGAGGCTGTCAGGCTCGGTGTCCCATGTCTTCGCCCTCCAGCCACCCCAGCAGCACTCGCGGCTGGTTCTTGACACGCCTCAGCGCAATGCTGAGTAGAATATTAACTTAAGGTCACAGCCTGAGCTTGGACACAGTTGCAGAGTGTCTCGGGTTTCAATCACTGTTACAAAATAGCAGAGATGATGAACGGACAAAGGGGGAGAGGAGAATGACTCTAGCTTGCAGTTTTTGCAGGTTCTAGTCAAAAATAAAGTGGAGCGATGGTTTTGAGTCCGGGGTAGAAGAGCTAGACGGCACAGGTCCAGGAGTGATGTACAGAGCAAAGTGTTCACCTCATTGGCCAAGAAACAAGAGAGTAAAGGGGAGGGCCAGAGTCCCCAGATCACCTCGCGGGATGCACCACTCATGACCTCGGGGGCCCTCACAGGCCCATCCTATAGGTCCTGTCACTTCTAGTGCTGCCACCCTGGGGATGGGTCTCTGACACACAGAGCCCATGCCATATGCTATGGTGGGTATTATCCGAAGCATATCACAAGAGCGGTGGTTGGTGGCAGGTAATGAGCCATCCATGGCAAAGTCTCAAACCCAGGTCTGGGTCAGAAGGATGAACCTCCCAGGAAACCAGAAAGGGCCTCTCCAAGGGGTAGAAGGAAGAGGCTTAAGGTAGGAGTGAATGGAAGCAATCAGAGCAACAGCAACGACAGCCAATCTGGCGGCTCCAGGTGCACTCTGGTGGCCTCCGTTCTATGCACTTCCTGTGTGTAACTCCTCACCAGGACTCTTTGGGGAAGAGACAAGAGAAACTGAGCTCAGAGAGGTTAGTAGTATGCCCGGGGTGGTGGTTATCACAGCTGGTACGGAATGGAGCTCGAATTCAAACAAACCCGGTTTGAATTCAAACTCAGGTTCCAGTGTGCATACTTCTAACACTGAACTTATACGAAAGACATCAGTAAAGAAAGCTTTCGGGGCACTCTGGCTGTGGAGAAGAGAGAGTGCTAGATCAGTATAACAGTTGGGTGGTGTGGCAGGCGGGAGAGATTGTTCTGCCGTGGGGGGACTAGACAGCTAAACGTCTTTAGAAAACTGCCTCTTGAGAGGAAGTAGGTAGACCCCAGAGGGAATCGGCACAGTGCAGAATGAATGTTTCTGTGGGAGAGGAGGGGCTGCAAAGCCCACAGGGGCTGGGAGGAGGGACCCATCTGTGGTATGGGGGATGGACATGGTAGAGGCAGGCTGTAGGTGGGTCTTTTTTCTGATGACTCCCATTTCTCTGTGAAGTGGGCAGTGAGGCCATCGGGAGAGATGGATGGAAGCAACTCAGAGACTTGAGGAGCTGGGAACATTGGAGCAGAAGAGGCCGTTGATGGGGGAAATACTGGCGAGTCATGGGAAGCCGGTGATTGTGGACTTGTACGTTTTTGTGTAGCATGCAGAAAGCAGGGTGTCAGGGTCACTCAGAACCAGGGCTTTGATACCTGGGTAAGAAAAGAATGGGGGGAGGTTCAGGGGAGAGATGGCAAGAGTGTTGGTAAGATGCTTGGTTATGGACAGTACTCAGTAAAAGAAAGAGACTTGGGACTGGAGAGATGGCTCAGCAGTTAAGAGCACTGACTGCTCTTCCAGAGGACCTGAGTTCAATTTCCAGCACCCACACAGCAGCTCACAGCTGTCTGTAACTTTAGTTCCAGGGATTTCAATACCCTGAGACGTATACATGCAGGCAAAACACAGATAATAATAAAAATAATAAAATAAAAACAAGTAAGCATGAATATATAAATAATAATATAAGTAAATAATAAAAATAATAAAATAAAATAAAAAATGATAATTTTTTTTTTTTAAAGAAGAAAGAGAGTTGATTGAAATGAGGCCAAGGACCTGGCACGTTTGGGTGTTGTGTGGGTGGTTCCTGTGGACTTTGAATTCACCCAGGGGGAAGGGAATACCTGAGCCAGGTACCAACTCACCAACAGCTGGATCGAAAGGGCTGGTCAGGGTCACAGCATGCACACACCCAGTGAGGTTGAGGAGAGGGGCAGGGCTGAGTGGCCTGGCTTTCCCTGGTGCACCAGGTCTTGAGACACAAGAAGAGGAGAGCAGCATGGAGAGACAGATGGTTTGGGGACATGGGGAGGAGAGAAGGGAGAATGAAGGACACCATGAGGGTGAGGGCCCCCAGAAGTAATGGTCTAGGGACCATTTGATCACTGACACTGGGCCACAGAGGTCGAAGGTTGGAGTCGATGTTCTCTGAAGATGGTTGGCTCCAGGCTCCATTTCCAGAGGGCATGGCTTAGCTTGGGGAATAACTGTGACCCAGTGTACGGGTCCTTCAGTGGTTCTGTAGGAGCAAAGCTCTCCAGTCCCTTATAGACTCTCCAAATCCCCACTGTATTCAGCCTGATTCCTCATTCCCTGCTAGGTCCTATTGATATTTTGACATCAGATTAGGAGTTTAAATCCTTGTTGGATGTGGTAACCACAGCACCAGGGAGGGATGCGGAGGCGGGTGGATGGCTGCAAATTTGGTCTGTATAATAAGATCCCATGCTGAAACACAGAAGCAAACAGAGGGAAGAGTTTATACTCCAGTTAGATAATTCTGAATTTCAGCTCAGCCACATTAAGAGCTGTGGGATTCAGGCAGATTCTGTTTTCTCATCAGTCAAGTCAGGAGGCAGAGGCAGGAAGACTCAGAGTTGAAGCTTGCCTGGGCTGCATGGCGACACTTGTCTTAAAACCAGGAAGAGCTGGCATAACAGAAGCGCCATCCTCAGACGTTGTGAAGATTTCTGTGTGATGCATGTAAGTGCTTAGTGTGATACCTGCTACAAAGTGAGAGCTGAACAAGTCACACGCTTACTGGCTCTTACTCTGTGCCAGGCTCTCCTCTAAGACTTTCCATGTAATGATTATGTCACTCTGGAAACAACTCTGCCAAGCGGGAGCTCTTATTCCATCATTCCCATTTATTGGTGAGGGAACCTTTGTGCAGAGACACTAATCACTTTGTCCAAGGGGAAACACCATTAAGTATCGAAGTTGGGGCCAAACCCAGGCAGCCTGAGCTCAGAGTCCTCAGCCTCTACCACCGTGCCATATGGCTTCTCACTAGGCTACAAATGTTAGTAATTAGTAACTATTATCACTAATCAGCACATAATTTTTCAAAAATTATATTATCAAGTTTGGTTAACCCAGTGTTGGACCTGGTGTCCACATTGCGCTGGTTGCTGCTATGTGGGGCTTTGACACTTCCTTAGCCTCAGTCCAGTCCTCCCTCCATTGGGCTGGGCCCTTCTGCCTCCCAGTGGCTCAAGCTGGGATGTCTGGCTCTCCAGGAGCTCTGTCCACCCAGGGCTTTGTCCATCCAGGTCTTCCTCACCAGAGCACCCAGGTGACACCGCCTGGGGCAGGGTACTCAGTCCTGCTCTCCTTTAATCCCCTCTTCCGGTTCCTATTATAACCTCAAGGTCATTTGTATCCCCGGGGACCCTGGTGAGACTCTCCAGGCCACTCACCATAGCATCCTTTTCCTTCCCTTTCCTGGGTCTCTTCTGTCTGGGTTCACAAGGCTGTCCTCCAGCCTGCTGACTGCTGGGGATGGCAGATTGAAGAGGGCAAGGGAGTTTCTTGGGGAGCTTGGAATGCAGACCTTGAAGGCTCTACTTGCTCAGAGGGACTTCTCTGGTATCAGAGTAATGGTGGATAGACTATTGCTGGGAGCCTTGACTCAAATTCTGGTGACTGACAGGCCTTCTAGGCACGACTCGTCACGTGGTGGGTGCCAAGAGGTGCGGAGGGTGTGGTACTCTTTGGGGGACTGTTGTATGACTTTTCCAGAAAGACATAAAGGAGCTGTTCACCCCGGCTAGGAGGAGCATCAACAGACCCCAAGCACAGTGTCTAGTTTGGAAAGGTGGTGATTTTACTGAGGTTGCTTACGGTGACACAAAGGTGGGTACCTCCCTGGGAAGAGCCCTGGACAGGCTGTGGGCAGCTATACCGTTGACGGTCTCTCCTGTGTCACCAACTACTCACAAAAAGATGTGCTACTGAAGAATGCCCTTGAGGGGCCTTGTGAGCTTCCTGATCTCTCCATGATGGAGCACTGAAAGGCTTGATCTCCTGAAAGTCTGGTACAGGCAAGCACAGCTCCTCTGATTCCAGATGATGATCAGGTCCAACCTGGTGGAAACATCTTCACAACAGTGCTCTCCCTGGGACCCCTCCCCAAAGTGAACTTCTGGAGGTGGGAGCCTACATCAACCTCATTTGCCAAAATATTCAATGTAGGGCCCTGCCTAGGGATATTGTAAATATTTGTCACGTATCCGATTCTATCTTCTAGATTGCAAGAGAGAGGAATTGAGCAGGAAATGATAAACATAATAATAAAAACATTTGCAAATACGTAGGTAGTAGCTACCATGTGCCAGGCATTGTTCTAAGTGTTTTACATGGATATTAATCAAATCCTCATAACCTCAGGAGGTGAGTACCAACATCATTCCTACTGATGGGAGAGGAAGTTGATACCATGAGATTGAGCAACTTGCTTACTAATTAGTACCAGAGCTGGGATTCAAACCTCAATCATGTAGTTTCAGGGTGGGCTCTTGACGAAGACTTGTGCTACCTTTTGCTTCTGAACCCATTCACCAGGGACAGAGGCTCAAGCCCATTGGCTTCAAGTGATGGGGAGGGGTTGGTTCAGCGTTGGGATATTCTGGGACTACTTGGGGTCTAAGCCACTATACAGTCCTGCCAAGCCACTAATGCGTGAGGGAATGGGACAGCTTGTCTAAGATCATACAGCTTGAAGTGGTAATCCTGGTATTCAAACCCAAGACCTGACTAGTTCAGCTGCCTAGCCAGTGGCCTTGGGAATACATACTGACCATGGTTCATCTGGGTTCCACAAGACCCCTGAGCAGTCCTGTGGGGAGTGGCAGGCAGGCCCCTGATAGGGCATAGGCTGGGCCTTACCAGGGCCAGGGCCAGGGTTGGAGGGACTCTGGTTATGTGATATGTGAGTCCCTAGAGCTGATGATGACTATTTCCCTGCCCTCTTCTGGTCCTGCCTTATCCCTAGGCTGTGGTCTTGGGGACTGGGCATCTCCCTGGGCCTCTGGCAGGGAGCGAGCAGTGTCTGAGGCAGGAGGCAGGCATGCTCGTTGCGGTCCCTGCCCATCTGGGGAGTGCTTGGTGCTGGCTGGAACTGAGCAGTGGACGGTGTTTGGGCTCAGCAGCACGAGCCCAGCTCGGAGGCTGCGAGGCAGAGCCGTGAACGCCAACAGTCTGGAGGCAGGCTCCGGAGGGAGACGGCTTGGGCCCATTTGCTGAGCTCGGTTCCCACGACAGCTCAGCAGACAGATGGACTTGGGAATCCCTGCCGCCTGGCCAGGAGGGTGTACACATGAAAGGAAATGCAGGCGCCCCCATAGGGAGAAATGGGTTGGAGGTTTCCAGGGACACCAGAGTAGGGGGCCAAGGATAGGTGTCATGGCTTAGAACTCCCAGAAAAGCCCCTGGACACAGTGGGACCCTGGGTCAGAGTACCCTCTGGACATTAGTCATGTACAACCCTGAACTTGACCCCAGGTTTTGCTTTGATTCCTCAGGATGATTCCTGAGCTGGAACTCAGATATGAGCCCAGACTGTGGTCTTAACTGAACAGACTGAACCCTGACCCTGACTCTAATCTGAGCCCTGATCCCAGTTGCTGACTGACCCCTGTTCACACTAAAGGTCTTCCGGGCAAATCTGCTTCTGTATATAGTTCTTCAGAAGGGTCTCAGAACTAATTGCCCACAATGTGCTCCAGGAGGTAGGAAGTAAGGGGTGGGTCCAGCCACACTGACAACTTCTGGACGGCATAGGAAGCAATGCAGCAATGATCAAGAACAACGGGTCAGGAGGCAGCATAGTGGACTAGAGAAGCTGGCTTGCCTGGATGATGATCAGAGGAGGAGGTTCCCTGACCCCCAGGGCAGGCTGAGGATGGGGCCCAGGAAGCAGGACTTCTGGGTCAGAGATTTCACTTGGAAAGGAAGCAGGAAAGGTAGCTAGGGAGGTCCCAGAGCTAGTGCAGTTTTGACTAGATATGTAGAACTGGGCAGAGGAGGAGGCACTCCATTGGGGCAAAGTTCCTGGGAGCTCAGCCTAGTGTGGGACCCAAGAAGAAGGCTGGAAGCCTGTAAAGACATGGAGGCAGCTCATGATGGGAAGGGCCAGGGAGGACTTCAGTGAGGACCCATTGGGCTCCTTTAGCACCTCAGGACCTGCCTCATCCTCGAAGCAGCTCAGAGTGCAGAGGATCCCTGGATCCCAGCTCTATCCACGCCCATGAGCCTGCCTCGGGAGTGCCTCTGGATGCCAGAGTGATGAGTGAGAGCTGAGCACCAAGGGTGCAGCTTCTCCTCCTTCAGGGAAGATGATTCTGAGGGACGTCGCTGCTACGTCCTAGGCCATGGGCCAGTGAACACTATCTGGAAAGGGCCACATAGGAAATCTCTCAGGCTTTGATGATGACACGGTATCTGTTACGACTGTTTAATTCTCAAATGTTTGTCTTAGGTTCTGCTTCTAGGGACCTTAAGCTAAAACAGGTACCCCAAATTATACATGAAAAGATTGAGGTACCCTGCGGGGTTGGTGGGTGGGGGTTGCCCTTGAATCTGCAGAAGAATCAGAATCACTCCCTCCATCTGCTGTGGTCTATCTGGATTCCTCCTTACATCAACACTACCATCGCGCAGTGGGAGGGTGTGTCTGCCTTTACTGGTTGGGTTTCCCCAACACAGGTCTCTGGACCTGACAGAGCTTTAAGTTGTCTATGCTCTATCAGGTGTATGGGGCGTCAAACACGTAGCTGTTCCTTCTGTGCCCCAGACCCCACATACTGGACAAGTTAAAGTGACCATTCCATTTAAGGCTTAATGGGATCAGTGTCTCCAAAGGAAGATCTTATCATATTATTCTTTGATTCTTCTCTGGAATCCCTGTAGGCCATGAAGACAATACCTCCCTTTGGGTACACTGAGGCATGGAGAAGAAGACTTGCTCCAAGCTGCACAGCTCGTACTTGTCCCAGGGCTCTGTGAACATCTGTGGGTACAGAGAAGGGAACATTCATTCTTGCTGGCATTGGAATGGGGGATACAAGAGACCTCATGGCTCTTACAGACTCTCCTGCTCGGTCACCTCATTGCCACAGATCCCTGTGTTTATATTTGCCATGTCACCATCTCATGGCACCTTGAACACAATGGCCCTGAGGTGTCTGAGCTAACTTTCACTTGACAGATGGGAGAAATGAAGAACCAGAGAAGGAGGGAACTTTACAAAGGTTATGGCAATGAATCAGGCTGGGCAAGCAGCAAGACCTCAATCCCCCCCAAAGACCTGCTCAAAGGCAGGCGGTGTCTCTGCCATGCCAGCTCCCCTGAGCCAGCTTTGGAGAGGACACCTGGCCCTGCGCCAGCCTTCCTTCGCCTCTCTGCCAATGTGTGGCTCTCTGGGTTCTGGCACTGTAAAAAAAAAAAAAAGAACTCCTCTGCTGGTCTGCTCTCAGCAGAACACAGATTATCGCTCTTGTGCTAATTATTTTTATGATTAAAAGATGATAAATTATTAAACAAAGTCTGAAAAATGTGCCAAGATCTGCTCTGAGGCTGGGCCTGAGAAGTTGCCCCTTGGCGTCCACATTAATTAATAAATGAGGCTCTCGGTGGAGAAGACTCACAGCTGGCACATCTGGCAGCCAGGCAGGAGCTGGCATAGGGCAGATGCTGGGCTGATGGGAGGGAAAGGGCTTCCTGGGAACACGCAGCTTGGCTTTGGGAACGGGTTCTCTTCTCTTCCACGTTCCCAGCACAGGACACCAGCCTGGCACGTGACCCCTGGAAGTGACCTAGCGGTTCCAGTAGAGAAGCCGCAGTTAATCCCAACCCTAGTCCCTTCTACCAATGCAGCGTAGGAGAGTCTCAAATGTCTATTGGAAGACAGGTGACCAGGTTCGTGTTTCTGCCAGTTATTTCTTTTAAAGTCTCATTCAATGAGACTCTAAACCTTCCATATCCTCATCTTCAAAATGGGTGGATGACATTTCTGATGAATAAGAGCACCCGTGGGCCGAGAGGTATGGTACATGCCTTTAATCCCAGCACTCAGGAGGCAGAGGCAGAGAGGCAGAGGCAGAAGCAGGGGCAGGCAGATCTCTGTGAATTTGAGGCCAACCTGGTCTACAGAGTTGAGTTCCAGAACAGAGGAACCCTGTCTTGGAAAACCAATTCCCTGACGAAAACAAAAATCAAAAAATAAAAACCACCCATGGGTTTAGGGATGCTGGGATGCCACTGTGGTGGTACAGCGCCTGCTTAACATCCATGAAGCCCTGGGCTGGAGTCTCAGCTCTGCATCAGTCAGGTGTGGTGGTACATGCCTGCCATCCCTGCACTTGGGAAGTATTCAAGGCCATTATCAGCTGTATAGGGAGCTCAAGGCCAACTGGGATATATGAGACTCTGTTTAAAAAGCGAACAAACAAACAACGCAAAGCAAAACAAGCCAAAGCTCACCTAGGTTTCAGTAGACACATTTGTTAGTTTAGGCAGCTTTGAAGTTTGAACCTCTTGCCATTATGTAACGATTTGCTACAAGACCTTGGCCAAGCAGTTTCTCCTCGCTGAGCCTCACGTTTCTGATCTGTAAAATGGGAACCCGAAGTCCTGAGTCACAGGATTAGAGGAAAAGCTACACCTGAAGTGTGTATGGAAGCAATTTCATTATAATTGTTCATTATAGCTTCGAGGTACTGAAGTTTTAGCAAATGAGTTTTCCTGTGACCCCACGGGCCACTTTGTCCCTGCCTCTTTTGCTGGGTTTCCTCCTGCCCCCAACACTCATGCAGTGCATGGACTCAGGTTCCAGTGTCTCCTCTACTTGTCAGCACCCCTGTCTATATGGTGATGACGTCATTCCCCATTCATAACTCTCGCAACTCACCTTTTATTCTTCTGTGCAGTTGCCCACCCAAACTGTCCCCTTGGGTAGGCATCTAAGGGAGATCTCCAATCTCCGTGTCTAATATCACATCTCATGGGATCTTCATCCTCACCTGCCCCATTCCAGTCTTCCCCACCTCGGTGAATGGCGACATCAGTCTTGTAAGAGTTCCTCAGATAAACCCTGATCCGGCCCTTCATTCATATAAACTATTTGAACCTCCAGGAAGTGTGATCAGCTCCACCCTTCCTCTCTTTACAACCGGACTGCCTGGCTACCCTCTTATCACGCCCTACCACCTTCTCCTGGGCACCTCTCATGACTACACTCCATCTCTCTATCTTCTTACCCCCATGCCTTACTGGAATTCTTACAGCAGCTTCCTTACTACTGTCTGCTCTGGATGGAACTTGTCCCCAGTAGCCTGCGACCCACAGGGTAGCCAGGATGATCCCTTTAAATACAAGTCAGACCAGTCAGTCTTCTGTCTATTGTCCTTCAACAACTCCTTATCTCCCTGCACGAGAGATGACGGTGTGCTGAAGCCCCTGGCTTTCTGTGTGTGGCACCACCTGGGTGTTTTCCTGAGCGCACTGCCTCTGGGGTCTTTGAGCTGGGTGTCACTCTCTTCGTTCCAGAGCGTCTCTGCCCAGAGCCACTTTCTCTCCCCAGTAGCACCTAATCTATCTCTCTGCACTTGTCTCTGGTCTCTGTTGTCTTCTCCCACTGTGATTGAGATCCTGTGGGTGCAGACTGTGATATGACCTATGCACCTTAGCATCCCCATAGCACCCTGAACAGTGTGGAGGAGGGGCCGAGCCTACAGAGCATCTGTCAGGCACAGGGTGTGTCTGGGGACCTTGGAGCTACAAGTCTGGTGGTCAGCCAGAAGGACAAGCTGACTGTTTCGAGTTAAAATGAGACCAATTGGGAGAGGCAAGGAAAGCTTGGTGGAGGAGAGGATGGCAGAACCGCATTTTGAAAATGTTGGGACTCAAGGAAGAGAGAGGGGAGGGACATTTAGGTGGAGGACTGTAGCTGCGTGGAGGCTTGGCAGCACAAGGACGCATGCTCTGTAAGGGACAGCTTGTCAGAAACGGCCCGGAGGGAGAGATGGGCAACTTAAGCCAACAAGAAAGCAGGAGTTTAGGGGGAGACACTGGTGGTGGGCTTGGGAGGGAAGCTACCATGGCTCCCCGATTCTGCCTGACCCCGCTCCCTCAGCACAAGCAGGTGTGGCATATGCCCATCCTTGTGACTCCCCAGAGGGGATAAAGTAATTTAATTGCCGGAAACAATATTAGCAAAATAACTGCAGTTTTTCATTAAATGGAGAAGGCACAAGTATTTTCCATACTGCTGAGAAACACCACCAATTAGTGTGTGCCATGGCACGAAGACCCGGGGGAAAGCACAGGCCTCTACCGACTGGGGCTACGTGATAATGGGTGGTACCCAGACCTCAGTGTACACTGGGCTCCGTCAGCCCCAATCCCTTCATGTACACGATACATTGTCGAGATAATCCTTGTACCAACCTGTGAACATCCTGCAGGCAAGCACATTCTTTCCCCATTTTACAGATGTGACAACCAGTGTACAGAGAGATTAAGGAACTTGCCATCTAGCGAGTGGTAAGGAGAGGCTGAGACCCAGGAGGTCTATAAAGCATTGCCTTCCGTCAGGAAGTGGAGTGTGAAACGTGGAAGCTGGGTGCCAAGCCAGGAAACCAGCCGTGTAAAGTAGGAGGCAGGGGTTTGATTTATTTGGCAGTGAGACCTGCCCTGGCTGTGGTCCAGAATTCGGTGTCCCTCATGACAGCATCTTAGACCAGAGGCGTGTTGTCTGCGACTAGGCTGATCCATGCATCATTCTCCATTCTGGAAAAATCTCATACTTCCAGGCCACAAACTCCTTGCATCTGTGTAAATGTCTTAGGAACTTTCCAGTTCTCCCAAAGGAATCAAACTCACAGTCTCCATCTGTCCCGGGTCCCCCAGTTACCCCTTCCTAACCTCTACTCCAGTGCTCGAAAAGGCTGAAACCAATGGGTTAACTTGCTTTCCCTATTAAATATTTACATAAACACGCTTGGGAAGGTGTGTGTAAGTTATCAATAATGCAAGGCCAGCCTAGGTTCGGTGAGAGCTAAGAGACCCAAATTGTATCATCATAATCCATTATTCACATATAATGCGTCTATTCTCCTCCATTAGCGCAGGCAGGAAATGCCCCTGAGTGCCGGGCAGGGCTTTGGAAAGCGCAATAAATGGTGGATAGACACATGGCGGGTGGGCGGCAGCTGTAGTTAAACAAGTGTAAATTAGTGCCCAGCCTGGCTCCTGCTGCATCCGGAGGGTGGGCACAGACCAGTAGGGAGGGGGCTACAGGATGCTGGGAGCTGGCTATCAATCCCCATAACTGCATGGCTGGGTCTGGAGTCTTGCAGGAGCCCTCCTACTGGCCATGTGGGAGACACTCTTAGGCTGGGTGAGAATCTCAGCTGTGCCACTGAGTGGCAGCCTGGGGTGAGAGGGAGACTGCTCAGAGGGCTGTCCCACGGTGAGCCATGAGTCCCATCTGCAAAACAGAAGAACCACCACCTTATAAGGTTTTGTGAAGGGACATAAGGAAGGAGAGGTGGCCAGACCCTGGCACCCAGGCAGCTCTTAGAGACTGAAAGAGAGCACCCTGCTTGCTGCCAGGCAGTTTCTGAACTAGGGATAAAACATGAACATTTGGGACCCAAACGGGTGGGGAGCAGAGGCAAAGCTAGGCAGATATAGAAGGATGTTCTGTTTCCATTTGCTCAGCTTTGCTTGTGGCTGACAAGGTGCCTACCTCACTGGCCTTGCAGAGGTCAGTCCCCTGGGCTTTAAAGGCACACCCAAATACACAAAAACACACACACACACACACACACACACACACACTCGAACCAAGTTCTCCGGTTCAAACCTCTGATCTGTCACACAGATATGTTTGAATGTTTTCCTATCGGATGTGCTGGGCTGGGGCACAGGGACCATTGGCTGCTGCACCAGGTAGACTGTGTTCTGAGCTCTATTCAGCTGTCACAGCAGAAGCGAGTCACATCTGAACACTGCTGTTAGCAGCTTTTACCTCATCCCTCTGTCGGCATGTGGACCCGTTTCCCTAGGATAGACCAGTTCTTTGCTGAAAGGTCACCTACGTTAAGAAGTCTTCCTGCAAAGAAGTTTATCTGAAAGTTGTCCCTCACTCTCTACCATGCTTTCTTCTTCCCATTACAAAGCATTGCCTGACTCTTACTGTATACTAATTATCAGCTTTCCTGCTCATTGTGTGTTTCCTTGACTTGTACATCAGAGCATAAGGGCCCAGATCCTATCAGTCCTGTCACGGAGCCCCCACCCCCGGTATCTGTGTGATACGTATTATTGGGGTGAATTACTTTTTTGCAGATTTAAATTGAACACACACGTATTGTGCACCTGCTGCATGTCCGTCGCTATGTAGGGGCCTTTATACAAGCTACTCATTAAACCGGCCCCACAATGACATATACACACACATAAGGTCAGTAGGTACTGCCGAGAAATTACCATTATGTACTCCAAATCCTCCCTCTTGCCTCTGTTGGGCCAGGGGGCAACTGAAGACCTACAAGGCTAAGTGGTAGGATGATTTCATGTCCTGACATCAATTCTCAAACTCGAGCGTTAGTTAGACAAAAATGGTTGCACTGAACCACATGGAAAGCAGCTCAGAGGCAATTGAAGCTGAGCTCAGTGTAACTTTTGTACCAATTTTAGAATCCACTGTGCATTATAAAATCGTATTAGCTGTCTGCTTTTAGGCAAGATGCTCATTCTGAGCCTGGTCGATATATGCAGATGTTAATAGCTATCTTGCAGAGTGTCTAGGTTGTCTATGATCTGTATATGGCAGGCATTAGGTAAGTCTGAAGCCTGGTTTCAGACTACAGGAAAGAGACTTAAACTCCTGTGCCTCAGTTTCTTTACTTGTTAAGGTAGGCTTTTGAATCAGGCTGAATCCTACTTGTACTCTGCAGTGAAGGAGGGCCGTGTGCTGAGCTAGAGCTAGCTAAAGCTGGTGTAGTGTTTGGAGGTGTGGCTTGGTACCTGGCAGGTATGGATGTCCTTGGCACATGGATGTCCTTGGCACATGGAGGAACCGCACAGTCATTTTGCTTGTTGGTCAGTAGTTGGAAGATGGTATTTAAAAAAAAAGAAAGAAAGAAAGAAAGAAAGAAAAAGAAAAAGGACCCCCTCCCCCCGGGGGGAAAAAAAAACCAAACCAAAGCCAAAACTAAAAAAAAAAAAAACCAAAAACCTTTAAAGAGGTCCACCTTGACAGGAAGAGTCTAGCCTTCTTTATCCATAACATACATTGTGCAGGATGAGTTAGTAGTTATAAATGCACGTGCGCGTGCGCGCGAGCGTGTGTGTGTGTGTGTGTGTGTGTGTGTGTGTGTGTGTGTGTGTGAATATGCCTGTGTGCATACATGTGGAGGTCAGAGGTCAACATCAGGTGTCTGCCTCTTTTACTCTTTACCTTATTTTTAGAGACAGTGTCTCTCACTGAAACTAGAGCTCACTGATTGCTAGACTGGCTGACCAGCAAGCTCCCGTCTCTCCCAGTGCCACAACCACAGGCATGTGCTACCAGGCAGACTGGTTTTTTTTCTTTGTTGTTGTTGTTTTTTACATAGACATTGGGGGTCTAAACTCAGGTTCTCCTGCTTACACAGCAAGGACTTTATCCACTGAGACATCTCCCCGGCCCAGCAATTAGACACTTACCCATTCATTTAACAAGTAGGCCTTGAGTGCTATCACATGCTAAGTACTCTGCTAAGTACCAGCAGAGAAAACAAATCAGACACAGTCCCTACCCACAGGGAGCACATAGGTTAATGGAAATAGTGATTTTTTAAAAATCCCAATTGCAATATGAATGACAATAATAACGGCTTCCGTTTAACAGGTGCATTATAACGTGTCCGACTCTGGGCTTTGCGGTTCACACATGGCACTTTACGGAATCTTCGCAGCATACTTGTAGGGTTAATATTAATATCCTCACTTTAGAGTTGAAGAGTCTGAAGCCTGGAGAAAGTATGGGACTTCCTCATGGTCACAGAGCTAGCGAGTGCTGACCAGGAAACTTGAACCCAGATTCACCTGCGTCCACAGACTCACTGTGCCCTTTTTCTCAGAAGTTCCTTCTGAGAGTCTGGGAGAGACTCCCTGGCGCCTTCTACAGGAAGGAGAGTGAGTGAGGGAAGGGGAGCGTAGGTCCTGAAAGCTAAGTTCCGTCCAAGGTGAGACACTGCTACAGATGGCAGGGATACCGGCCATGGTGAGCAGCCATAAGACTCTGCTCAGCATGAAGGTAGCAGTGGCCACGAGGAGGGGCCGGCTTGGGGCTTGCCTGGGCAATGGCCTGAGCTGAGGTTATGACATCTTTACTGTCTGATTAATAGAGTCTTCCGGACAGCAGGCCTAAGAGGCAGCTCCAAGGTTAAGGGCCAAGGGATCAGGAGAAATAAATAGACTTCTCCGGGGGAAACGTGGATTCCAGATGAGGTGCCTGCCTCAGAGTCCACTGAGGTTTATGGAGCAGATGGGCCTAAGCGTCCCTGGAGCCTGCTGGCTGAGAGGTCCAGCGCCCCTAGTGGCGGACGCACAGACCTCGCCTCTCTGTTTAATGCCAAGTGCTAGCTTTCCCAGAAACCCTTGCTTCCTCGTGACATTTAACGAGCCAATCCAGTACTCAGGTTCTGACCAATCAGAGAGAGATCCCCTTCTTCCTTTAAAAACCCGCATGGCCAGCTTTCTGGGTCGGCCATTTTACATGGTACCTGACCCCAGCATGCTAGT
Organism: Cricetomys ansorgei; assembly: GCA_026225945.1. Lineage (NCBI taxonomy): Eukaryota > Metazoa > Chordata > Mammalia > Rodentia > Nesomyidae > Cricetomys > Cricetomys ansorgei. The sequence goes on from JAMJFZ010004114.1 coordinate 12,704,923, forward strand.
TTTCTCTGCAGAATAAAAGTACCTTTGATTTTTGCATCCGTGATCTCACTGGTCCTTGGGGGACAAATTTTGGACTCAACACTGGGGACAATATGTATGGTCCGGGGAAGGGGAAACATGTCCCTCTCAATCACTGGCTTGCAGAAGTTGACCTGAGAGAGATAAAGTAGTGACCTCATTGGGAAGGGCCTGAGAACTTAGGCTCCAGCTACCTCTCTGGCTCTAGCAAAGTGCCATCAGGAGGGTCCCAGGCTACCAGTTATGCGGCCAGCTCCCTGTGTCTGCTGTGATTCTCCTAGAGCTAGATCCCAAGACTTCCTGCTAGGGCTTTGTGGTCCAGAGAGCTGCCAGGTGGGACGGAAGTCTGCTGTGGCTCTGAAGTCAGCAGGGGTGGCAGTCTGTGAGGGAAGATGGGCAGGGAGAAGAGGAGAGGAAGGACAAACTTGGAAAGATGGTTTGCTGAGGAGGAGTAAGACCAAAGTGGACCTGTCAGGGCCCATATCAGATACTTGCTGGGCTCTGGTCAGCCTTCTGCTGCCTCTATGTTCCAACAAGATCATAAGACATAGAAGAACTGGCTTCTTCACCCTGGAGCTGGATGCCCACCTGGCCCCGAGTTTAGAGAGGCTGGAGGGGGACACCCAGGAGGGTCTGCTCACAGGTAAACCAGCAGCTGGGCTACACTCGCAGGAGCAGTGGGCTACACGTGCAGGAGCAGTGGCCTCACCTGAGCCATGTAGACTGAGAGCACAAGGCTGTGTGCTCCTCTTCCATTTTCTAGGTCTCTCATACTTACTTCTGGTAGTCCCCCTAACCAGAACTTCATGGTGAAGGGAACCCTGGGAAATGTAGTTTTGGCTTTACTAAATGACCCACTGTGTGATGTGGCCAAGTCCTAGACCTGTGAGTCTCAGTTCCTTCACATATAACGTGAATAATGGAGTCCGTTTCAAGTCCTATTTCAATGCTAAAAACAAAACAAGACAAAACAAACAAAACAAACCAACCCTTGATTTGGCATAGTGGTGATAACTGTAATCCCAGCACTGGGGAAGCAGAGGCAGGAAGATCACTGCAAGTTTGAGACCACAATTGAACTACATTACAAGTTTGAGGCAAGCAAGGGGGTATATAGAGAGAGCCTGTCTTATAGAAAAATAGATAAAACAACAACAAAAACCAAAAGAAACCCAAATAAAAGCAAAACAAACAAACAAAACCAAAACCCCCCAAACCAAATAAAAAACTAAAAACAAAAGCAGCCTGCCACCACATCAAAAAAACCCTCTATGTAGCTGTTAGCTACCGTGCTTTCCCCTCTATCTCAGGAAAGAGAAAGGAAGGATAGAAAGAAAGAAATCTTCACCACCCTTGTAGGCAGCTTTGATAGAGAGAAAGAGAGAAAGGAAGAATTATTCGCAGCCCTTTCTGGCTGTCTGAAGCTTGGAGAGAAGGAGCTGAGAGTGAGCGAGACTAGCATCTCAGCTCACTGTCCTCAAACGCAGTTTCTCCAGCTGATGTTCCTTTAAGCAATAACCGACCAACCAACAATCCAACGAACCAATGACTAGCCAACCAACAACCAATCCACCAGTGACCAACCAACCAACGACCAACCCACCCTGGCTCTTGGGGCTTCAACCCTTATATACTCTAAGCAAAAGTTCCCAGAAGTCCAAGCGGCACACAATCACAAGGACAAGCTACATGTGTCAAAACAGCTGCATGTAACCAAATGATAGTCGCCAGCAATGAACAGTCCAAATCAAACTCATTAGCATCTACCGAACCTGGATGGGAACAAAACATAGTTCAAATGCTATGTTTTTAAAGAAACCAAAATAACAAAACTTCTTCCAGGCATTCTGCTACACCTCTAGGAGGAAAACAAACAAAACGAAACAAAACACAAATAGCCACAGTGGACTCCCTCTTTCCCTTTGAATGCAAATGGATATGTGATCTCCTTGAAATAAACCTGCAAATGCCCAGGGCCCCAGGACCACCACATGGATGTTGTCAGGGCTGGGACAGGGCTCAGCACGCTCAGCAGGCTTCCTAGCTCAAGGTCAGCTGTGCACAAACTGCTGCCTGTCTGAGGTCAGGAGGATGATTGGCCAAGGGTCTCTTCCTCCAGGAGCTGTCTAGACCGTGAGGGGACAAGCTGGTCAATGGCATGGAAATGTGGGGAGGCAGGGAGAAAAATTCTGCTGAGAATCTGTTACCGAGGAATGAACCTAGTTGGTGGGAAAGGACATTTGGAGAGAGGGAGGGCTGTCAAGCTGCAGTGTGCATTTGTGTCCTGGGAGGTCACAGGCACAAGGTGGCGAAGAGTAATCTTTCTGTGGTGCTAAAACAGCAACCAGTAAGGCTCAAGACTGCAAAACTGGGGGAGCAGCCAAACGGGAGCACAGGTTACTGCAGCAGGTGTTCCTCTAGGTGTTTCCATGCCTCCTCCCCCAAGGGTTACCATTGTCATTATTTGTCTACAGTATATAGCTTCTGAACCTGCCTGGAGATCTCACAGCACTCATCCCCACTTACCGGTCCTTGTGCTTCAAGTTGGACCTCTCTGATTACCTCTGCTCAGGGACAGTCCCCTGGTCTATGGCTGTCAGGTGAGGCAGGCTTTTATCAGTGAATAGGACTGTCCAGGGGCATTTCCAGGTAGCTAGAGCTGACCGACTGTCATACACAAATCAGCAAAAGGTACAATGATTTCCCTATACTTCATAAGTGAAGATCTAACATTAGGTCCTGAAAAACCATTAGCCAAAGCCCCTCCATCTCTGCCACATTGTTACCATTTTCCTCTTTCCAGAATTCCTTGCCCATTCTCATCTCTCCCAGGTCCTTTGGAAACTCCAAATTCTAAGCTCTGTTCAATGCTTTCTTGGCTTTAGCATCCCTTTCTAGATTTGTTCTAGTGTAGGCCCATTATACCCTTAATGCGCTCACCAAGGTGATAGCCTTTTTCTCTTTGAAGGCAGTTGTGTAGCTGCTTTGTCTGAACTGAAGCATTCCCTCCTGAAGGGAGGAACTCTCATAAAACTCAGGAAATTCCTGAAACTTACAGGATCAACAAGACCTGGCTCCAACTTTTAAAAAATGGGGAGAAAATTGCTGGAGGGAGGATGCTTTCAGTGGAATTTCCTGCAAGTTGTGGAAGGATTGTTAGAACTGCAGTTTTCATGAGTCAGTGAGGCCCAGACTGGAGCAGGCTTTCTGGTGACACGGGTGACTTTGAGTTAGCCGTGCTCCTGGCCAGCTGGAAGTAACTCTTTACCTACAATCCTTTAAGTAAATCGATAAACATATTGGTTCACTGTTAGACTTGGGTGGAGTTATTCCTTTGGTTGATTCTTTGTGTCCTGTGTAGAGTGAATAGACATTTGCTCATGTCTCCACAGAAGGAACACACACACACACACACACACACACACACACACACACACATCCTTTTATATAAAATAACTATACAGATTTATTTTTCTTCCTGCTACGTAAGTTGGATTCACCAGATAAGTCTGTGGATATTAAGTGTGATAATTGAGATACTTACAACATTACAGAAAATTCTTACAGATCTCATATTGAGATTTTGTGCTGTCAGAGCTGGGAGTTCTGTAGACACATTGGTCATGTGTCTGGATATGTACAGGGGAGCACAGTCACATTTCGTGTGATAAACACAGGATATACCCTAATTCCTAGTAGTGGAGGGAGAAGTGAAATAATCCTCAGAATATGTACAGATGATATTCGTGTGTTGGGGATTTAGCTCAGTGGTAGAGCGCTTGCCTAGCAAGCACAAGGCCCTAGATTTGGTCCTCAGCTCCAGGAAAAAAAATACACTTGTATGGGTCAGCACATATAGCTGACCTAGAATGATAGTCACAACATTGTTAAGTGAAAACATTGCAAATAGATTATGCACACACACACACACACACACACACACATACACAAATTTTTTTTTGAGACAAGGTTTTTCTATGTAACCCTGACTGTCTTGGAACGCCTTGTGTAGAGCAGAGTGGCCTTAAACTCAGAGATCTATCTGCCTCTGCTTCTGGAGTGCTGGAATTAAATGTGTGTGCCACCAGGCCTGGCTCATGTATACATTTTTTTTTCCAGGTTAGGTTCTCACTATAGCTCAACCTGAATTTAAGTTCAAGATCTGCTATCTTGACCTTCTGAGTACTGGGATTACAGGTTTGCGCCACTCTGCCCAGTGAGGCATTAAAAAAAGGAAAAAAAGCTTTAAAGTTTATGTGTGTGTGTGTGTGTGTGTGTGTGCGCGCGCGTGGGCACACACACGCATTTATGTGTTTGCAGAACCAGAGAACTCTCCAGAAGGACAAACTTTTAACTGTTTGTGGTAGCAGTCTTAGGGAAACATGTCTATGGAAATATATGTTCCCTATATTTCTAGGCTTGCATTTCTTACCATGAGCATGTGAGGCTTATCTAATTATTTACATCTATGACTTCTACAGAGAATGCTTAGCATGCAGTGCCAAGGACAAATGGTAGGATGCAAAGTGTTTACATTCGGTGATCATGACTTGGCAGAAACAGGAACCAAGTAAGAGGAGTTTCCTAGAAGAGACCAGAAGCTGCAGTGGGTGCCCAGGGAGAATTCTCTCACCTCTTCAAGAAGGCTGGGGCATCTCAAATTCCTCCTAGTACCTCCTTCATTTCACCCCTAGCCCATGCTCCCATCATTTAGTTGTGGCAGTGGGTATCAACTATTCAATTATTTTCAAATAGTTGAGCCTGGGTCTGGATTGAATAAATCACATTGATGCCAATTTCCAGGGAAGTCCTTTCATATTTTATGATTTACTCTCCACCTTTCCCCCTGCCTGCCTTGTGCTTCTGTTAATGAACCAGGAGACTGTGAACGCTGCTCGGACGTCCCCACTGCTAAACCCCACGCGGAGATGCAGCTGCAGAAAGCACCGCAGTTCTGGGTTTTTTTTTCCTTTCCCTCTTCGCCATCCTGGGGAAATTGATATGCAGGCAGGATTATGCTTTGTTTAAAGCTCAGCCCTGGCTTCTGAAAGAATACATTATCCAAATCGGCGCATGCGGTTGAAATTCTGCAAAACTCACTCGGTGTCACTTGTGGCTTGCCAATGAGATGTCCAGCAGGGTCTCAGGCAGCATAAATGCCCTGGAAGAGACAGAATAACTGTGGAAACCCACCCAGGAGGTACTGCGGGAGTCAATCATTTATCTGGCTGGGAATGGAAGGTTGGCTGGGCCAAGTACCTCTCCTGCCACCTAGACCACTGATAGGCCACCAACGCCCAGTCAGGGGACAGGCTCTGCTTCTGTTCTCATTCCTGCTTCTTTAAAATTAAGATTTATTTAAAGAACAGACTGAATGTGTACATGGAGAATAGAGTCCCCCATGCCCCACCCCATTTCTTTCTTTTTGTGAAAATGATTGCTAAAGAATTAAGTTCATTTTGGAACGTGCAAGGTGCGGAAGCAGAAGCAGAGACCAAGCTAGGCTAACCCACGCAGCTTCCAGAATCCTGTCCGTCAGGAGGGCGTCCAGGGAACCTCTCCTTGATGACAATTTGGGAGCCACTGAGGTTTGTCCCAGTTGCTCTTTAAATGTTAGAGTTTTAATGATTTAGGAACCCAAAGAATAACTAAGGAGCCCACAGTCATTATCTAAATAATGAGACTTTTTAATGCAAAATCAATGTTTGTTATAATGAAAATAGATTCCTTGGCTCCTGCAGGGCCAAATGTACAAATCTTTTTTTTGCTGTTAAATAAAATGTGACGGCTCATTTTCAGGATGGTGGTGAGCATTTTTATTCAAGAGTAAAAATAAAATGTCAGAACTTATTTACTTTTATTAAGCGCTCGTTCTCAATCAGATGCTCTAATCAATATCTAATTGGAGGTGAGGAAACGGAAAATCATTTTTTTTTTGCCAACTGGAGAAAAGGGAAGGAAGGGAGGGAGGGAGGGAGAGGGAAAAGAATGCAGAGAAAGCCACTCAGTGTATTTTTGGTTAGGGTAATAGCAAATATCCACCAAGTGGGTACTTCACGCGCAGACTGAGTGGCGGACCCGAGTTGTGTCCCAACACAGTAATCCGCTGTGCCAGACACTAAGTCTGTTTCCTCTCGACTTACCTGTCTATTCCCACACACATTTGATATCTTTATTTTACTTAAAAAATAATTATTATTTTTTTTTAGACAAGTACCGTGGAATTCACGTGGAAGTCAGGCGATATCCCGTGGCATTCAGTTCTTTCCTACCGTCATGTAGGATCTTGGGGATGGCTCGGTGGCGGGTGCCTTCATCCGCGGAGTCATTTGGCAGACCTTTTGTTTTGTTTTGTTTTATGGGTTTGGTCTTTTGAAGCAGGGTCTTGCTGCTTATTGAAGACTGACTTCAAACTTGGGATCCTTCTGCTACAGCGCCTCAAATGCAGAGGTCACATGGCCAGCCTTTGCGCTTGCTTTGAATTAATGTGTGTGTGTGTGTGTGTGCATCCCTGTAAAAGTCAATTCTCTTCTTCCACTTTGTTGAGACAGGGTGTCTCTATTTCAGCCGCGGTGCAGTGCACCCAGGTTAGCCGGCCTGAGACCTTCTGGCTGATTCTCCCCCCCACCTTCCATCTTCTCTTTCCTCTGCATAGGAGTGCTGGGATTACAGATCCGTGTAGCTCGCTGGCGTTTTGGCCTTTTATCTGTGTTCTGGGGATGGAACTCATGGCATCGGGCTCTTTTATCCACTGGTTCCTGCTTTATGTCTTAATAAGTCATGGGGCAAGCTGTACCAACAGCAAAAGTTTCAGGCTTCTTGGTTTATTTGGTCTGTTTTTCTGAGGCAAAGGCTTAGGTAGCCCAGGCTAGCCTCAAACTTGTTATGAGTCTGGGATGACCTTGAACTCTTGACCCTCTTGCCTCCACCTCCCAAGTGCTGGCATTTATGGGCATGAATCACCGTGCCTGGCTTAAATGTTTTACTCTTATTGTTAGCATCAAAACCGTAAACTTTAACTAGTTTTAAAAGGTAAGACCCTTTTTCAAATACACCATATGCTTCTCAGTCATGGCGAACAATACCCACACACCCCAACTTGCCATGGTTTGACTACATTTATTTTAACCTCACAATGTTGCAAGAAGGATACGTATTCAGTGTAAATCATGCTTTGGATTTCGCATTTGTATCTTTTCCTGGGCTGGTGGTACACAGTTACTTACCCTGTGGTGATGCAGGGCAGAGGGGTGATGGGATGATGACTCTCACTCTTCGCTGTGCTGTAGTATATGGCACTCGGTGGGTTATGTTAAATATGGTGATGATTTGTGTTTTAGCTTGCTTCCAGTTGCTGTGATGAAACGGCATGAGAAAAAACAACTGGGGTGCGTGTGCGTGCGTGTGTGTGTGTGTGTGTGTGTGTGTGTGTGTGTGTGCGTGTGCGCGTGTGTGTGTGTGCGTGTGTGTGTGAGTGTGTGTGTGAGTGTGCGAGTGCGTGTATGTGTGCGTGCGTGCGTGTGTGAGTGTGCGTGCGTGTGTGAGTGTGCGTGCGAGTGTGTGCACGCGTGTGTGTGTGTGTGTGTGTGTGTGTGTGTTATTTTGTCTTACAGGATACAGTCCATCACGGCAGCCAAGGCAGGAACTCAAGGCAGGAGCTGATGCAGAAACCAGGGAGGAACTCTGTTTACTGGCTCACTTCCGCATAGCTTATTCAGCCTGCTTTCTCATAGAGTCGGCACCACCTGCTCAGAGATGCCCTACCTACAATGGGCTGGACCCTCTCACATCAGTCGTTAATCAAGAAATGCCCACAGGTCAATCTGATGGAGGCAGTTAAGTTAATCGAGCTTTCCTCTTCTAAGGAGACTAGTTTGTGTCAAGTTGACAAAAACAAACCAGCCTAGTTTGCCACATTTTCAGTTTGTGACTGGCTTATTGGGGTACAGCCTCATCAAAGGCTGAGCGACCTCTGTCCATGGAACTTCTGTTTAAGACTAATCTCTCTGATGTGATGGATCTGTGGTCTAACAGGAAAGACCATGTGCTAGAAGTGAGTTGATATTCTAGCCTTTTGCTGGCTACTGAGTGCCTTGGGCAAGCCTCCTACACCCTCTGTGAGAGACCGGATCTTGTAATGATCTTTGGTTTTAAATAACAACCGTTTAAGGAAGAGCCTTTGCGTATGAACCACGTGTGCACACAGAGACTGGAGAACAGCCCTGGGTGTTGTTCTCTCTCATTGGCCTGGGGCAAATCTTGTCCCCACTACTCCAGTGCTGGGATTACACATGCATACCACCATGCTGCCCTTTTTATGTGGGTCCTGGGCCTTGAACTCAAGTCTTCATGTTTGCAAGATGAAAACTGTCTTGCCTGAGCTAACTCCCAGTCCCAGGAAGAACCTTTAAAACACCAACGTTATCTGCACAGTGGCTGGACTGCCTCAGGAAAGCCAGAACATCCTGCCTGGAGGTGTTCAACCAAGACCAGCTAATGAGGTGACACAGATAATAAGATCAGCCATCTCCAGGAAGGTCAGTGTCTGAGGTCAGTATCTCTCATACGTCACACCTGTACTGGCTAGCTTTATGTCAACTTGACACAAGCTAGAGTTATAAGGGGGGGAGCCTAAGTTGAGAAAACACCTCCATAAGATCCAGTATAAGGCATTTTCTTAATCAGTGATTGATGAGGGAGGGCCCTGCCCATTGTGAGTGGGGCCATCTGTGGGCTAGTGGTCTTGGGTTCTGAAGAAAATGGGCTGAGCAAGCCATGTGAACAAGCAGGCAGTAAGCAGCACCCTCCACGGCCTCTGCATCAGCCCTGCCTCCAGGTTCCTGCCCTGTTTGAGTTCCTGCCTTGACTTCCCTCAGCGATGGACTGTCACCTGGAAGTGTAAGCTGAAATAAACCCTTTCCTCCCCACGTTGCCTTAGTCACGTCCGCCCATCACAGCCATAGAAACCCCAACTGAGACAACGCCACCCGACCTCCCAGCACCCCTACGAGGTCATTTCTGTTTATTATTAGCATTGCAGTTAGCAGAGACAGAAACCAAGGCTTTGGTTTATGAAGCTGCTTACCTAAGGCCATAAGTCAACAGCAGAGAATGATTTGGCCCAGGAATTTAAATCTAAAGCCCAGGCGTTAACCCTGTTTACTATGTCTGTTATGTCAGCCAGCCCTGCTCGCTTTCACCTGCAAACCCCACCTCAAACCCAGCTCCTTATCGCCTCTGTGACTACAACTCAGGGTCCAGATTCTCCCAAGAGTCTTTGAACTAGTTTCTCCCCCCACAGTTTATTCTTGCTTCTCCACCCCTCTGTGCCCCCAATTTCTTCTAAAAATACAATCTGTGTGATCCTTTAAAAAACAAAACTCATCAGCTCTATTGAGATGCAATTTACATACAATAAGATTCTCAGATTTTAGGGTTACAGCTGAGCGAGTCTTGACAAATGCAAACAGTCAAGTTTACTGCCGCAGCCAAAACAGAGAACGTCTCCAAGGGTGTGTGTGTGTGTTTTTAATAAACTTTGAATCAAATCATGTCACTCTTCTGCTCAAAACGTTCAAAGGGTTCCCATCTCTCTTAAGTGACAGTCAACATTCTTACAGTGTCTCCTGGGGTCAAGACAAAAGAAAGGCTGCTGTAGGTTTGCAAAATGGTTTTATTTATTTTTTTCCCTAGGGCACAAAGGACGACTCTATCTCTAGTCCTTGTACGTAGGTAGGAAGGTGTGACTAATTCCGGACACTGGAAGTGGGTAGCAGTGATGTCTACACCTTTCAGACCTGGGCCTACATCCTTAGAGAAACGCCTGGTGTTTCTCTCCTGCTCTCAGGGGCACTCCGAGGCCTGAAGGATCTTAAAACTACTTAGAAGAGGTGGATTTCAACAGGGTAAGAGACAGACAGCCTCGAACCCTTATGAGTTCTGAGATTGATTATAGAGGAATTGGTAGCTCAGCAGCTAATGTTAAAGCCTGGCCTGTGTGAAGGCTATGCCCACCCTGGCCCTCACCATAGCTTGGACCTCATGCCCCCACTGCCCATTCCTACATCCTCTCCACAATAGCCATACCCCTCCCCTTGGTCTTCCAATGCCCAGATGTGGCCATGGCTCAGGACCATTGTGCTTGCGGCAGCTCAGTAAGGGTCTGTCCACGACTCAGGATTTCCCTGTTCTAATTCCTGGATCCTGTGGGCGTTACCTATGACCGTGGAAGAGTCTGTGGGTATGATTAAGTTGAGGGTTTTGAGACGGGGACGTGATTCTGAATCAGCTGAGTGGGTCAGTGTCCTTACAAGTGCCTTCGGAAGAAAGAGCAAGAGGGAGATTTGACTACGGACGAGAAGGCTTGTGACACCAGAGAACAAAGTTGAGACGGTATAGCCAAGAGACAAGGAATGTCAAGCGGGACGCGTGGCTTGCCCTGTGGGGCCTCCAGGTCGAGCCCGATGGCTGGCACCTCAATTGTGCCACTGAGAGACTCTGGCCGGCAGAACTGCGAGAGTGCTGTTTGAAGCTACTGCATGTGGGCTCATCTCTTCACTGAGTGCTCCTTTTGTCCGAAATGCTTCTCCCCTGGATAACTGAATTGCTGCCCCTTACCTCTGTTGTGGCTTTGACTGTACATATGTCACCTTCTTAGTAAGGCTTTCTCAAAGTGTCCGATTTAGGAGAGAATGCTGAAGCCTCCACTCCCTTGTCTCTATTTCTCTAGTCTCCAAAGATCTTGATAGACACTGGGCCTACCATGTGTTTGTTCTGTGGCTTCATTTTGCTTATAGCCTTTCCTGTGTATGTCCAGTGACACAGGGTCCTTACCAGTTCTGGCTACTGCTCTAGCTCCTAGCTCAATGCCTAGCACCTAAGTCAGCCTGCATAGGTACTTGCCAAGTGAACAGATAAATGGGTAGATGGCTGAGAGACCCTTGGCTGGGAAATGCTTGGGCTCCCACTCTTTTAATGACATTTGGAGAAGACTGAGGTCTGGTACTATGTGTGTGTGTGTGTGTGTGTGTGTGTATGAGAGAGAGAGAGAGAGAGAGAGAGAGAGAAAATGGCATGGGCTTTTGAAACTTCAAAGCCCACCCCCCACCTCCTCCAACAAGATCACACCCCCTAATCCTTCCTAAACAGTTCCATCAACCGGGGACCAAGTTTTCAAATTTGTGAGACTTTGAGGGCCGTGCTCATTCAGACCACCACCTGGTTGCAGATGAGGATATGCAGAGTGAAGTCAGGGCTTCAGGAAGGCCTAACTGGGAGCTCAGAGGACAGCAGGCCAATCCCGGAAAAAGAGTCATTTGGATGGGCTGGGAAAGATATGGCCTGGGAAGGGCACAAGACTGTTAGGCAGAAGCCAGTGGTAGAAAGGACCAGAGCTGAAGATTCTGGGACGTGTGTCCCTTTCACAGAAATAGATACTGAGCTAATTATGAGGCACAGACTGTGTCTTAGTCAGGGTTACTATTGCTATAGCAAAACACCATGACCAAAGTAGCTTGGGGAGGAAAAGGTTTATTTGGCTTACATTTTCACATTGTAGTCTATTACTGAAGGAAGTCAGAACAGGAACTCAAACAGGGTGGAACCTGGAGGCAGGATCTGATGCAAAGGCCATGGAGAAGCACTGCTAACTGGCTTGTTCCTCATGGCTTGCTTATCTTGCTTTCTTATAGAGGCCAGAACCACCAGCCAAGGGATAGCACCACCTCCCTTGTTGATCACTGATTAAGAAAATGCCCTACAGCCGGATCTTATGAAGGCATTTTCTTAACTGAGGTTCCCTTCTCTCAGATGACTTTAGTTTCTATCATGTTGACATAAAATTAGCCAGCACAGGCTGGTGCCAGTAGGCAGGTGCCAGATGAAACAAACAAACAAACAAGAAACAAAAAACAAAAAGACAAAACCTGGTTATCTCTCCAACAGAAGTCATGGCAGGGAGTGGACAGAAGGAAAGCAGTGAGGATTACAAGAGGAGCACTGAAAACAGGGAGCAATATACTTGTAAGCTGGCCTCAGAGAGCCTCTGACTCCCTGCAGGAACACCGCCCACTCCCCTCCCCCCATCCCCCAGCTCCCCATCCCCCACTCCACCCCATCCCTCATCCCCCCACCTCCCCACCCCCGCCAGTGAGCACCTGTGCAGGTGGGTGCTCTATGCAAGCCCTCGGAGCTGGCTAATCCTAGCGCTTGAAGGTTTTTATGGGACATCACTGGGACTCCAGGCTCTCCCCCTCTGACGTGGAGGCTGGGCTCCTGGGGTCTTCCCCATCCAGAATGAGGAAGCCGCTTCTGAATGGCGAAGTAACTGCGGAATCCTCTGACCCGTGGAAACAGGATGGGTCCTTCTGGACTTGGAATCTAGCAGACTCACATCACCAATTTTCACATCGACGGAGTCACTGCCCACCCTGCATATACTAGGTTCCAGGCACTTCCGGCGATTCCCCAGAATCGCTGAGCAACGTCACAGACATCTCATTTTCCAGGTGAGGAGTCTGTCACTCAGAGAGGTCACAAGGCCAGTGAGTGGCAGTGCGTGGGTCGGAAGCCAGGCTTCTGATCCCAAAGTTCAAATTCCCTACAAGGGTTTACTAGTCCACTCTACACAGGGCTTCTTCATGTGGACCCCATGTTTATCAAAGGATCTGCGGGTAAACGCAGGGGCTTGGGAAGGGGGATGGGCAAAACAGCGGTATCTATGCTCGCAGCAGCCTCTACCCTGAACGCAGCAGCCCTTCCTCGCATACGATAGGCAACACACTACCTTAGGATTAGTCGCTCCGTGGCTTTGTCAGCAACCGAGAACACAGATGCCGGGGTTGTTACAAGTATCTCAAAGTACGATTTGTACGAGTTGAACACCCCTTATCTGAAATGTTTGGGAGCAGATGTGCTTCAGGTTGTGAGGTATTTCAGATTTGGGAGTTTGGAGATTAGGAGTGGCCAGTCTGTACTCCTGGAAGTCACCGCCGTCAGGAACACCTCTGGATCCTGATGCCGCGTGTGCCATAAAGCAACTCCTATCTTTCCCTTTCACAGACTTTTCTTTTTGCAAGGTTGGGATCAAACCCAGAATTTGGGGCATTCTAGGCTCTACGACTCAATTACCCTTTTTTTTTTTTTTTTTTTTTTTTTTTTTTAAAGAAAGAGGTTAGGGGAGAAAGAGAGAGAGTGAGACCTTCCACTTTTCCCACATGTAGAGGTGGGGGAAATCTCACTATGAAGCCCAGATTGGCTTTGAACACCCAGTCTTTCTGACTGTTTCCTAAGTGCTGGGCTTACAGGTGTGAGCCATCGTACCAGGCACAGTTCTGATTCTTCACAGTTTGCTACTCAGATTTCAGAAACAGTTGTTTCTCTCTGTAATTTTGCAGATCTCATTTTCTGCATTTTACAGCACCCTGAGTCTCAGGTACCATCGGATCTCAAGGGATAAAAATGGCCAAGAACCCTTGCTCGGAACTTCTCTCACACTTCACGGAGTTCTCGGCTCCTCTTGGTTCCTGCAGGTCTAGTTGGTGTTTTTCCTGTACCTCACTCTGCTTGTGTCATGGTCACTGACAGACACTTCCCTGAAGGCCAGGATTTTTATATTCCCCATCGTACTGCTTTGTGCATAATAGATGCACACGAAATGCTTGTGCAGTGCCTGAATGAGTGAGGGATGAATGAGTTGGGAAAGGTGGGGGGCGAATACTGAGCAGTGAGGGGAGTACCCACAATGGGGACTATCCACATCCTTTGAAGCCTCTCTAGGCCAGTCACTACGAGCTTTCCTATCCATTATCCCTCCCAACCCCCTAGCACTATAGCGAAGAGATCTCGACACGCATTTTACAGATGAAAAGAATCCAGGTTCAGAGACGTTACTCTCGGTAAGTATGGCAGACAAGGTTTCTTGGATTCTGTTCGCTACACTGCCTACCGGAATGCTGGGGAGGCCAGGCAAGAGGGAGCTAGGGTTACACGGGAGAGTCTGTGACTTGTGGATGCCAAGGAAGACTGTTCCCTGTTGTTCTCAACCTGGAGCTCACTCTCCAGACCACAGCCTGCATGGTCTAATGTCCTTTTCCTGCTGCACCAAAGAGCAAAGGAAGAGAGAGGAGGAGCCACTTGGAGATGATTGACACCTGCGGTCAAGATTTTGCCGACGGGTTCTATGTCCATTATGGTCTAGTCTAGAAGACAAACTGGTCTAGGTGTTTTCAGTGGAGAGAAGCAAGAGCTAGAAGCCTCTGCCATTCTAGGACATGAGGACAATGGGAAGAGGTAGCATATCTAAAGCCTAGAAACCATGGCTAACAATAGAGGATGCACCTCAATGGGAGCTGACAGGTGGGCATAACCTATCAGGAGCTCTACAGGAAATGTATCCACTGTCAGCATCCCAGCCATAGGCGGAATGCAAGAGGAAGAGAAACACCCCGGCTTCCTTTCTCTCAAACCTGTCATCTGTGACTTTCCTTGCCTAACACGGAAGAGCGCTAAAGAGTGAGGGAGCTTGGGAAATGTAGTTTCTTGGAGTAAGATGTTCTAATCCACCACGTGTTTCTTACTCTTGCTACACTGCATGCTCACCAGAGGCCTAAATGTAATAGGCTTACCAAGCGTGAACTGAAATTTGGAAACCATGATCCAAAATAAGTCTTTCCTATCAGTATTTATTGTAGTGACAGGAAGCTGACCTACATACCTCTAAATACCTACAGGTTTCTTCCTCCATTCAAGCCTCAACATCGGACTTGACAGATCACGTCAGTTGCCCTCATTACTAAGATTCGCTGGTTGTCTTAACGCCAATTAATGACATTAAACATACTAATTTTTTTTAATCACCTGCCTTCCCTGTTTAGCATACGGTCCTCAAGAAGGTGGGAACTGTGTTCACTTTCTAGAGTCTCCACAAACCTGGGATAGACTTCGGTTGGGCTGGCAGTTGGTAGCCCAGCGCCGCTGTCCTTTGTATATTCTTGTATCCCAGGGGCTAGAAGCTTGACAGCTACCTTCCCAATGTCTCTCCTTTGATTTTGCAGTCACATGGTTATAATATTTAGAGTCAAGATCTGTGCTATGGTGCCTCCAGCAGCAAGGGGCTGATGCAGGGGCCATGTCACAGTCACTGGGCGATTTCCTGAAAGAAATCATCTACCTTATTCCTGGAGGAAACTACATCCCTTTGGGTGATTTCTTTTAATGCAACTTCTTACGATAAAGCAATGGATTGCATACATGCATACAGTTCTGATCCTCTAAAAATGTCAGAAGCTTTCTACTTAGAGTCGGGGCAGGTGTTTGTTTTCCTGACTGAACCTTCTGAACAAGTCCCGGCACACAGTAGGTACACAACAGATATTTTATAGTAGTTTCCTTTACGTACACATTTCCTTTCCACATGCTCAAACATGATCTGAATAGTAGATGGGAAATTCCAGGAGCAATTTATGCCTATTTATCTATTTACTCATCCATCCATCCATCCATTCATTCATCTATCTATTTATTTCTCTATTTAAGCTCATAAGTTTCAAAGTATAAGATGTTCTCAGCAGTGTGATGACATGGTGAACCACCCAGCTCTGTCCCACGTGGCATGTGAGTCACACGTTAGCTATTTGTGTCCATATTGTATGTGCTACCCGCCCCTTACCCACTTAGTAGTTGCCAGAGGAAAGTGCACCGCTGAGCGTACAGTCGGGGGAAGGCGTGTTTTTCCTAAACATTGTCCCACAGCCACAGCGCAGGAGTAAGGATGTTGGCGAGTCAACATGCCACAGAGTTGCGAGAAAGCACTCTAGGGAAGAAGGTAAACGTTTCCTATGTTGAAACATTCTATACTGATGTGAAGATCTGAAGTAGTAACGCATCCCCTGTCTGTGAAGCTATGAGGAAGAAAAAAAGAGGCTTTGCTGTCAGAACTCTCACAGCCTTGGTGGGGTGGACACTCAGCTGCGAGGGAGGGGGTGTTAGATGTAAGCACAGGATGTGTGGGGTTTGGTCTATCTGCAGTTTCAGGTCTGGAATGGGGGTCTTGAATTGTGTCTCCCTTGCAGGGGGCACTAACTGCTGCAATGGCATGAACAAGCTCAAGTTCGAGGAAGTGACTAGACTGAATCTGTATTGAATACAAAGGAGCATTCTCTAAAGCTGGAAGGGGTGGCCTCCATCACTTCTGTCCGGTGGCTCACGAAAGCCCCAGTGAGGAGGGGCAGGCATACTCTCCAGATGCATTCTTTAGAGTATTTGGAGAGTGTGGCCTGTCTATACTAACATAGAAAACCCTGTATAGTTCATTTCAGATGCAGGCTTCATTCTTTCCCAGCTTAGGCATTTAAAAAAAATAAATATTCAGAGTCTGGGGAGATGGCGCAGTGGGTAAAAGCGCTTGCTCTACAAGCAAGAGGACCTGAGTTCAAATCCTACATAAAAGTGAGGGATGTTTTATATGTTTATAACCTGTATTGTGAGGGGGTGCCATGCAGATGGATTCTGAGAGCTGGCTGGCCAGCCAGCCTAGCCAGAGTGGTGAGCTTCATGTTTAGTTAGAGATCGACATCTCAAGACATTAAGGCAGAGAATGATAAAGACACTCAGTGACTTCCTGTGCCCTTCTGCTTACAGACGCACGGACACCCACACAGACCGTGACTCACACATACCATCACCTCACTCCCATATTTTAAAAATAAATGAATAAATAAATAACAAAATAAATATTCAGAGTCCAGAGAACTCCATCAGACACGATTGACGAAAGAGGGGTCAGAACAGGGCAGATCTTCTGAACTCTGCGGTCAAGGTTCTAGGGAAGACCTCGTGGGTTCTCAGTGGCACAAGGGATGCTTGGTAGGAGTGGTACCCTGTGTCCCGTGTCCTGCATTCCTCCTCTTGAGTCTCACAATAATTCCAGGAGAGAAGATCACCTCTCCATTTTAGATATGGGGAAACAGGCTCAGAGAGCCTCAGCCACCCAACTCAAAGACACCCTGCTAAGGCAGTCTAAGGATGTGGATTTAGGTCTGATCTTTGGGGCTAGCTACAGCTATCACTGCCAACAGTTCATACAGGACCTAACCTGTTCTCTTTGATCCTGGGAATGAGACCCCAGCAACAAGAGGGGTTCCTCAGGACTGTTTTTCCAGTGCCCCTAGTCTCTCTGTTACCATCTGGCTGGGAGGTCTTCCAGATTAACTTCAGCATGCTAGTAATTAACAAGACATTAATGAATTAATTAAACACGTCTAGGGTATCCCTTCTTCTCTTTAATCCTTATTGGCCCTATGTGCTCCCAGCAGGATACCACCAGCACTCTCCTTTTCCTACTTATGAGAACTACCATCAGTCATCAGCAAAATACCTTATGTCCTTACCCTCAGCCCTCATGCTCCTCAGCACCTGCTTGCTCTTCTGGAGACAGCTCTTCCCAGAGGCTGTTGTCTACCCCATGCTTTCTCAAGTGGTGGCTGCTCCTGTTCCTGCTGCCTCTGAACCACGAGGCCTGGGAGGTGGGGCCAGTGTCCGCCTCACTCCTTCTCGATGCTCTCAGGACACTCATCCCATGCATCTTCCCAAACCGCTGCTTTGAAGCCATCCAACTCTTTGAGGCTTTCTATCCCAGTGTCTATAGACCTCCAGCCACTCTCCTCTACTCTTCCTGAAGATGCTTAAATCTTGGGAACTCTCCAACACTGGCCTGTCCCAGTACCATACCTCTACACATGACTCTTCTCATAGCCCCGAGTCTCACTTCCCTGACCTCCTAGGCTACCTCCTTTTTACCTTTCATTCCCAAGATCATACATCAGTGCTGATCATCAATAACTCTCAGGTCTCAAGCATTATGTTTTCTGACAGACTCTGCTGTGAATGGTGTCACTGCACCATCTCCAGAAGGCTGTTCTTTATTAGCAAAGGCTGCCTCTTCTGCCATAGAGGGCTCTAGAGGAACCTGAAGGTCAAGGTTACCAGGCTTGTCTACATGAGTGCCCTCGTGTACTGTGGCCAGGGTCTCAATCTTTACCTGTTAGGTAAAGATCATTCCCTTTGTTGTTTGCCCCATATAATTAGATCCCTGGTCCAATTTTCAGCACAACTTACCTTGTGGCTGCTGGTAATATGTCTCCTTTAAAAATGTCATGGGATCTGCTGGGCTCCTAAGTATGCCTTCAGAGATTAGCTTCCCTACACCCACCATTTCAATTTTTGCAGGACTTTAAAGGCTATCAGCTGGTTTTTTTTTTTTTTTACCACAATTCTCATAATTATGACTTCTTCCAAACTGACAAAGCACTTCAGCCTCTGCCAGCCCAGTGTCTTACCTCCCTCCATGTGCCAATCAGACTTCTCATCACTGAGACAAGTACCTGAGGGCAACAATTTTGGAGGAAAAGGTTAATTTCAGCTCATACTCTCAGAAGTTTCACATCATCATTGCGGGGCCTTCGTAAGACAGATACCCAGGATGGGGAGGGTGTAGTGGCATAGAGATAGCTACTCATGGTGGCCAGGGAGCAGGGATGGGGAGTCGAAAGGGTCAGGACAAGATATTGTTCCTGGATGCTTGTTCCCAGTGACTTAACTTCCTGAAGTTAGGCCCCTCCAACTAAAGTTTCCAGCACCTTCCACATAGTGTCACCAGTTGGAGGCCAAGCCATTAACACGAGAACCTATGGGGGACATTTCATGTTTAAATCATGGTCCTCCTGTACCTCAGGAACCACAGTTAAGTATTTGTGAAACTTCACCCCATAGGCAGTCACTGTCCCACGATCCACCAGCAATGAGGTCCTTTCTGTCTTTAGATGGGTGGGAAATGCAACTTCTAAATCCTGCTTCTAGGACTCCTCTCTAGGACCATGCCTACCATCAACTACGTTAGTCACAGTTCCCAGAAAAGAGATCCTGGGGTTCTGGCTTATATGAAGAGCTGGTGACGAGGCAGGTTGCAGAAGGAACTTATCCCCAGGTTTGCTCTTCGCTCTGAGAGCTTGCCCCATGGTATGCATACTCTCCTGCACTTCCGGGTGGTGTCACTCATTCACTTAGCAAGCCTGAATGTCAAAATCCAAGCCTTCTGGTGTGATGCTTCTGGGCATCCAGGTAGGATAACCAGAGGCGCTGGGAGAGTCTCAGGCTGCAGATCTGCAGAGTCACCGTCACTGTGGCTGGAGTGCAGCGCACTTGGAGTCTGTCAACATGGCAGAAGCTGGGGTAAAATGAAACAAGGCTGAATGAGAACCAGGAAACTTGAAGATATGCTTAGGACACCCTGTGAGGGAGGGGACATATAAGAGAATTGCTTGGAACAGGGCCCTACAACCTCTCACCTCCCAGGAGCCCACAGACCCAGCCTACTCTGGTCCCTTTTATTTCACTAAGCATTCTACTCTCAACAAGACCAGCTTTTTTTCTAGTGCCTTTGTAGTAGTTTGCTGCTGTAGGGGCTCACCAAGGAAGATGCAGAGGCATATTCATATATGCAAACCCTGCCAGACCTCAGCAGAGAGAACCACTATCTTGGCCAGTGCCATATTGGACAGTGGAACTCTGAGCACCTCAGCTCAGGTGTTTTTATTGATACAGAAGTCCTCAGGTGTTCTACTGATAGCACGTGCAGATCATGAGTAATCAAACATCCCCCACATAAATCTAATGCCTGCAGACAATACAAAATGCCAAGGCTTAGGCATCTCTTTTCCCAACAGAGCATGAAACAATTATTTTATACATAACTAAAAATAAACTTCCACAACACACCCTGCTTTTCCTCAACTTCTCCCATCCTCTCATCCAGGGAGGGGGGACAGGAGTAGAAATGCTCAGACAGTTTTACAGCAAGGACCCCCATCACCAATAGTTGTAATTCTTGTCCTCAGGAGCTAGAGACACAGCTGAGTAGCTAAGAACAAATACTGCCCTTGTAGAGGGCCCAAATTTGTTTCCTATCACCCATGTGGGGCAGTTCACAACTGCAGGTAACTCCAGCTCCGGGGGATCCTTCTGGAGTCTCCGCCATCTGCACTCACATGAGCACAAGCCTTGTCCTGAGTCAGAAGCCAGCAGTGCCCTTAGTTCTGTCTTGGGCCAAGGCCAGAAAACACCTGTGGTTCCTGGTCTGGTTTAACATTTCCTTCCTTCCTTCCTTCCTTCCTTCCTTCCTTCCTTCCTTCCTTCTTTCTTTCTTTCTTTCTTTCTTTCTTTCTTTCTTTCTTTCTTTCTTTCTTTCTTTCTTTCTTTCTTTCTTTCTTTCTTCCTTCCTTCCTTCCTTCCTTCCTTCCTTCCTTCTTTCTTTTCTTCTTTTTTTTTTTTTTTTTTTTTTTTTTTTTCTAAAACAGGTTTTCTCTGTTGTAACTCTTGCTGTCCTGAAACTCACTCTGTAGACCAGGCTGGCTTCAAACTCACAGAGATCCGCCTGCCTCTGCCTCCTGAGTGTTGGGCGCCACCTCCACCTAGCATCTGGTCTGGTTTCTTGTCCTTTTTCTTCCCCCTTTATACAACCTAAATAAGCTCCCCTGCCTAGAACCTGCATGAAGGTGTGACAGCAATGGAGAGGCACCAGGACACCTAGAGGAAGGGCGACCAGACCAACCAGCTCACCCTCCATGCTCACCCTGTCCCCGTTCAGCAAAGCCTTATTAAACCTTAGGTGAGGATGCTTGATGGTGTGGTTTCCTGGGACCTGTTCCTTACACCAGGGGCACTGCCTTTCTTCCTTCTCCTAAGCTCCCACCTACAGTCATGCAATAAAAGCCTTTATCAACTTACCTTCCTGTTCTACAATTTCACTCTTTGAAACAAGAACACAAAGCAACTGACTCCGGGAAAGTGTGTGACCGTGAGCTCCTTTCTCTCAAGTGAGCCAACTCCACCTAAGACTAGAAGGCCTCTGCCATTTCACCAGGGTTTGGGACCTGCTTCTTTCTCTGTCTGTAGCATTCTTCCTTTATATACCTGAGTGTCCATCCCTTCATTTCCTTCAGGGTGCCTGTCAAGTTGGAGGTCTTCTCGGGCTCCCTGATAAAAGGGTTATTCAATCCTGTCTCCACCCGGCATGACGCTCTTTCCCTTTGCCCCCATCACTTGCTATCCTGACAGTCTGTTTGGGATCCACTGCTTCTTATGTCTGTCTCTCCCAAGCAAGAGGGCAAGGATTGGAGGGTGGAGGTTGTTGCTACTCTCTCTGACATGGCTCAGAGTGGGCACTCCACAAGTCTGAACTGAATGAGCTGCTGATGTGAGTGAACCCACAGCTCACAGCTGCCACACAAGCCCCAGGCCCCAGACCTGTGCTGAGGAGACCAGAGAGGTCTTGACTTTCCCTTGGGCTCCTCCCATTTCCAGGGCACTTAGCATCAGGCTTCAGAGCTGGTGAGGCTGCCTTTGGACCTGTGGTTTTGGGGTGGAGCTGGTCTTCAGAGGCACCTCAAGGATCCCTGCATAGGATGGAGAGAAGCTTGTGCTGTCCCCACGCTCCCCCGGGGTTCTGACCACACTCCGGGACCTTGTCAGACCCCCATCCCCGGTTTCTACTTAGGCTAAATGAAGTGTTTTTCTTGTGGCTTGCAATTGAATTCTTCGGTTGTTAACACTACCATTGATTGGATGTTGTGATATGATGGGCTGAGCTTAGTGCTCTGGGAGACCTGAGCGGGTCGAGGCCCTGCACAGGGCGCTGGGTCTCTCACAGCACCGTGGCTAACACACAGCCCTGGTTACAGGAGTCTTCGCTGACTTCCAAAGCAGCAGCTTCTAGGCTGCCTTGCGGCCTCTTCCTGGCACCCAGGGTGTGCCCCAGCTGCCCCAGTGCCCCTGGCTTCTCCTCCTCACCCTGGCACATGGCATGCTCCCCCACCCCAGCTGTCACCACAGGCTCCCAGCTCCTTACCACCTCAGTGCCTGAGGCCCCCAGTCTCAGCAAGACTCAAGCCTGGGCCTCATCCCAGCTTGCTGTCTCCGACCTCTGCATCTGGCTCCTTCTTCCCAGCCTCCAGAGCCAGCAGTCCCCTCCCCCCACGCCTGACCTCAGAGCACAGAATCTATTGTCCTCCTCCATCCCAGCCAACCCCCAGCCCAACCTGACAGCTCCTCCATTACAGATGCACATTCACAAACAGCTCATTTACATAGAGCACAAGGAAAACTGCTCTGTCTTCAGAAAAAGAGGAGACTCCCACTACAGAAGACCCTGAGGTGAGGGAGCCTCCTGCCCCTCCCTTCTCCCAGGCGTTTCTGAAGGGTGTGGGGGGGGCAACAGAGACTAGAGAGATGGGAGGGTAGAAATCAGGTTGGTGTTGGGGGGGTGAGGTGCTGGGCAGGCACATATTATTTAGTTTCTGTACTTTTTTTGTTTTAGAGCAGTTTATTTTCTATCAAAAATGTCATTGTAAAATCTTTAGGACTTGTGTTTAAAATTCTGCCCAGGTCCTAGCTTGCACTGTTACCCCCACTACTACACACACACATAACACACACATGCATATTCACACAAACATTCTTGCACACACACCATACGTCAGCACACACATACATGCACAAAAACACACGCACATGCACACATGCATGCATGCTTATACACACACCTTCTAGTTTTTATTTCAGTGATTAGCTAGCAGCCGTGGAGGCAGGAGGGCAGGGAGGCAGGATGCACTTTGGGAAAGCGGATCCTCTGAGTCAAGAGACTCTGTGGCTGAATCCCTTTCAGAGCTTACCCCTCATTGAGCTGCAGAATGGGCCATGTGGACATTTGGCAAATACCTCCATTTTCCCATGAAAAGTGGGGGTAACAGCGTCACCTGCCTTGAGTGGTCTGGAGGAGGGCACCGTGAAGAGCACAATGCCATGCACAGTGCTGTGTGCACGTGACATCAGAGGTGAGCACTACTGATGGTTAGGAGACAGGAAAACTTGGGCAGATGCTTTGCCCTCTGGCTTTCCAGGAGCCCCAGTTCTTTCTGATGCAGGGACAGTTACAGCTCAGCCTGGCTGCTAGTAGAGAGGAGAGGAGTCTCTTGTTCTTGTTCGTTTGTCAGGTCATGTCCTTTTCTGGAAATGGCCCCTTTGCCTTCTTGTTCCATTTTTTTTATCTGTTACATTACTCCCTCCTACCATCAGCCAAACCAGGTGACAGGATGTGGACCACAGTGGGGTGGGGCTGGGCAGGCCAGGTGTTATGCTGAGCTCTGGGATCCACTGCCTGACTTAATCACCCACTTTGTGCAGGCAGTTCCAGCTAAGCCCAACAAAGTTCTCAGAATCATGCTGTGATCCATTAGTGATGTCTGCCATGAGTGAAGCCATGGGGATGTCAGGACTCCATTTGTCTTCTCAGCCTGGTTCTGTTAAGAACAGGCAAGAGGAACTCTGAGGTCAGGCTGGGGCTCTGGTGGGTTTCTCAAGAAAATGGACCCTCAGTGGACTTCTGCAGAATGAGCCTGCTGAAGGATAGGCAGGGCACTCTGGGCAAGAAATCAACATGTGCACGAGACATTAAACACCATGGTGGGCAGGTAGGTGTTAGGAGTTCAAGGCTGGAGGCAGAGATAAAAGCTGAAAAGAAAAAGAAAGGCCACGAGTTAGTACATGGGTGGCATCCAGAACATACAGCAAGTGTACAGGAACACTGCTCCTGCTGTTCCTGCTGAATCACGGTGACTGGCATTCCAGCAAAGGCTTCTTGGCTGGTGGGCAGAGGACAATGCCCACTGAGTACCGAGTGGATATGCTCAGTAAATCCCTCGTTAGCTTATTGGCAGATTGATCAATAATCAATTGGCTCAGGGAGAGTCCCTGAGCAGGTGACAACATGTCAGGATGAAGACACGGAGGCAGCACGAACATTCTACCCCAAGTACCAATTCAGGCCGATTCTGTTTTTTATTCTCTGAGCGGTCCTATAGGTTTCGCCGGGGTCACTGGCAGCCTACCCACACTAGGGTCCAAGTCTAGTAGCCTCTGTCCGTCCCTATCCTGGAGGGGGAGCTGCCTCCCCAACCTGAGGGAGCTCTGTCCACTTGTCAGTGTCAGCATTGGGGAGGCGCAAGGTGGAGCTGGATGTTCCTCTCTGTGCTTTCTAGGACCTAAAGAATCGAAATGATTAGTGCAGGTTCTGTGAGCATGAGCTGTGGGGAGTGGGGGGTGGGGATGACACACGGGCCAGGGGACGCTTAGTTGAGTTTTGCGGTTTTAAACCATCACTTTCCTATCCCTATTCCAGTGCCTTAGTGTTCCTCTCTCCAGCCAAAGGGTATGGCATTGTTGTCGGTCTCCTCACTGAGGAAGGGGGACTCAGCCTCTACAGCTCCCGACCTTGCCATTTCCTGCCCCCTCTGCTCACTCTCCCAGGGCCTGCTCTGAAACCACCTTCAGCTAGGTGCCCTGTGCTCCTTAACTTTACAGGATGGAGCAGCTGCCTTCCCCCAAGTCTCTCCAGGCTCTTCACAGGATGGATTTCCATCTCCTTCCTTCTCCTCCTCAGGGTGCCTGTCTCTGCTCCCCCTCACTCCCCCCTCAACCCCTTCAGCCTAATTGAAGAGGCTCCACCCGGCAGAGAAGATGAAAGCTTTATCTTCCAAGTCCATCCCGGAGCGTGTTAAGATGATGGATGAGCTTCCAGACCTGCTTGCTCCTCCCAGTCGCATTAACAAAATTGCCTTTCAGGCTCCCAGCTTCCACGCTGGAGAGATGGGCTGCACAAGGGATGGGGGACCCAAGCTTTGGCACTCGAAGGTGAGCATTAAAATCATTTTAATGCTGCATTTAGGCTTCCCATTCCCTGTGTGCGAGCCAGTCCCGTTGCTGGTGCTGTAGAATGAGATGAATGGTGTTTGTTAAAAAGCTCTTTGGTGTGGTCTGACTGACCATAATGGTATGCTTGGCCGGAGTTAGGGTGTGTGGGCCCAGATTCTGTGGCTGGATGGGACTTGTCAGAGACAGTCACTATCAGCCCCTATTGGTCATGGCCAAGTCATCTCCTTTACAGTCCCTGCAGCCCTGACTGAACTTAGGCTTCCAGAGTCCCACAGATATGCAGTATGAGGGTCCTGAGTTGGAATTCTACTTCTGTGACTCAGTTGCTGGTTGGTCTAAGCAAATCTTCTCCCTCTTGGCCTTCAGCAGCCTCAGCTAAGTAAGGGGGGGTTCCTGGCTGTTATGTTTTGTCCGTGGTAATTCTAGTCCCCGGTATCTTAGTCTGTGTCCTTACTGGAAGATGGGGTCTTTGTAGGGATAATCAAGTATAAATGATATTGCTAGGGTCGACTTTAAGTTAGTGTAACTAGTGTCCTATAAAAAGGAGAAGATCTGGAGACACACACACACACACGAACCCTGTGGGAAGATAAAAGCAGAGATTGGGGTGATACGTGTGGAAACTAAAGATTGTTCAAGATTGCCACAAACTACTGGAAGCTATTCCCCAAGGGCTCCCTCGGCATCTTCTAAAGCCTTGGACTTGAACTTCAGTCTCTCGAAGCTGTCATTCAAGCCGCTCCAGCTGGGTGCTTTGCCACACCTGTTTTGGGAAGCTGGGACACTGACCGGAGCCACACTGACCGAGGGCCTCCCTAAGTTCCGCTGTAGGATCTAGCATTAGGGACCAGCAGGAACGACCCAGCCACTGTAGGTGGTGGTGGTGGTCTCTGCTGCTCTGGTGCTCCAGGAAAGCTTGGAAGATAGGAGCCAGGATGAAGGGACATACGGGCAGAAGTCCCCAGTTCTCTTCATCACTATATAAAAATGGCTGAAAGGGCCAAGGAGTCCGGAAGAAGCTGCTCCACTCTGGGGGCAACTGGTAAAAGACGGATGAATCCCAAGCAGTTGAACCTCAGTGGAGCTCTGATACTGGGTTTAGGGCCATCCATGATTCAAGGCTGAGGACTCGGGTCTCTGACATGAGAACTTAAGTAAAAAGCAAGTATGTCTGCCCTGGGCAGATGGGGAAAAGCTGAGCTGAGCCAGTTTCTGCTTCTCGTCCCTTCCAAGTCAACTGCTTTATTTTTCTCCCAAACAAAAATTATTCTCAGTAGACTGGGGAGATATCTCAGTCCACAAAGTACTTGTACGAGCATGAGATCCTGAGTTTGGTCCCCAGAACCCCTATAAAAAGCTGGGTGTGGTAGCATGTGCTTGTAATCCTAGCTCTTGAGAGATGGAGAGAGGCAGATCCCTAGGGTTCACCAGCCATTCTAGCCTAGGCTAATTGGAGAGCCTCAGTCCAGTGATAAACCCTGTCTCAAAACTACAGATGGCTCCTGAGGAACATGTAGGCTGTCTTCTGGGCTCTACACACACACACACACACATGCACACACATGCACACATATGCACACATACATACACACATACACACACACGTATACATATACACATACACACACACATACACACACACATGAACACATGCACACATACATACACACATACACACACACGTATACATATACACATACACACATACACACACACACACACACACACACACACACACACACTTCTCATACGAAGACTTTCCACTTGAGGGGCATGTTATGGAAAATAAAGTTAGAATCCTTCTACCTCTGGATGTGTGTGACACAGACCCATCACCTCTTAAGCTCTTTGCTACCTTCATTCGATCAATCCTTCTGACCCCTATATTTCTGAGTGTGCTCTTACTGTCCCCACTTACAGAGGAGGAAAACAGATACACAGAGAAGAGGCCTAACTGAGTCACATAGACAGTACGTGACAGCGCTTGTATTTGAACTCAAGGAATTTAATTACAGATGCTAATAGTGGCCAAAGGCAGCTATCAAAGGGTCTAGCATGCAGTTAACTACACTTCACGATAGGCTAAGACCTGGAGAAGAAATGAGATCACAGAGTCCCCTAAATGGGTGAGGGGTGGTCATGATGTTACTGGAGGTTTGGTCCAAAGTGGCCTGGTGATTGCAGGCTATGCTTATCTGTGGACTCTGTTTATTGGACAGCAGTTTGAGTGGCTGACTAGAAGCATATGCTCTCTGGGTCCTGGGAGGTGAGCTAGAAGGCAGACAGTGTCTGCTTGTGAGGACCGGAGATGGATAGGCCTGGCGGGTGACTTCTCTGCCACCCCTCCCCCCATAGCAGGTAACACCAGGTGTATTTGGCAAAGCCAGGAGGGAAGGCCAATCAGCTCGAGTGAGCTGGGCTGCGCTGGGGCTGGGGATTGCTTGGGATTGCTCTTGCAATCAGGGCATTTCACACAGCAAATTGTGGTCATTTAGGCTCCTCTACGGTGAGCTTAATTTCAGGCCCAAGCATGGAGGGTATTCAGCGACACAATGAGGTAATTTCACATTTTAAAGCAGAGAATGCATCGTAAATTAGTAGAAAAATCATGACACTTATAAACCCGTTCTAAAGATGTATTGTTCCCTTTTCTTCTGGGAGAAAAAAAAATCAGCGTCTATTAAGATTGAATTAACCACTGGAGGAGAATTCCTCAGATGGCCAAATTCATAAGGAGAGATCTATTTTAAACTTGGTCGAAAAGGCTTTTGCAGAAAGTGGTGGGAAGAGAGTTCCCAAGGAGAAGCAGGTGTTCTCGCAGCAGGCCCTGCACCTGAGCAGGGAGCTAGGAGCCTGGGTTGACCCCCTCTGGGTAGCCTTGAGTGGCTCAACTGCTGAGGTCAGGTACCCCCAGGATGAGGATTCAAGAACAAACAGAGCACTTGGGTGGTGATGGGGTGGGGGGGAGTTGAGGATGTGGGCTGCCAAGGAAAAACAGCCACCCCTGGCTGCAATGAGCCAGTTACCTCTATAGGCAGCTACCGCTTTCCCCACCAGGCAAGCTGGGGATCCTGTTGCATAGATCATGTGTCCTAGAGTTACATCCACAAGGTCAAAGGATCTGGGCTGCCCCACACCCATCCCAAAGCCTTCGAGGAAGGCTGCTCCACATGGATTTAATTCTTGGCTTTACCTTGATGGTGCTCAATGGGCTGTAGCAGAGAGCAGGCAAAGCAGAGTTAGGCAAGGGTTCCTGGGAAGAGAGGTTCTGCTCTGGTATCCCCTTTCCCACTACACCACACAGGTCTTTCTTGGGGTTTAAGCATTTCTTTTATTCTACCCAACAGGTGCCGTGTCGCTCTTTGTGTCATTGAGAGACAAGCTCTTTTTTTTCTAGTGGACTGCCACCTTGAGCTCTTGTGTGTGTCTTTGGGTTTCTGGGTATTTTGGAAGGCTTTTTGAAGTTCTTTGCTCTGAAATGATGGCTTAGACGGCAGGAGAATAGAGCAGGAGGGGAGAGGTGCTGGGCTCAGTCGGATTCTCTTGCCTTTCCCAGGGCTCCACCAAGGCTCTTAGACCTACTGGGCCAGTCATGGTTTACGAATAGAGCTGGACTTGAGGGCTGAGAAGCAGCGGTCTGGGGAAGTGGATACGTTACACTCTGGCTCCTGAGCTGAAGAGAAGTCCGAGGAAGTAGGCCAGTGAATTGGCTTTGGTGAGTCTCTGAGCAGTGAGCAGGTGGCACCAGAAGAGATGACCCCAGGCCTCAGCCCCAGTCTCAGGACCTTGGACACCAGAATCTCTTTTTATTTTTAAGATGACATCTGTCTTAAGGTGAGTTTATTTCCATTCTGCAAATACCTGTACAGGGAGCCCTTCACTTCCTTGAGAACTTCTCTCCTGCTTTATTTTGCCCTGCAAATTAAAATTAGCATTCTTAGTCTAGTTCTTTCTCATGGAGAAACCTGCAGGGCCAGAATGTACTTTGACAAACCCGCCTTCCCCGCCTCCCCACTACAATAAGTTTCCAAGTATTTATTTATTTGTTTATTTATCTATTTATTATTTATGTTTTTTGAGTCAGGGTTTCTCTGTTGTAACTCTGGCTGTCTTGGAACTCACTCTGTAGACCAGGCTGGCCTCGAACTCACAGAGACCCACCTGCCTCTGCCTCCCCGGTGCTGGGATTAAAGGGGTGCGCCACCATCGCTTGGCTATTTTTTTTCCCAATCATTTTTTAAAAAGATAAATAAATTTTATTGTTAGTCAAAAGGTTTAGATGATGGAGCCCTGGAACCCATCTCCAGACCCAAGTTGGGATGCAGAAACCACCAGTTTACCCAGGATGCAGTGCTGGCTGTGCCACCCAGCCGCCAGGTCGGCTGCCTCTCAGGGCCTCATCCAGCCTTCTTGACAGCCAATGGCAGGGAAATGGCTTCTCTGAAAGTCGGCTTTCTACAAAGACAGAAATAATCAGGTTGACCAAAGGGGAAAAAAGAGAAAATTGAGCATTATGAGGGTGATAATTCAGAAGGTGTCAGCTTCAGAATAATCGAATCCGATGACATTTCCTGCTACAGGAAACAATAGCAGCTAGCCCGCTGCCCGTCTGATTCATGTCTGGTTCATGTTTAACAAAACAAGGGCAAGGGTCACGCAGCCACGAGCCCCATAAATAACCCGTTAATGGGATTTCCAAACAAGCTGTCCTCAAAGTGGCTTTCCGTCTCACTGAGAGAATATTAAAATGCAAATGGATTCGGGCTGTGTCTTCATAAACAACCGTGTTCATTTAACCTCCGACCTCCCCGCTTAACTGCCCATTCCAGCAATTTGTACGGGGCTCCTCGGCCGCTGGCTCCTGTGGTAATTCAGGGAAAGTGCATTAAAGGAAAGGGTTACAATTTGCGATGCTCAGTTAATCACGCTATTGAGATGTTTATGGACAGAACCGGTTCCTTCCTCACACTTGTCTCAGGCCTTCTGCCCCTGCCAGCCCCAAGGCAGCTGGCTGCTTGCTTTTGTGGTTTGAGGAGCTGCTGGGGTGGGTGCAGCACTGGCATGGCTGGGTGGGTTTCCCAGCTCAAAGAGGCCCCTCCTCCGTCCTCCAGTTTGCCAGCCTGCTATCCCTTGGGTGTTGCTGGATGCTTGGAGTCTAGCTCAAGGCCCTCCGTTAGATGCTCTTCCCAGATGACAGTCTCCAGACTCAGTTTCCTGGGTGACATGGCAGGAGCACTCCTAGGCTACTGCCTGTCACTGTGTGTCTCCTCCAGCTCTGCCCTGGCACAGGCCTGGCAGAGGGCTCGAGCCTTGTGAAGATCTCTGAGATACTCCTGGAATGTCTGCTTCCTCACTGGGACCTGGGCTTGCTTCCGGAGTCTTGCCTCTCCATCTGCACCGCTGCACAGAAAAATGAGTCTTGCCCAGAGAGAACAAGGGTTAGGGGTGGGAGCCAGTGTCCAGGATATGCCAAGCACTGAGTTGGCAGGGTGGCCATGTTATCTCCTGGTTGGCCTGGACAGATCCGTGTGTGCTGTTCTGACTGTAGACTTATCAATCAGATGTTCTTAGCTGACCCATTCAACTCTGACACCTGGCGCAGAGTAGGGCTTCAGCATTACTGATGAAGAACATTAAGATCCAAGGGAACAAGGACTTGTCTGGGGTCACCTAAGAAGTAGAGGGTGGTATGAGCCTGTGAGCTTGTAGCCTTTGTCTGGAGTCCGTGGAGAGTCTGTTGGAACCTGGGAGAGATTACTCTCTTGGTTGGGGGTGGGGGGTTGGGGTGGGGGTGCTGAAGAGGTAAAGCCATGACAGGGAGGGCCAGTGAGGGTAGGAGAAAAAGGTGCTTGTGTCACCTGGGCTCATGGCCTCCCTCTGCAGGGCTTGGCTGCTGGATTCCACTGAGTGTTTGTGTGGCTCTCCCAAGAGAGCACGTGCTCCTCAGGTGTTCATAGCAGTTCTCAACCGATGGGTCGCAACCCATTTTGATGTCAAGCCAGCCTTTCGTGGGTGTCACCTAAGACCATCCTGCATATCAGATGTTTACATTATGATTCACAACAGTAGCAAAATTACAGTTATGGAGTAGCAATGAAAATAATGTTATGGTGGGGGTCAGCACAACGTGAGGAACCGTATGAAAGGGTCTCAGCATTAGGAGGGGTGAGAACCACTCAAGGTAAGGGGCACCCCCTGACCATTTTTCCAGGTTACTAAGCAGACTCCCACATAACACGTGTGAGAACTCTCCCACTCTGCCTTGCTCTCCCGCTTGGTCAGCTCCAGCCTTCCTCCGGTCACAGAATCTACCTCAGCACTTGACCAGATACCAGCCCAGGAAGAAGGAGGCGGGGCCTCCAAGCTGGCCTGAGTAGACAGGGCCCTGCCTTGCTCTTTCTCCCAGGACATGCACTCCCTCTATCCTCTCTTCCCTTCTGAGCAACACCCTCTGCTTTGTCATGCTCAGCACCTCCAGATTCGTAGGGCATAAAGCAAGTGTCAAGCCATGGTCTTGTCCCACATTTCCTGGTTTACCTTCTCTCTGGAATTTTCTGTCTCTTGCTTCCTCTCTTTGACTTTTGTTTTCTGTTCTCTTTGGATCTCTTCTGGAATGCCGTGTCCCCATGCATGTGTGTGTGTGCGTGGTAGGTGTATTTGCTTGCATGTGTATGTGCATGTCAGTGTGTGATCGTGCAGCGCCAGAGGTAGTCGTTAGGTGTCTGCTCCATCACGTTGCATCTTATTCTTTTGAGACCCGTTCTGTCACTGAGCCTGGAGCTTGCTGGGTTTTGGCTGACTGGGAAGCCCTAGGGAGCCTCCTGTCTCCACTCTGTCCCTGGAGTTAGGGGTGCCCATGTGCACACCCAACTTTAATATGGGTACTGGGGATTCAAACTCGTGTCCTCTTTGCTCTTAGCCACTGGGACATCTCCTCAGCTTGGATGCTCTCTTCTTGTACTACTGTCTCTTTCCTTTTGGACTCTAATCAGTTAAGTAATTAATTCATTGTTCTGCAGTGTAGCACAAGCCAGCCTTGAACTCTTGGTCCTTCTGCTTCAGCCTTTTGAGTGTTGAGTTTACAGTTGTGCAATCCGATGCCAGCTCACTCTCTAGCTCTCTTTAGTAACGTTTCATTGCATTTTATTTATTTATCGTGTGTGCGTGTGCACATGTCTCATCTCTTTACACGCATATAGTGAGTATCTGGGGGCTGTCGAGCTGGCTCAGTGAGTAAAGGAGACTGCTGCACAAGCTTGGTGACCCGAGTTCAATCCCTGGAACCCACGGAAAGGTTGGGAGAGGACCAACTCCGCAGAGTTGTCCTCTGGCCTCCACAATGCCCTGTGGCCAGTGTGCCCCACCCAACACATCATATACAATTAAAGATAGGAGAGTATCCCATTGTGGAAGAGCAATGACCCTTCACCTCTTACTCTCTCAGCCATGCTTTCATCAGGGCCAGAGTTGCTGGGGGTCTTTCCATTCACACAGAGTATCTGAAACCTATGCCCATGCTTCTACCCTTGGCCCCTGGCCATCCAAGAGTGAGAGTCCAGGTGAGAAAGAAGGTGTAGATGGGAAGAAGAAAGACTCTCTTACTATGGGAAATTGGAGAAGGAATCAGAGAGGAGGGCTGGTTGAGAGGTAGTCACAAGATGTCGATGATCCTATTTCTTGATAAAATAGGAAGGAAGATCGCCACCTTGTTGGTCATGATGGACGTTAGGGAGAGAGCAGAGGGAGGAAGGTCTGATCAGGTCTCAGAGGTTCATCTAGATAAATAGCAGTCGTTCCCCCCCCACCTCCCGATGATGACCATGAACCTGTGAAAAGGTCACTTATGAGGTGAGACAATTTCCCGAAGCAGCCTTGGGAAGCATGGGAACTAAGAAGGTGAACACTGGGTCACCAGGAGTGGGTTTCTTTCCAGGATGTGATGGAAAGATGAGGGTGGGAGGTTCAAGAGAGGACAGCGTGACTGTTAGGGGTCCTAGGTGGGATGGGGAGAGATGGGAAGGCAGGAAGGGCAGGGCAGGAAGGGGTGGGGAAGAGAGAGCTGGCAACGTTGGTGAATGTGAATAGTAACTAGTACTGCAGATAAGACGGGAGCGTTGTTGAGCACAGGTGTAATCTCAGCACTGGGGAGGCAGAAACAGCCATGTCCGTGCGAGTTCACGGCCAGCCTGATTTACATAGCAAGTTTGGGTCAGCCAGGGCTACATAATGAGGTCCAGAGTTTGGATTCCCAGAACCCGTATAAAAACCTGGACTCAGCAGTTCTGTCTGTAATCCTAGTGCTGAGGGGTGGGGTGGGGGGGTCAGGGTCAGGATCACTTGGGGTTAGCCAGTCAAGGTAGCTGAGCCAGTGAGCTCCAGATTCACTAGGGGAATCCCTGTCCCAAATAATAAGGTGGGGAAGTGATTGAGGGAGACTCCAATGTCAACCTCCAGCCTCTACATGCACATACATATGTGCACATACATACACACAGGGCCAGTTGCACAAGAACACACAATGCACAATTTTAAAAGACGACCATATTGGTGGCTGGAGCCCTCAGAGGAGTGTGTGTACATGTGCATGTTCTGTGTGTGCGGGTGGAGAAGGAAGTCAACCTCTGATGATATAGGAAGGCTGTGACGGCCCTGGGAAATGATCCCAGTGCTTTGCAGATTCCTGGCATTAGCCATTCAGTCCCTTCATCCCCATGCCCTGTCTTCCCTGCTGGTAACTGACAGAAGGTCAGCCCGTCAGGATGCTGCCCAGGGGAAGGTTGCCACATCAGCTCTTTCCTATTGACTGGACTGTCTTCACTTTCTTTCACTCAACAAGTAATTATTGAGCATCAGTCATGCGCCAGGCTCTGTGTGGGGGACAAGCCAGAAGACACTGTCTCTGTCCTTGGGGAACTTAAAATTTAGACATGACAAGTGTGAGACACACACACACACACACACACACACACACACCCCAACCCCAGCACCCACAGATATTTTGTGAATGAGAATATATTAATATACTCTCTGGCAGAACAAAAAAAAAAAACCTCCACAAACTTTGAAATTGTCTCGATCATTTAATCTTTTTCCCTCAAACTCTGATAAGCCTGAAATTTTTCTAGAATAATAGATTTTTTTAAAGTAACCACTGGGCCAAGAAAAATGGCTTGATTCCTTAAAGTATTTGCTATGCATGCATGAGTACCTTAGTCTGGATTTCCAACACCCACACAGAAGCTGAGCCAGGTGAGACACATCTGTAATCCCAGTGCTGGGGAGGTGGGGACAGGTTGGTCTCTGGAGCTTGTGGGCAGAGCCAGTTGGAGAGCCAGGTCTCCTACTCCATGCTTTCCATAGATGCCAGGGTAGTCTTGATATCTCCAGCCATGTGTCCAGAAGCTGAAGGTCATATCATGTGTATGCTCTGAGTTGGCTCAGATGTTCAACGGACAGCTCTGCTCCCAGGTGGGTGAAGGGCTGTGCTGAGGACAGAGGCAAAGTGGACACAGTTTGCTTGGGGAGACAGACATGGCAACAGATGACTCTAATGCAAAGGGATGTGAATAGAATGAAAAGACGGGTTGAGGAGATGGCTCAGAGGGCAGAACCCGCACACACACATACACATGCACACACACACATACATGCATACACACATACATGCACACCCACACCCACACATACACATGCACACATGTGCACACACACACATACACATACATGCATACACACATACATGCACACACACACATACATGCATACCCACACATACACACATACATGCACACACACATACATGCACACACATACAGATACAAGCACACATACATGTACATACATACCAACACCCACACATACACAGAGGTACACACACAAAGATGCATACATGCACAGATACACACATGCACATACACACACAAACACACATACAAACACAGATATACACATGTACAGAGATACACACATGCATGCCCACACACAGATACACACACCAAGATAAACACAGATACACACACACATTCACACACAGGAACACACACACAAACACACATGTACACGCAGATACACTCACATATGCACAGATACACACAGATAAGCACACACACATGCACTACACACACACAAACACACAAACACAGATATACACATGTACAGAGATATATACACATGCACACACAAACACACACAGATACACACACGCACATGCACACACAGATACACACACACACATACACACACACAAACACACATGCACACACAGATGCATTCACATAAGCACAGATACACATAGATAAACACACACACACACACACAAATGAATGAGCCCCAAATGGGATAAGAGGTAGCGGGGGAGGACTGGGCGCTGAAGGATGGAGAGGAGTGTGGTAGGGATGTCCCGTGGATACGACATTGCTGTTGGAGTCACGGACACACGGCAGCTGTGACAGCCTGAAAGGGTGGGGGAGAAGGACATCTGGGTAGGAGGGGCACTAGTTGTGAAGAGGGCATTGGTGGGAGTCAGGAGGATGGGCGAGGGGTGATTACAGTGCATTGTACACAAGTACAGCACTGCAAACACAATTTTCGAAGTGGCCTGCCAGGGCCCACCCACCCACTCACACAGGCAAGCGCTGCTCTATCCTTAGGGGAGCTTCTCTGTGTAGTGGAAGACAGTGGTGCAGAGGCCAGTGCTTGTGCACGGTGCTGAGAATTCATTCCGGCCCCTCTAAGAATCAGGGAACATCCTGGAAGAGGGGGTGGAAAGGATGTAAGAGCTGGAGACAGGGGCGTGATGTAGCCATTGTCAACATGGACCTCACAGTGGCTATGACTGTCTGCACCGAGCCCACACAAGATGAGGCCTATTAGTAGTCAGTGCTGGACCAGGGAAGGGCTCACAGGGCCCCATTCCTCACTGCAGGACTACTGGCTACTTGTGGATTCTGGGGGAGGAGAAATCATTGTCTCTGGATGTATTCCTGCTGGGGAGCCCACCATGCTCTAGTGGATAGTTCCAAACCCATGGTTGCTTAGTGGAACCCTAGTTCCACTCAATGAGTCATAAAACAAAAGCAAAGGATACAAATGTGGAGTTAGTGGAATGGGAGGTTGGAGAGTGTTGGGGATGATGGTGTCAGAATGCGTTATACAAAGTGCGCATGAGGTTGGCGAAGAACGAGGTTAACAGCAGTTATTGAGGTAATTAAAATTAAGAGAATAATTAAATTAAAAAAGGACCCAGCACTCAGGAGGCAGAGGCAGGCGGATCACTATGAGTTCTAGGCCAGCTACCTAGTGACACCCTGTCTCAAAAACAAATAAATGAAACAAGAACAAACAAAAAAGTAAAATAAAATAAGGAGAGAAAGGAGGATGAGAGAGGACCCGCTGTAGAAACCAGAAGCCAGGGAGGGCTCCAGTCGGGTAGGAGTCCCCTGGGCTGCAAAGGCGGGCAAGGGTAGGTGTGGCCAGCTGCCTCACTGGGCAAGAGGAGGCTGGAACAAGTGTGCTCAAGGAGGGACCGGAACACACGCAAGTGTGTGACATGATCTGGGGAACCACAGCTGTGGGAGGCCAGGGAAGTGGGCTGGAGGGAGACCTGGCTACTGTGCACCTACACCAGTGCCTCAGCGATTCCACAGCGGAAGGCCGGAGTGCTCTAGAAGTGAGGGGAGGGAGCTGGACCTTTATACTTCACACTGCACAGTCCTTGGACAAGGGTGCCTGGAGGAGAGGGCCAGAGCCCCCCCCCCCGCAAGGGGCGTGCTCCTAGGAGCTAGGTGGAGAGAATGGACTTTAGATCCTGAATATCCCCTAAAATCCCGTGTGTTGAGAATTTGGTCTCCATTGATGCTACTGGGACGTGGTGGAGACTTTCAGACGTGGAGTCTAGAGAGGGGTTTTTAGGTCACTGCCTATAAAAGGGATTGTGGGACCCTGGTCTCTTCCTCTTCCTTTCTGTTTTCCCCCTTGGCGCTGGAGTGAGGGCTTTTCTTCTCCATGTAGTGCTGTAGCTCAAAGCTTTGAAAGGCCTTGCTGAGGGAACCAGCTCCAGAAACCTCACTGCCAGAAGGAGAGGTTAGCATCTCATTCGGCTTCTAGGCTCACTCACTGTAGTTGTTCAGCGACAAGACCGGGGGAAGCGACGGCCGGAGAGTTTTGCAGTAATCCTTGAACTTATTATCAACACCGGGAATATGCTGGCAGCGAGGCAGAAAGATCGGAGAAACGGGTCGAGGTTGAAAGGATCCAATAGGCGGTGAACTGCAGGTGGACTTCCTGCTTTGTATATATTAACCTCCTCGTGGTTCGTGACAATCCTCGAAGTGAGGGCAATAAATATCTCCATTTTGCGGATGGGGAAACCGAGAATCAGAGAGATTAAATAACTTGCTGTGGTCACACGGGTAGTAAGTGGTACACCCTGAATTTAAGGTGAGACTTTCTTTTCAATTTCTGGCTTGGTCGGTTGGATAGACTGATGATGGTATCGTTTTAAGGTGAGACTTTCTTTTCAATTTCTGGCTTGGTCAGTTGGATAGACCGATGATGGTATCGTTTTAAGAGGTGGTGCATGGGAGGACCAAGGTGACATTTGCTTTGGTTGTGCTGACCCTTGACCCCTGCGGACTATCTGAAAAGAGATGGTCAAGGGGCAGTGGGCTACTCACATCTGGCTCAGTGGAGTACTGGCCAAGAGGATAGGGACCGGTACCCTAGAGGTGATGATGGAAAAAGCCACGAGAAGATGGGCTCACTCAGGGAGAGGCTCATCCAACATGGCAGCAAAGAGAAGGTGGTCAGCTGAGGCAGAGGCAGAGGCAGAAAAAGAAAAGACTCTGTCCTGGAGGAAACTAGAAGCATTGTCATGAAGCCAGAGACGATTGTGTGGTAACAGGCAGGTCACGTGCTATGGAAGGCTTTGGCCATGGGGGCTGACAATCAGTCTCCAATCAGAGAGAGACGGATCATCCCCTAAACCCATCACCCTGAAGAAAATGGAGGCTGGAAGCTCAGGTCAAACACTGGCTCCTTCACTATCTCCTGGCAGAAAGACAAATGAGGGGCTTTAATCAATGGACCCCAGATCAAAATTATCAAAGCTCAAATCAAGAAAACAACAAATGTTGGCAAATATATGGGGGGTGGGAGTGGGGAAAACTCTTCTACGCTGCTGGTGGGGATGTGAAATGGGTCCAGCCTTTGTGAGATGCCATATGGAGGGTCCTCAAGAAACTAGAAAGTCCTCAGGTGGTGGTGGTGGTGGTAGTGGTGCATGCCTTAAATCCCAGCACTCGGGAGGCAGAGGCAGGCGGATCTCTGTGAGTTTGAGGACAGCCTGGTCTACAGAGTGAGTTCCAGGACAGCCAGAGCTGCAACAGAGAAACCCTGTCTCAGAGAGAGAGAGAGAGAGAAGAAAAAGAAACTAGAGAGAAGACAAACACATGATCTTTGTGTGCCATTCTTGAGTATAACCCACAAAAGCAGACAGGGGACAAGAGAGATGCCTACACACATGTGTTTATGGCAGCATCAGTCACTATAGCTAGGCCATGGCATCAGCTTAGGAGTCCATCAATAGATGACTGGACAAAGAGAATGCACCCCCCCCACACCTATGCGTGCATGCACACAATGGAGTACTATTCAGCCATAAAGAATGCCATCACGTCATTTGCAGGAATGAAGGGAGCTGGAGGAGATTATATTCAGCAAAATGAATCAGACGCAAAAATACTAATATTTTCTCATGTGAAATTAATAATAATAACAATAACAGATGAGTTGAAAGAGGTAGACATAGTACTAGGGGAGGGTAAAAGATAGGGTGGGGAGAAGGGTGGGCTAGGGTAGTTAGGAGGGTACAAAGCGTGATATAGTGTGTGTATGTAAATGTCACCACAAAGCTCATCGATATGTACAATTCATATGCATTAATAACTACAAAAATGCTATTGTAAGTGTTCTTAAGGAAAAAAAGAAGAACTGAAGGGCTTTTGAAACACACTCTTTGGAGACCAATGGAGCACGTTCTCTGTTTATCATCGTCATCCTGGGATTTCCCAAGCACTTCTCCCTGAGATAGAAATCTGAGCCTTGTCACCAGAAGTTGGAGAGACAGATCCTGTCAGCCTGCACCTGGAGAGCCCTGGAGGTGGCAGGGTGCTGGCGGGAAGGCAGTGCGGGGAGTGGCCCCCCACTATGTCTGCTGCCCCTAGGCTCCCGTGGGCAAACACCTGGAACCCTCCTAGCAGGTCCAGGGCTGTCCCAGGACCCTCCCCTCCCCCAGTCTGACACAGAGATGTGTGGCTGCACCCACCTCCTGCAGACACAGATTTGCATATACAGTGCACCCTGGGCTGCTGCACTGGGGGATTGTGGGTGCGGTTGGGAAAGCGCTCTTGGTTTGGACAGATTCTCACTCTTGATGCTAGCTAGCCGAGGGGGTCCTGTGCCGGCAGCTTCTATTGGCAACTTGGTTGTCTTCTCCATCCAATGAGGACCCATTTGTTTCATGCATCTGATAACACGGCGGTGTCCGTTACAGAGTGCTGGGGACCGTGCACAGCCCTCTAACATGCCTCGCCATGGTGCTCCAGGCGTGGCCTGTCCCTATCCCATCTCACACACAGGGGACTCAGGGTCTCATAGCTTCTATCCGGAAGGCCTGGGATTTGAACTTCAACAACTGGAGCCTGAGCTTTCTTTCCCTCCGATTTTCTTCTCCAGTCAGTCCTTGACATGTAGCTTCTTTGGTCACATATGGTCTCTGTCCAGCTTCAAGCTGTGGCTGGTTCCCCTTTAGCTGAGTGAAAGGAAACACCTTTGTTGGGCCTTCAAGCCTTCAGTTCTTGGCCTGTCTCAGGCCTGGTGACTGGTAAGTGTTCTGTTGGGCCGACAATCTGTGTGTGCCCATGACTAGGACAAAGGCTGAGGTCCTGAGGTTCCATGGTGCTTTATATTCGAGTGCTTCCTCCAGCTCCATCTTCCCTCCACGTCTCACGCCTCCGCTTATACCCAGGGAATGCTTACGTCATGAGTCTGATTGTCGGCGGTGGAAATGGAGGCAAAGTTAAACAGGGCAGCCATCCAGTCCTGACGAATGGCCATCTATGTGCTGACTTAGTGGTTGACTTCTTGGGGAGAAGGACATTGAGTCCCTGACCTTGAGGAGATGGCAGAGACTGACCTGTTTGGCCTTGACACCACTCAGCAGCTGGAGCCTAAGGAAGGAAGCAAAATGAAATCTGGGTTGGCTCCCTGAGGGAGGTGACATCTGCACTGAGTCTTTAAGGGCTGGGATGGCTGGGATAAGTGGCTGCATTCTGAGGCTGGGGAAAGAATAACACTGGAAGGTGCTTTGATGCATCCCACCCACCCCTCCCCCACAGGACCCTTCCATGTCCATTCCCTGGGCCTCTGCCAACCCCTGCGTCCAGGCAGGTGGCACTTCCTTTCATTGCCAAGGACTGGCTAGCTCCCAAGGGGACCCTTCACACTCACCTTAAGCCTCACTTCTACTGCTCCAGGTTGGCTCTCAGGGCCTCCTTTCCCCGGTGTGACTTGCCAGCCCCTCTGGCTGTGACTTAGTGCCCTGGCTGCTGGCCTCGTGGGTCAGGCTCTACGTTTGTCCTGCTGACCGTGGCACCGCTGTGTACAACAGGTGCTCCGTGAGTGTCCACGGAATGAAGGACTGAGCGTTCGATAGGCGGTAGCTAGTCTCATCACTGTCTTGTACACCCTGCTCAACACTTCCTCCCCTGCCATTGCCTCCTGTCCTGGTCGTCTGGGTCTGGGTTCTAACCCTAGCCCAGCAATGAAGACCAGTGCCCGGATGGGCCCCGGGGACACTGGTACTGTCTCCAGCAGGGCTGTGAAAGCCACAGCGGGCCTGAGCCAGAGTGCTTGTCCCTACTAATTATTACGGACAAGCCTCCTTATTGAACCTCGTCCTCTTATTGACATTCGGATGCATGAGCCGAGGCTGTTGTTTTAAATGTGCTCATTAGCCACACAAATCAGTCCTGTTGACAGAGCGCCTTTGAATTAAGCATCCCGCCGTAGTCATTGGACAAGAAGCAATTTATAATGCCATTAGCAACGCTTTCGAAGGTTACAGGCATCAAAAATTGTTCAGCCGTAATTATTCTTAATGGATACAAGGAATAAACCGACGTAGGACAGCTTTTTCATTAGCCTTCAATCAAGGCTGATGGCTTTGAGAAATGTACAGTAAGTGCGTTTTGGGGAGAAATAATGACGTTCCAGCACCTTTCTCGGGAAAATGCTCTTGGTACACAGCTTAACTTTTAATGGCCTTAATTTGACATAATTAAAAAAAAATTTGAATTTGTTTTTTGAAGATCTTTGAAATAAATTATTTGGTTCCCATTCTTAACCCTTTGGGGGAACTGGCGCTGAAGAGCGAGCGCCAAGAGAAGACGGGGGGGGGGGGGGGGGGCAGTCTCTGAGAGGTGCAAGATTGGAGTTAGGACTTGCAGGACAGGGGACCCCCAAAAGCCTTCTTAGACTGCAGGTATGGGACTGTGTCCCAACCCCAGACATTCTGAGGGACCCTGGGAATAGACATGGGCTTCCTGAATGGTGAGGTCTGGAATTTACTTCTGGGGATCTTGTTTGCACCTTTCAGGAAGTGGGGCCTGAGGGGGAGGGGCAGGAACCCTGATCTCTGAGGCAGAGTGGAAAAAGAGAGTTTAGAACTGAGGATAAACCCAAGTGTTGAGCTGCGGGGCTTCAGAACGTGCCTGTAGGCTCAGCTTTGGCTTCTGCATCTGTGAGCTGAGGGTGAGCAGTCCCTAAATCATGCGACTATTGTGAAAGTTTGATAAGAAAGCTGACACAGAAACCACAGGGTGCTTGGTATGCAGTTGGTGCTTGAAGCGTGTTCACTCCCGAGGTTGGGGCTTGATTCAACTCACTATGGTAGTGCTGTTGATTAAGAATGGCTGGCAGTGGTGGCGCACGCCTTTAATCCCAACACTTGGGAGGCAGAGGCAGGTGGATCTCTGTGAGTTCCAGGCCAGCCTGGTCTACAGAGTGAGTTCCAGGACAGCCAGAGTCACCACAGAGAAACCCTGTCTCAAAAAAAAAACAAAACAAAGCAAGGCTAGGTCACCAAATATCCTGTAGATGTAATAACAAGGAGAATTGTCAAAAATTGTCAAGGGAGGACACTGGTTGTGACTGGGAACTGTTCTGTCCTTCAGCTTGGCATTTCCTGGGATTTGGGGATGTGGCTGCTGCTGCATTCTGATGGGCTGTGGGGCATGTGTGGTCAGCAGACGTTTTTCTTGGATTCCACGCATAGGCAGGCTCAAGGCAGGCACTGACGCTGAGCCGGGGTGATCGTAGGGCTGCAGGCTCCATCTCTCAGAGCCTCTGTCCAGCCTTCAGAATTCGGCCTAGATTTCTTTTATTTTTCCCTTTTCTTCCTCCTTCTGTTTCCTTCCCTCTTCCTTCCTTCCTTCCTTCCTTCCTTCCTTCCTTCCTTCCTTCCTTCCTTCCTTCTTTCCTTCTTTCTTTCTTTCTTTTCTCTCAATCTCCAACCTCTTCCCTCCCATCTTTTCCTCTGCTCCCCTTAACTTCCATTTCTCTCCCCCTTCCCCTCTCTCCCCGCTCTCTTCTCTTCCTCTTTCATTCCTTCCATCTTGACCAATCTGATTGTCAGGACTCTTCCAAAGATGCCTAGTATATGAAATAAGATGGAGCTTATTTGGTTAAAGTGAGATGGGTTCCCTCCCTTCTGGCCCCTCTAGGTTCTTTAGCACTCTGATGGAGTCCTTCTGATAAGGTTTGACCTTCTCTCAAAATCTTGCCCATTGCTGTCTCCCCTCCCTTCCCCTTCCCTCCCCTCCCCTCCCCTTCTCATTGCTCACTTGACCATTTCCCAAGTGTGCCAAGTCCTGTTTGCTCCGCTCTAGCGGTGCCCATTTTCTGAGTTACTTTTACCTTCGTATCTGCCTGTGAGAGTCTGACTCATCCTTCAGGGCTGACTTCAGAGACTTCCTTCTCAGGAAGACTCAACAAGTGCCACGCAGCAGACTCGGTCTTTATCTGCTTATTTGTTTGCTTGTAATCCTGACCGAGAGCTCATTGTGTAGCCAGGCTGGTCTCGAACTTGTGATCTTTTTGCCTCTGTCTCCCGAGAGCTTTGATTACAGGTGTGCATCACCAAGTCAGGCTCTATGAATCTTCATAAACCAGCTGGCAAGAAGTGGTTCCCAGGGTGTTTTAGTGAACAGGGTTATGTCTTCTTTTCTAAACATACTGTAAACTCCTATGGGGGAGGATTAAGCTTCATGTCCTGCACTGGGCACCTACAGGGCATGCTGGGAGATGTCTCTCCTTAGAGGACCTGTACAGTATGGATTCCAGCCCTTCTGTGGTCTGGAATAACACAGGTGTCTGCCTATCATGCGATGTGCCTAGGCCCTTGAATACAGAGGGGATCACCAAGCTAAGGCACAGGTAACTCTTACGTAGCATTTGGCGCACAGTGGGCCTGATCCAGCAAAGACCCAGCTTCTGGTGCTCAAAATAGAGAAAAGGATTTCAGTGGACTAGAAGCCCCATTTGGTGAAGCAGCTTGCTCTTCCTCAGTCAAAGCCAATGGAAAGAGGAAAGGTAACCTCTGTCCACTGGAAGTGGTGTGTGGGCACTGGATGAGGCCTCAGGATCAAGAGCAGGCACCCCCCACCCTTTTATCAGCATTGAGTGTTCTCAAGTTATTAGCCCGTCATCCTCCTGGCTTGGCCTCATTTGGATTTTTTCTGATAAACACAGTTATCTATGCAAATTCCTGAGGCTGACTGCCTCCCCAGCCCAGGAGCAGCTCTGCTGGAGCACCCCATGTGTGATAAGGTGGTACACACTCCCAGTCCACGAATCACATTTTCTGATGAAGGTTCTCAGGTACAGACAGATCTTCTGGGACTAATAGTACCTTCCCTTACAGATGGCTTTGGGAACCATCTATACCATTGCCAGACTGTGGGTACCTGCTCCTTGCTGGCTTCCTGTTGAGGATGCTCTTAGGGGCTCTTGGAGGATTCTGAGTACTGACACAATGCAGTGTTGGGCTCTGGCAAAGGCAGAGCCCATGCTGCTCTCTGGTTGTTTAGGGCGGGTCTTTATACCTCTATGGGCCTCGACTTTCACACCTATCCCATGGTGGGGATGGTGGTGGCTGTGGCAGATTGCATCACAGCTAG
Source organism: Cricetomys ansorgei (assembly GCA_026225945.1). NCBI lineage: Eukaryota > Metazoa > Chordata > Mammalia > Rodentia > Nesomyidae > Cricetomys > Cricetomys ansorgei. The sequence continues at coordinate 12,748,938 of JAMJFZ010004114.1, forward strand.
GGAACTTTCTGGCTCTGATACCTATTCTCTCGTTTTACTGCTGTTAAATGTACAGGAGGATAGAGTCCTATGACCGAGTATAGTCTGGGAGTGTCTCAGACTCCGGGGAATTATTTTTCCCTCTAAGACAGGGTTTCATATAGCCCTGGCTGGCCTTAAACTCACTATACAGCTGAGAATGACCTTGGATCATCCTGCCTCTACCTCCCCAGCGTTGGGATTATAAGCATACCCCACCATGCCTGGTTTATGGGATGCTGAGTCTCGAACTCAGGGCCTTGTGCATGCTCAGCAAGCCCTCTACCAACTAAGCTACAGCCACAGCCCTCCAGGAAAAATATATCAGGGGCTTTGTTCATAGGCATGGTGGTGGTCAGTGTGTCCTTCTTGCTATAAGTGACATTACTTCTGTATGACTCTGGAGTCCGTCAGAGCTGAATTAAAAATCCCCTTGTCTCACTTGCTAGGAGCATCACCTCAAACAAGTTACTTTATCTCTTTGGGTTTCAGTCTCGTTCCGTGAAATAGACAGGTGACAGGGGCAGAGTAAAAGCATACACAATCCTCCCAATACAGGATTTAGAACCCAGAATGTACCAGTAAATGTTGCCTTTTTAGAACACAGTGTTAATGATCCTTCTAAGCAGGGGGTGTAGATAGAACAATTGCCCAGCTTGCATGGGGCTCTGGGTTCAATCCAAAGCACTGCTTAAACTGGTTGAAGTGGCACGTACCTGTAATCCCAGAGAAGTAGAGACAGGATAATCAGAATTCAAAGTCAGGGCCTGGGGAGACTGTTCCAACCCTTAGAAGCCCTCTAAAAATATCTGGGCATGACCACACACTTGTCTGCAAACCCAGCACCCCGATGGGAAAATGAACAGTGGAGGCAGGAGAATGTCTGGAAACGTGTGAAACAGCTAATCCAAGTAGCAAGACCCTGACTCAAACAAGGTGGAAGGCAAGGACTGACACCCCAGGTTGTCCTGTGACCCACACACGAATGCCAAGACACATGCATGCCCTCCCCCTGAATAAAGACAAACCCATTCAAGGGAATTCTTGGCTACATAGGGAATTTGAAGCTAATGTTGGCTAGAGGCCCTGCCTCAAAGAAAAACACAAAGGTCCTTTTGGCATTTCTTGGGAGGCATTGAGGACTATCCTGATGAGGGGCAATCAGTACAGAGCTTAAATAACCTTCCGGAAGGTCAGAGACAGGCTGGTGCCTAGGCTTCTCTGTCTTCAGGTTCAGCACTGTACAATGGGGACCAGTCTCCTCCGTCCTTGTATTGCCTGCTTTTTACTCAGAAGCTGCCTAAGCAAGATGGTTCTGGTGTCTGTGGGAATGGGGACGGGCGGGTACAGAATAGTGCAGGGTAAGATTGTGGGGACTCAGGACCCAGAGAGGTAGATGGGCTGAGACCCATGTGTGGAAGTCATCTGGCCATTGCAATTTGGATTTTGGGGAGAAAAAAAAAAAAGAGAGAAGAAAACAGATTTCAGTCTGTTACAGACCCAGTGACTGCAAATCATTCTGAAAATTAGCTTTCTATGGGAAAATCTATATACTAATTAACTCTGCGGCCTCTCTAACAAGTTTAAGCACAATAAGGCCTCTGAAAATACCAAGGCATTTTGCAGCCACCTTAAATTCTACCTAGGGAGACAGGCCCATGGCTTTGGGTTGCTCTTGGGCTCTGGGATGAAAGGGGAATCTTAAATGATTCAACTCCTAGGGCCGAAGGCAGGAGCTATAACTTATGTCTACCTCAGGGGGAGGCACAGCAAGCTACGGTCAGGAGGGATAATGTCTCTACCTCAGTGGCCTTGGTGACCAGCTAGCCAAAGCCAGGACTTCCACTAGTCCAACTGGGGGTTCCCTGTGAGGTAGACAGGGGCTTGTAACAGGGCAGTACTGACCAGAATGTTCCAGAATGTTCCAGAATGTGTCATGTAGGGGACTTGCCCAGCCAGTGATGCCACGTCACCCTCCACACCCAGACTGCTCCTCCCGGGCAGTACCTTCGAATTGATGGGTATTCCCATCACTTCTGGTAGACTGCAGCCTGGGGAAGGAGTATCTTGGCAGGGCACGTGACACACGTGTGTGCTCACCTCATGGGCAGTGAACCGGACGATTTCAACAGTAACGGAGAACGAAGAGCACAAAGGAGCTTGGGAACGCAGCGCTGCTTCCCTGGGAACGCCTTGCAGTTCTTTGAGGTCTGTGCAACCAGTTTACAGACTCTCCCATCGCACACACTGACACACATGTGCGCACAACCAGTGAGACAGGACTGCTGTTCTGTGACGGTACAACCTCTTTCCATCGGGGTGGACAATAAATCCAAAGCAAAATTTCCTAAAGCCAAGCAGTGAGCATGAGTCACCTGAGATAGGCCTGGCCCCATGAACTGTGTGTGTGGCTTTTCCTCTTCTTTCTCCATCCATTAAAAAAAAAATTGCTTATGTTTTCCTTTCTTTCCCTTCCTATCCCTTCCCATCCCACTTCCCTTTCCACTTCCTGTTCCTTCCCCCTCCCTTCCCTTCCTTTTCCTCCTTTCTATCATCCCTCTCATTCTCCTTGCTTTCCTTCTCTCTTCTTTTCTGTGGCAGACTGCTAACTGCCTTGTGCTGGAGTAAGATACAGGTCAAACTAGATCTTTTGGTCCCACGGAAGCATGTGCCTGTGAGCAGCTCTGTCCTGTGAGACATGAGTGGGCAAGGCTCTGTGAAGGCTGGGAGGAATGCAGGCCTGGGGCTGAAGGGCCACATGGATGGGGTGTGTGTGAAGCTTTCCAGGAGAAAGAACAGCACTACAAAGGTCACTGAGGCCAGTGTGTGTTTGGGTAGGTAGAAGCCAAGGAGTGCTGCCCTGCCCTCTGTCTTGGGAAGCTTCTGGTCTGTCTGAATCCCTTTAGTAATCTCCCAATTAGTGAAATAGGGCCTTGGTGTGGAGGACCACTCCTCTTTGGGGACCTTGGTGTAGGAAGGAAAGGATGTATATCATGACTCTTGGAGATGACTCAATTCCTAGCTCAATGGGAAAGGGCTCTCTCTTCCACTGGGCATCCCCTCCCTTGGGCTTCTGTGTACACAGGCTGGGTGCCCAGCACTTTTGGAACACACAAAATCCATACCTTTTGTCATTAGGGGTTGTCTCCTGAAACCTGGGAGAATGCACTGGATTCATTAAACATAAGTCAGGACTCCCCTGGGCTGATAGCTTCCATAGTCAGGGAGATGGATTTTCTTGGTGGACTCTGCTTCTCAAGGGGTGAGAGATCACCCCACCAAAGCCCAAGCCCCAGAAAGACTTAGGCAAGGCCCATCGGACTCTGGGACTGGATCTGAGTCTTGCTCATTCTCAGTAGCTTCTGCGTGATGGGTGGCCCTGGGTGGCTTGTCTCCTTCCCTGGTCTGGCCCTGTGGTCTGGGAAGCTGCTGCCAGGGTTTTGAACCCAGAAGCCACTGGTAGAGAAAGGGACTTTCTGAGCCGGGTGTGGGGGTGCACACCTGTAGTTCTGAAGCAGTACAGAAAGTACGAGGGAGATGCCTTCATTTTTTAGGCAGTAAGGGCAACCAGCACAATCTATGGCCATTGTGACAACGATTCTGGCAGGCTCGGGAGCAAGGACTGAAAGGAGGCTGAGGTGGCCCTGATAAGCTCCGGTGAATAGGGACAATGGACCTGACATCCAAGGGACTCTATCTCTCTTGTCCAATAGAGTCCCACACATGGTTGATAAATTGGGGAAGAAGAGTTGAATGATTGAATGATTGAATGACATTTGCTCCAGCCCTCCATGGAGCTTTTTTTTTTTTGATGACTGATGTTGGAGGGTCCAGCCCACTGTGGGCAGTGCCACTCTTGGGTAGGTGGTCCTGGATGGTATAAGAAAACAGACTGAGCAAGCCTGTTTGGAGAGCAAACCAGCAAGCATCCCTCTTCCATGATCTGTTTCAGTTCCTGCCTCCAGGTGCCTGCTTGAGTTCCTGCCGCAGCCTCCCTCAGTGATGGACTCTGATCAGGATGTGTAAGCCAAATAAATCTTCCCTCTCCAAGTTCTTTGTCAAAGACCATGACGGTCTTTATGACAGCAGCAGAGACTAAGACAGTGACTAAGTACCTCAATCCCAATTGTTCTGGCTCATTTTATTTCAATTTGACACAGCTAGAATTATCTGAAAGGAGGGAACCTCAATTGAAAAAATGCTTCCATAAGATCCAGCTGTAGGGCATTTTCTTAATTAGTGATCAGTGGGGGAGGGCCCAGCCCATTGTGGGTGGAGCCATCCCTGAGCTGGTGGTCCTGGGTTCTATAAGAGAGCAGGCTGAGCAAGTCATGAGGAGCAAGCCAGTAAGCAGCACCCCTCCATGGCCTCTGCATCAGCTCCTGCCTCCAGGTTCCTGCCCTACGTGAGTTTCTGTCCTGACTTCCTTCAACGATGAACAGCAATATGGAGATGTTAGACAAATAAACCCTTTCCTCCTCAACTTGCTTTTTGTTCATGGTGTTTCATCACAGCAATAGAAACCCTAACTAAGACACCAACCTAGTCTGCTTCTCTGGATGTGAGTCTGGTAAATCCTTTCTAATGAGCCAGGCTCTGCATCTGTCCTCTCTCCCACCTCTCTATCCAAAGCTGATGTTAAACTCACTTATGCCTACGTACACCTTGGATCTGTCTCCTATAGCAGGCATCAGGACATTGTTTTTTATGTGATTCACCAGACTTTTCCTTTGTGGGCTAAGAGGCCTATGAGAACCCATATTGCCCTTCTGTATCGGAGGGACCACCATTTCTAGCAGGCTGGGGACTCTGTAAGATGTCTAAATGAAGTCTGACATTAAGGAGGTCAGGTGTGGCATAATCATTTCCCCAACAGGTAGATGGTGATTTCCCCTGAACCACAGTAAGCAGTGGCTGATCCATCATGTTTCTATGTCAGGCTAATGTGGAGTCAGGTGCCTGAGTTTAGAATCTGACTCCAGTGCTTTCGTGCCTGGGACTTTCGTTTCCTCATCTATAAAATGGGTATAGTATTTGCTACCTCAGAGAGTTATTTGGCAATTGGTTGATGCTAATGAGTTAGCATGTCCCGGGTGCTTAGAAGGAACTGTGGGAGCTACAGGGTACACACAGTCTGTGGCCTGGATCTACCACTCAGTATTTCACTGGTGTGTCTCACAGAATCTTCATACTGAATCTATGCTGCCTATGGGCCACACCAAGGACTTCTCAAGGATGGCACACCTCAAACCAGAGGAAGCCCCCATGTGGTGGGCCTGAGGGGTCTCTGCTCCTTCTGCCTCTGGAGCCCACCTTATCAAATGCTTAATGGGGAACCTCATGCTCCAGACCCTTTCCTGGCAGCACCTCCCAACCCCATTTACCCAAGGGAGGCTGTAGGTGACTGGCACAGCAAAAGCCTGTGGCCAGGAAGCCACCTGTCAGCATGGGGGCAGAGGGATGCCGGGCCACCTGACTATGCCTTAGGCCTAGGCTGGAGTTCTGGAGTGCAGCGGCCCCTCCCTGCAGCAACAGCACTTCTTTTAAGTCAAATGTTGCCTGGAAGTCATTGCTTCAGCAATTACCTCTGAAACCCATTGTCTCCTCAGCCCCATTAACATGTCAGATCCTGGCAGCCGCTGACGGGGCAAACACCCCTCCGAGGGCTGCAATTCAATTTAAGGATCACCTCCCCTGCACAGACAGCAGCGAGCCGGCCCGTCTCCAGATTTCACCAAATCGAGGAGAGAGTCTCAGGGCGCAGTTTGATCATGCTGCTTCCTAAATTAAAAACAAAATTGTAAGTGTTAAACATCTTTAACAAGTCATTAAGCCCCAGCCATAATCCAGAAAAAGTCCCTTAATGAGTAATGACATATGTTGTGAGCGCCGTTATCTCCTAATGTTGGATGCTGAGACGGTGTGATGAAATGGCACGGTGCTCAGAAGGGATGGATCACCACTAATGGCAGGATAATTCGAGGCTGTTGGGCTGAGGACCCTGGAGGGCTGGGGAGGCAGCCTGCAGCCGGGCAGCGGGGCTATCTGACCTGGCCAGGGTGGTCCTCTGTCTCCCCTGCTGTCCTAGATCCCTGAGATTCCTCTCTATGACTGGGGATGCTCTGCCTACAGACACAGGCTCAGCTCTGCTCCTGGCTGTGCCAGAGATGGGATCTGCAAGGTCTTAGAGACAGCATCACCCCCATTACACAATCCTACGGCCAAGAGCTCCCTAAGCTCCCCTCCCCCTAGCTCCAGTCCCGGCTTCTGGGCTCTTTGAGGAGACAGGCATTCCTCCCCAGGTCTGTCAGGGGGACCGACTCATTCCTATCCACACTGACCACTCTGACTGCTGTCCCGACCCTCCTGTTGGCTCAGGAGCACCTCCTGCATCCCTGTCTAGAGTGAGAGGCTCTTACTTGCTGGCTTTGGACTCCAGAGTCCCCTACCCTGGATGACAATCCACTAACAAGATGAGGAACAGAAAATAGAACCCACTTTTGCTACTTGGACTTCTGCAACCCCAAGTTCCGCCTGGTTCATTGGCCACGGCTCACTGTTGAGTGCCCTCCTCCAGCAAGAGACAGGCAGTCTCAGAGAATCAAGGAGTGGATTCTGAGACAAAGCACTCCTGAGGGGTGTGGAGTTGGGGAGCAATAAGGAAAGGGGAGAAGCAGGGCGCAAAAGACGAGGAGGCCTGCTGGTCACTGGGTGATCCCAGACAGTTCTTCAGGCTGAGCCCAGAGGGGCCGTGTGGGGTGGAAATTAACAGAAGTTACACCCCGATGCATGCTTACTTGAGGCAAGCTGCAAGTGTGGAGTTGGGAGCAAAGCACCCCCAACCCAGATTCTTCTTCTTTAAAAAAAAAATCAATCACCCTTTTGTTGTAAGATATTATTATTTTTTGAGATACGATTTTGATATGTAACCCAGTCTAGCCTTGAACTCGCTATATAAGTCGGTCCTGAGCACTCAGTGTCTTCCTGCCTCAGCCTCCTGAATCCTGGGATGTATGCCTCCGCGTCCCACTTAAAGTTAACATATACAATATATAAAAAAACATTTTCATGTATATATCATTGTACTTTGTTCATACTCAGCCCCATCATTACAGCCCTCCCACTCCCAGCCGCCGTGCCCAGCCCCCACTGATTCCCTCTCCTCCAGATAGTCACTCCCTTCCTCTTTGAAAACACACACACACACACACACACACACACACCCCGATTCTACACATGAAAGGAAACATGCAATATGTCTTTCTCTCTGGACCTGTTTCTCATTCATTCGTTCACATTCATCCATTCATTTATTCATTCATATATTTAATAAACGCGTATCAACCATCGTCACATTCTGCTCTTTATCGTTTACTATCTGCCAAACAATGGCTGAGAACCTTACATGTGCTTGGCATTGAAAGCACAGCCAGGAAGTGAGACAGATACTGCTATTAGCTTCATTCTCTGCGAGGAGGAAACCAAGGCTTGGGAGATGTCCGGAACATGCTTTGTCTAAGGTCATGCAACAAGAAAGCAGAGTCAGGGAATGAGCTCACACTGCACAGGCACTGGGCTACTGGCTCTTAAGAGATAAGGAGTGTGTGCACGCACGTGTGTGAGTGTGTGTGTGTTCTCCCCCTCAAAGCCTTGCTGATACTAATATACTGGTCCCCAAACTCAAATCATTGTGTGTGAGTGCATGCATGTGTAGGTATGCATGTGTGGGCTCATGTGGAGGCTGAAGTCAGTGGCAGTCAGTCAGAGCTGTCTTGAGCTCCTTTCACTTGATCTTTTGAGGCAGGGCCTGTCACTGAGTCAGAGGCATCCATTTGGCCAGGCTGGCTAGTCAGCGGGCTCCAGGAATCCACACATCTTTGCTCTCTGCCCCCTGTGGTTATTGAGACAGGTTTCTCTGTTGTAACTCTGGCTGTCCTGGAACTCACTCTGTAGACCAGGCTGGCCTTGAACTCACAGAGATCTACCTGCCTCTGCCTCCCCAGTGCTTGTATTAAAGGTGTGCGCCACCACCGCCCTCCGCTGTATCCAGCTTTTACATGGCTGTTTGGGATCAAAACTCAGGTCTTCATGCTTGTTTGGCAGACACTTTACTGAAGGAGCCACCTCCCTAAGTAACTTTAAAATGGCAAATTAGACTATTGAAGTAGTCTTTCCCGCAGACTGTCAGAATTGAAAGGAAGCTAAGAGAACTCCTGGTTAGTCTTGTACTTAACAGAGAATTGTGTGAAGTCCCTGGGCAAGTGAGCAGAGTTGCTTCTGCAGCTGGAACTGCCAAGATGCGGCAGGAACGGAGGCCTCCTGCTTCACAGTGGCCTGTGTGCACCCGAGCACAGCAGAAGGCCTCAGTGCACAGCTTGCTAAAGAACAACAGAGCAGGATCAATTCCTGACGGTGCATTCCCGATTAGATTTACAGGAGCTTCCTGCAGAGCACTCTCCATTGATGTCCAAGGGGAGCAGCAGTGCCCATCAGTGGCTGGAGGATCTTGGAAGGCCTGGAGAAAGCAGAGCCTGCCTCGGATCCATGGCTTCTTCTGGATTCTGCCAGGACCACTTATCTTCACTCCATTCCTGCATCGTATCCCTTTGCCCACGCTCGGTTCTAAATTTGAATCACACCCTTGACCCTCCTAACTCAGCGATGCTCCTTTTGTACTCAGGAGCTGCCCAGCTGTCTACCTTGAGGAGTTTCCAAACCATGGTCTGGGCTAGCTGTTTGAAGGCCACCACTGGCTACATGGCTATCAGTGGTAAGCCTTTCTGGCCCAGAAGTAGCAGGAGGGGTGTTTGGAAACCACCGGTCTGCTAGTGCCATTAGTTAGATGTGTGAAGCTGAAATACAGCCTTCTATGCTTGGCAGGGGAGGAGGGAGCTTGGCTGAGGCCCAGACTGAGAATGGGACAAAGGCTGCCAGTTCCCATCTGAGCTGAACCTGTGACCTGAGGACAATCCCTTCCTATCTGTCTGACTGTTAACTGTGATGGGCCCGAGAATAAAATGCCCTGCGACAGGCTCATGTGTTTGCCACTCTTGGTCCTCAAATGATGATGCTATTCTGGGAGGCTGTGGAACCTTCTGGACCTTACAGGCTGGCAGACAGTAGGACTGTAAAGCCAGGGCTGCAGGTTCACAGCCCAGCCTGGACCCATCCTGAGCTCTCTGCTTCCTGTTTAGTGTCATTAACAATCTGTGCTGAAAGCACCCACTGCTGTGGGTAGAACCCCATTCCGTGTCTTCCCATACATGATGGACTGAATACTCTAAAACCTGGAGCCAAAAAGAAACCCACCTTCTTGTAAGTTTCCATAAGGTATGCTACCATAGTGACTAGGAAAGTAACTAATGTAGGCTCTATGGGGTACACATTTTTGATTCTCTGGAATGCTTTCTGTTTCCTCTTTATCCCTTTACATCTATCTCCCTTAGAAACGGGGGGCACCCCCAGACTCCAGATAGGAAATGGCGCCTAGATGTCCACCACAGAAGAGAGTGAGGGGTTAGATGGCTGGGATGATGCAGGCTTTACTTAGTTACTGATGTTCACAGCCCACTGACCACAGGGTTCGAGGGACACCGTGGGGCATCCGCCCAGACTCTGCCTTCGAGCAGCTGTTCCCCCAACCACCCTGGACCCAAAGAAGGCCAAGAAAGCCCCCTTTGTTCTGGGCAGACAGTGCAAAGCCTTGTTGCCATAGCAGCCAGCGCTACTTCCTCCACTCCTCTGGGACAGCAGCTCAGCTGGGTCTGGGTCCTGGCCCTGAGAAGCCTGCAGCAGAGGTCAGCCTTGAATGTGGGGGGTCTGAGTCACTGAGACCCCAGAGAGGAACAAGAAGTCAATAGTCATTGGGGCTGCTTTCCTATGCTGTCATCTGAAACTGAGCTAGGGGCCAGCCAGGGACTGAGGATCCAGTCAGGCTTTGGGGACCCAGCTGCTAAAGTAGGGCTGCTTATATCTGTTGTAATCAAGATGGCAGAGGGGTCTGGACTTGGGAGGATCCAGGAGGAAGTGGGGGAGAGGATAGGAAGGAGGCAAGGGAGGATATATCAGACCAAAGAATCTAAAAACTCCTGAGCTCAGGAGGACCCCAGTAGCTTCCCTGCCCTCTCTCCTTCACCTGTTGGCTGACAAAAGGGTACAGGGTAGATCCAGGAACAGAAATGAGGTGACTGGGAGATGAGGCTCCTGGCTTGTCCCCAGCAGAGAATAGAGGTGTTCTATGCTTCATGTCATGGGTGGAATTCAGTCCCACCCGAGATCCTTGCTCTCTGCCTGGAAGCAGCTTCATCTACAGGATAGAGATGCTAGTGCTCAGAGGGCTTACTTTTTTTTATTTTTTTATTTTTTTTTATTTTATGTGTGCACTTGTGTATGTGTGTTCTGTTAGGGGACAGCTCCTCCACCCTGTGGGTCCAGATTACATTCAGGTCATCTGGCTTGGTGGCAAGTACTTTATTCATTGACCCTTTTGTGAATGAAAAATTAGACTAGAACAGCACTACAGACAGCCGTTGGCTGGCAGGAATCACTCAATACATAGTGGTTAGAAATAGTATCATTAGGTCCAACTTGACAAAAATGTGAAGTTTGTAATTCAGTAGTGGCCACATATCAGCCGTTTCCTCCGGTTCAACCTAACGTCAGGAGTGTCACGACCTTGGTGTTGGGGGACTGTGGCATGAAGGGGAGAAATATGGCTTGGGAATCATGCAGTTTGGATCTAAACATATCCCCACCGCGTACTCTCCGAGAGACTGCGGGCTGTCTTCTGTCTGTACTTTCATATCTCAGTGAAAGTGTGGCATGGATCACACAAACGGGCTCAGGTGAGAGAAAAGGCTGGTGCTGCCCAAGCCTTGTAAAGTGGATGATCCCGGTCAGGTGGAGAAAGCGGATCGATGCTTCCCTAGAGCCCTCGAGGCAGCTGCGGTCTCACGCTCGCAGGGATGGAAGTGCAGCTGTGTGACTGAGCCTAGCTGTTCATCCTCATCAGGCCCATGTCCTGTCTGGCCCAGGTCAGTCCTCCACTCTGTTGGAAGTCCATCTGTCTGTACAGACAGCTGGTCAGCCAGGCGCTCCTTCCCCATCAGTTCCTCTAATGACTTATATCGGTTTCTCTCTTTTCTGTTCTCTTTCTCATGAACCCAACTTCTGCTGGATGTTTGGATTGGGTTGAGGTGAACTGGAAGTCATCTTTTCAAAATCAGGTTTATTGACTTCACTTTTTTTTTTTTTTTTTAAATCAGGGTCTCACTATGTAGCCCTGGCTGGCCTCAAACTCAAAGAGATCCTCCTGCCTCTGCCTCCCCAGGGCTGGGATTAAAGACGTGCGCCACCACAATTGGCCTTCATTCATCCTTTTACCGACACAATTGGATGAGTTGTGCCCCTCTCCACTGGGACGAATCAGAATATCTATAGCTTTTCCCAGATCCTTGAGGGCTACTGATCTGCATTCTTTCTTACAGTTTTACCTTTTTGCAAATGAACCAGTGTGAAGCTTTCTGGAGTCTGGCTCCTTTCACCGGTGTTAGTGCATTCAAGATTCATCCTTGGGGCGTCATGGGTCAGCAATAGGTATTTTCCTTGCTGAGTAATATTCCATTGTATGGACGTGCTATTTACCCATGGAGGGACGCTGGGTTGTGTCTACCTTTTAGCACTGTAATTTCTGAATGAGTAAAGCTGCTATAAATGTATACAGGTTTTTGTATGAACGTATGTTCTTATTTTCTTCTGCTTCTGAGTAAATACCTAACAATGAGATTTCTGATTCATAAGGCAAATTATGTTTTTTAAAAAAAATTTATCTTTTACTACTTTAAAATTACGTGTTTGTGTATGCGTGTGTGTATATGTATGTGCACATGTATGCATGTGCCCACAGTGGCCAGAAGAGGGCAACTGATTCCCGGAGCTGGGGTTACAGGAGGTTGTGAGCCATCTGACATGGGTGCTGGGAACTGAACCCAGGTCCTCTGCAGGAGCGGAAGGAGTTCTTTACCACTGAGCCATCTCTCCAGCCCCAAATAGGCAAGTTATATTTAAATGTATAAGAAAGTGCCAAATTGTTTTCCAAAGTCATTATCTCATTTGCGTTTCCATGGCAACTTATGAGACTCTCATTCCTGTTATGTTTTTGCCAGTGCTCGGTACTACCTGCTTCAGTTTTCTCTTTTTAGCCATCCAAATGAGTGTGATATAGTATCTCATTATGGTTTTTCATTTACATTCCCCTAATGATTAATAATGTTACACTCTTTTAATTAATTAATATTCCCACCCACATCCCCTTTCTGGTGAAGTATCTGTTCAGAATTTTGCTTGCTTTTAATTTGGGTCATGTTTTCTTATTATTGAGTTTTAAGTTCTTTATATATTCTTTATCAAACACATGGTTTGCAAATATTTCCCCTTGGTCTGTGGTTTACCTTGTAACCTCCTAACAATGTCCCTTAGACAGCAGGAGGTTTTAACTTTGTTGATGTCCAATGTATCAATTTTTTATGAATCATGTTTTTAGTGTTCCTGGTATAGGTAAATTTTCTTTTGTTTCCTTTCCCCCTCTTTCTCTTCCCTTCTCTCTCTCTCTCTGTCTCTCTCTCTCTCCCTATTCCTCTCTTGGCTTATGGATGTACAGTTGTTCCCTGCTACTTTTGAAAGAGCATCTTTTGTTACTACATTGCCGTTGTACCTTTGCTTCAAACCAGTTAATTGCACATGTAGGACTCTGTTTGCAAGATATTGTGTGCTTAGTCTTTACCAACACCACAGGTTAGGATTGGTCTAGCTTTGTAGAAAATCTTATCCTCAGTCAGTGGGAACTCTCCAGTTTTGTTGCTTTTTCGAAATTGCTACTTTGTTTCTACATAGAAAGTTTAGAATCAGTTTGTTGACGTCTGCTTTTTAAAAATCCTGCTGTGATTCTGTTAGAGATTGATCTGAATATGCTGATCAGTTTGTGAAAAGTAGGTGTCGGTTTTGCCATGCCTCTTCGTTTATATAGGTTCTACTGGAATTACTTTTATAAATTAATTAATATTTGTTAAGATGTAGACATTCCATCTGTTTTGGTAGATTTATAACATTATAAATCTACTTTTTATATATTTGCAACATTATAAATTGATAAATAAATTTAAAATTTAAATTTTAGGGGTAGTTTTGTAAATGGTACCATCAAATTTTTAGTTGCTAATTGTTTATTGCTGGCATATAGGTCAACGCTGAATTTTTGCATATGATTTTATATGTTATGATCTTATTATTTGTTTTAGTAGCTTTTGCATAGTTTCTTTGCAATTTATGTGATTTCTTTTTCTATGTACGTGACTATGTCATCCACCTATAGAGACAGGTTTGTTTTTGCCTTTTTAATCTGCATGCTTTTTACTGTTTTTTTTTTTCTTGCCTTGTTACACTGGCTAGCGTTTCTAATTCAGTGTTGAATAATACAAGCTGCTTTTAATGCTTCTCTTGCTTGTAAATAGCTGCTGTCTCCTTATTGGTGTTTCTGCTCTTGTCTTTATGATCCTCCCTGCACAGACCACCTGAAGTTATCTTTGTAGATCATTGAGAACAAAACTCAGGCTTCTAATCACAGCCCACAGAACTCTACAGTAGGCTGCCCTACTTCTCCCTTACTTGCTGCACCTCAAGTACTGGATTATTTCCTGCTGGTTATCAGATATGCTGAATATGCCCCTTATGTGGGACTTTCACCCTTGCTTTTTCTTTGAGTTCCCAGTTCTCTTGGGTGGTTCTGGTTTCACTTCCAATGCCACTTGTTTTAGGAGGCCTTTTCTGGGCCTCTGAGCTAAGGCAGGCCTCTGTGCCAATTATTCTCTAACCTAGCAGTTCTCAACCTGTGGGTTGTGATCCCTTTGGGGGGGGTACCCAATGACCCTTTCACCAGGGGTCTCCTAAGACCATCTGCATATCAGATATTTACAGTATGATTTATAACAGTAGCAAAATTACAGTTATGAAGTAGCAACGGAAACAATTTTATAGTTGGGGGTCATCACAACATGAGGAACCGTACTAAAGGGTAGCAGCATTAGGAAGATTGAGAATCATTCTTTCTGTTTTATCTCCCATTGTTGTTGCCGAAAATGATCTCTTTACTTATGTGTATATTTTCTATTTCTGTCTGTGTTTTACACTAGATTAATGTCTAGCCAAATAAAAACCGAGGTTTGGCTTGGGGCAGCTCAGTTAAAAATACTTCCTTTACTACATACTCAGAGTGGACATGGCAATGACTCTGGCCAAGGAGATATAAATGGAAATTGCTGGATGAGGCATCCATGAAGGCTAATTAAAGAGAAAAGCCATCTGGGACGTGCCTTCTGCTCTTTGTCCTTCTTCGTGTCTAGAATGAGATGGAGGGAGACTGCTTTCTTGAGATTATGGGCATCCATTGACTCTTGCCACAGAAATGCTGCAAAACAAACCGCCCCAAACGCTGTGCACCAGGAATCTCCCAGTTGGCTGCAATTCAGCCGTCTCGCCTGGGCCAGGCTGTTCAGTTTTGCTTTGTGCAATGGCAGCTGAGACCCCACTGCTTATGTCTCATGCCTCCTTTGGGGCGTGCTCTTCTAGTGGCAGCCAGTGGCGATGTGTAATGTTTTCTAAGGCTTGGGCTTAGATCGGCACACAGACACTGTCTGCCTCAGGCTGCTCGCCAGGGTGGCTAAGCCCAAAGTGAAGAGACAGAGACACGTTCCCTCCCTTAGTGAGGAAAACTGCAGTCTCATGATAGAAAAGCTCCACTACAAGGAGGTGTTTGTCGCTTCCTGTTGCAGTGACGGAACGCCCGAGAAAACCAACTTCAAGGAGAAAGGGTCTATTTTGACTCACAGGTTTAGAGGTTTTAGCACATGGGCCCTTGGCCCTGTTGCTTGTGAAGCGTGTGTCAGCACGGAGCTGTTTATCTCGTGATTGGAAAAGAGAGACAGAGGGACAAGGGGACAGAAAGACAGAGAGAGAAGGAGAGAGGAGAGGAGGGGGAGAGAAAGAGATAGAGAGAGACTCAATATACCCCTCTTCAAGAGCATGCCCTCAGTGATTTCTGTCCTTGACCAAAGCCCACCTCTTAATTCTCCTGCCCCTCCTAGCACAGCCATCAGCTGGGGACCAAGGCTTTCGCACAGGGCCTTTGGGTGACTTTGCAGATCCAAATCGTAACAGTAGTGCAATGTACTACAATGGCTGGGAAAATGCCTCAAAACATGGCAGGAAGCCAGCGGACTTGATGTCTCCCTCCAGCAGCAGCTGTCTGCTAGGAGAGGAGAAACAGATTCCACTGGCGACGCTGCTGTGGTCAGAGTTCCACGGCAGGCAGCTGAAGGGAGTTTCTAGGCTGTGCAGAGGGGCTAAGGATGGGAAGGCACAAGAGGAATCGTGAGGTCAAAGAAGTGAGACCGTGGGCAAAACACTAGAAGGATAAAAAGTTGTGAATGGAGAGAGGGCACATTTAATGGGGGATTCTGGAGGTGGTACAACTTCTGGTCACTCTAAAGTGTTGGAGGCAGTAATGGAGGTTACGGAGGCTGAGCGGGGGAAAAGCTCGGAGTGGGAAGGGTTCTCATCTGACTCTTACGACACACACGCAAGATGAACAGAGTTGGAAAGACTGGGGTGCAAGAACTCCCGTGACCCCTAAGTGAGGAACAGGGGTCTGCAGGGCCCGGAACAAGCCAGGGCAGTGAAGCCCAATAGCAAGGGACCTGACGAGGCCTGAGGTTTCACAGGGAAGAGAGACAAAGATGACCGACTTCATGTAGTCCATGGTGCTCCTTGAGACTTAGTTCATGAGATGAGCACCTAAGCCTTCATTCTATGGCCCCACCCCCACCCCCATGAGACCAGTTCACTGTACTCCTCTGTAGGGCCTCACTCTTCTGCTGGTTGAGAGGTCCAGCGCCCCCTAGTGGTGGAGGCACTGACTTCTCCTCTCTGCTTAATGGCAAGTACTTGCTTTCCCTAATGAGCCAATCCAGTACACAGGTTCTGACCAATCAGAGAGATCCCGTTTCCTTTGGCCAGCTTTCTGGGTTAGCCATTTTAACAACTGGCTGACTTCTACCCATTCCTTTTTTTTTTCTTTTCTTTCGCACAATGAACGCACTCTTGCTGATTGCAGATGTGACTGGTGATTTCTTGTGCAGTGATTTCAGACTTAACACTAGTCACCTGTCTTACTGAGTGGCCTGTCACCCACTGACCCAAACCAGGACCCTGGGCCTAGCCCTAGAGTTTGCCCACTCCCTCTTCCCCCACTAACTCCTATTAATTTTATATCATGGATATGTTTCCATTCGTCTTCCCCCTACCCTCCCAACTCCCGTTGGGGCTCAAGGGAAAACACTGCAAAATAAGGTCTCAGAAGCTGCTTTATCAGGAAATTGCTAGTCAATCAGCAGCCTGCTTCTGTGGTCTTTCTCCCCTGAGGTAAGGCGCTAAAACTGAACATGGCACAGTCAGCTAAGCGCTGGCCATGCAAGCCTAAGACCTGAGTCTGGGTCCCTGGCACCCGCGTAAAAAGATGGTGCTCTGAGGAGGCAGGTCCTGAAGTTCCAGCTGAAGAACCAGCCTGCCTCCATCTTAAAAGCCATCTTATAGTAAAAAGAAACTCAGTTCATTCCTGTTTATGGTTAAACCTCTATTTCTCAAGGACTGGACTATGGCCCACCTGTAACCTTAACTACAAATGGTTTGTATTGCCTGTTCCAGAAAATGGCAGCAATGTCTTTGCTTCATAAAGTTGTTTATAACCATCTTGCAACCCTACCTTTATTTCAGAAAGGTTGTTATGACTGCCTGTTGTTATGACTACCTTGTTGACCACCTTGTTATGTTCTACTCCTGTAACCCCACCTGTTTTCTCTCATTTGGAAACCTCATACCCCTGAGCTATAAAAACCTTGTCTTTCTCCCATTCAAAGGCTGACCTCTTGAACTCAGCCTTTCCCCGAGGGGTGGGGGGGTGGTGGTGGCTGGGGGCAGCCCACATACACGAATTAAAAAGCTTGCTTTAATTAATTGCTTGCTTTAATTTAATTTGGCCATGATGAATTGGGTTGGTGGTCTTTCTCTTCCCATCTTTGGGATTAACACAGCCAGTCTAGCCAAGTTGGTGAGTTCCGGGTTCAATGTGAGACCCTGTCTCGAACAATAGGTGGAGAGCAATAGAGCAAGACCCCTGCTGTCAACTTCTGCTCTACACACACACACACACACACGCCCTATAATTCCTCTTCTTCAAGGTGCTTGTGTGTAACCAGAACCCTGTCCCCCAAAGCCAAGTGTAAAAAAGGGCTTTTCTAACCCCTTGGCCACCTTTGTATATAAGCGCTGGCTAGAAAGTGATCAATTTTCTCATTTCCAAACAGCTCTGTCCCATAGCCAGGAGGCAGAAATGCTGCAATGAAGGGCCAGGAGAATCTGTTCAGACCTTCTGAGCTCCCCTGGACCTCTGGGCCACAGGTCTCTCTGCATCACACCTCTCACAGGTCGCCCCTGCTTCTTTGAAACTAGGCATAAGCAAGGCTTTTGGGTCGCATGAACTGGCCAGCAAATAAGTTTGCGGTGCCTTTCTCTGCCTTCCGGAGTTTTGCTCTGGGGTGCTGGTCTTGACCTTTCTGATGAGCAGGGAAGGTGGGGCTTTTCTTTCCTCTATTCACCTTCTTCAGTTTTGTACCCCGTTTTAGGCTCACACCACACCTCAGTCCTTATTCTTCGAACCACACACCCGCCTCCTGTTTCTCCCCATGAAATCCATTATCTCACACCTCAGGAAACCACTCCCGATGTTGGCAGAATCCAAAATCACACTCTGTGGAGAAGCCAATCCTGACATACCCGCTTTGTCTCTCAGAGGCATGAATACGAAAACGGATTCCTGAAACCAGCAGGGTGGCGGATGGGGGAGTGGGCACCTGGGATAAAGCTCAGGTATCCTCAGGAGGTGTTGGTCCCCTAAGGGGAGCTCAGGCTTGTCCCTTCCTAGGGGGGGTTAACTCATGGGGTCTTGATGATGTGGTTCGTGGGGGATTGCAATGCCCTGGCGTGACTGTCTGCCTCAGGGGTCCCCAGCGTTTTGCGGAGTGGATGTGGAGTGATGCTGATGCGAACCGGGAGCGGATGCTGCTTGAGAGGTCTGGGGGAGGGGAGGCCAGATGGCGGCAGGGGGGCGGGTAGTGGTGGTGTCGAGAACGGTGAGGAGGGCTTGGCAGCAGCTGGGAAGAATCAATGCCTTTCCCTCTCTGTGTTTGCATGTGTTGCTATCCCTGCTCAGATGAAAGAAATTCAAATCGTTATTGATTCTCGCTGAGGGGGGAATGCGGGGATCTGGCCCTGCTCCCTCACAGCTGCACCTAGGCCCTGCCCAGCCTCCTACCCACCCCAGCCTCTCTTCCCTCAGCAATCCCAGTTTCTGCTGCAATTGACACCTCTGTCCTTACTCTGGGCTCTGGTTCCAGCCCGGTCCCCGTCCCTGTGCAGCAACCACCTTACTCTCTGGCTTGGAAAAGCCAAGTGCTCAGTTCAAAATATTTTTTTCCCCACCCACCCTTTCCTTAGAGATGCCAAACATCTTCTCCTTTACCCCAAGGGACTAGTCAGACCAGATAGCAAACTGTGGGGTGTGTGGGTCAATTCCAGCCCACGATTCCTTTGGCCCCAACACTCCACCCCCTACCTTCTTCCCCTTTGACTAGGAACACCAAATATGCCTTGACTACCAGGATGAGTTACAGTCTGGACAGTGGTTGAGGAGCTGTTCTAGGGATCAGTGATCCTGGGCACGTGGTCCAGACGCTTGTGTGTACCTCTGGGCACCGGTGTCCAGTGGCTCACACAGCTCCTGACCTGGTCATTACTGTAACACTGCGCTTCAGTTTGGTTGGTCCTGTCCCCAAGGCCCTAGGGGACAGGTCTTGCTAACCTATCTTTCTCAAGCAGTCAGTCATCTTTGGTGACCTTGGGGCTGCCACCAAACCCTTCTACATTTTGGCTCGCTTGGCTTTAAAATGGGTTGACTTGTAATTAGCTGTGAGTGCTGTTTCAAGTGTTTAATGTAACATCATTTTGTGCATTTAGCGGAAAGAGAGTGAGAGAGACAGAAAGAGACACACAGAGAGAGTCAGAGACACAGAAAGATAGAGATACAGAGACACAGAGAGATAGAGAGACAGAGAGACCGAGACAGCAAGAGAGATAGAGAAAGAAACACAGAGACAGAGAAATAGAGATAGAGAGAAAGACACACACACAGACAGAGAGAGACAGAGAGAGAGACACACAGAGATAAACACACACACCACACACCGTGCTGCTGAGGCCGTTTGGCAGTTTACACCAGTTTCTGGCTCAGATCACAATGCAAAACAGAGTTCTGGCCTGAGAAGTGGGATACTTCAGTTGGGTCACCTGCTTTTTAGGCTAAGTTCCCTCCGGCAGGCCCCACTAGAGCTCGGTAGATGGAAGAGAAGCCGCTAGAGTTTGTCAGTATAGGGACTGGGTTGGTGGAGACTGCTAAACATCAAGACATGCTGTCTTAGTGGGTTTCTTTGTGAGCCAGGTGCCATGAGCAAAAATTGGGGCTAGAGGTTATGGTCCTAAGGACACACACACACACACACACACACACACACACACACACAGTGAATGCTCTGGAATCAGGAATCAGCAGGAAGAGGCATTGATTGCCATTGGGAGGGGCCGTGTGGGCTGCCTATCGATTAAAGGCCTGCCTCTCCCCAGCCCTCCCCCAGCGCTCCCCCAGCAGGCAGTGTGAGACCCTCTTACCTTCTGCCTCTGACAGCTCAGTGGAGTAGAGGTGGGAGGGGGAGCAAGAAATCTCCCTGATCCCTCTGGACAAAGAGACCCGACAGCTGCGCGTAATTCGGGACTCTGATAATCCCTAATCCCTAATCCGGTTCCATTTGCACATAAATGCAGTGCCTGGCTTCTGACCCCAGGGGTCCTGGGAGCTCTTTGGGGGTCTTGTGTCTCTTTATTTGCTCCATGAGTTTTCATTGGTTGGAAAGCCCCTCTGGCCTCCTGATCACCAAAAAGAAGATTTCCCAAAGAGTCGGGCTTCCTCCGGGTGGAAGGGAATTTCTGCCGCCAGGACTCCAGGCCCCCTGGAGGCTGAAGAGGTGCCCATAAGGCTGGCCCGCCAGGCTGTGATGTGGCTGGGAGGTCTCGGGCTGGCTTGGGAGACCTGTGCGCCTGTGTGAGTCCTAGGGAGTCTTGATGGAGACACAAAACAATACATCTTAGGGCCAGAGAACTCGCTGCTGTGTGAGGCTGGCCCTTGGTGGTCTTACCAAAAGTAGATAGATGTACGTGTAACATTTCCTGAGAACCTACTGTGTGCCCAGCACCACACTCAGTGCTTTACCAATGTCAGCTCTTTCAGGAAGCTGCTGGAACCAGGTGGCTGAAGGGAGTTGCTTAATAGATTGGCGTAGGGAAGGGTGAGTGCGGAGTGTGGGGGGGAGGGGAAGGGCATGCGGGCTGCCTCGATGCCTTCATAGCTGGCTCATCCTTCGGAAGAGAGAGGACGCCCGGCAAAGGTTGAGCTGTTGCTAAGGGCTTTCTAGTGGATGGATATGGAGTCAGATTGCCTGGTTTTCTGAATTTCATTGGTTGGAAAGGCCTCTGGGTCTAAAAAGGTTTCTCAAAGATGTGGCTGCCTTCGCCATTCCCTCCAAGCTGCTGCCCTCCGCTCTGGGCTAGGGAGGCCCCATCTGAGTTTCTCTGTATCTCTCCTGTGGTCATACTCTCCTCTGATGTAAGGACATCTGAGAACCAGCCTGGTACCTTGCTTTTGTTGGAGATCAGTGGTTCCCAACCTGTGGGTCGTGACCCCTTGGGGGATTTATGTCAAACAACCCTTTCAAAGGGGTCACCTAAGACCACCTGCATATCAGATGTTTACATGATGATTCATAACAGCAAATTTACATTTGTGATGTAGCAATGAAAATAATTTTGTGGCTGGGGATGGCCTCACCTTGAGGAACTGTACTTAAAGGGGCACAGCATTAGGAAAGTTGAGAACCAGTGTTGTAGACAAAGATGTTCCAGGTTCTTGGGATGCCAGGGATCCCTCTCCAGATAGTGTCTCCCTGGGGCCATCCCCATTAAGGCATCTGCTTGTTGGTGTTGGAGTACCTGGGGGTGTTGAGCCTGCATGGAACTCTGGGGAACACTGGTTTGCCAAGATATTTCATGTATATTTTAAATGTTCAGGTGTTTAGGCTTATGGCAAACAGCTGTCTATTTGTGTCTCATCCAGGACCCTGCAGATTTATGGGGTAACCTGGCTCAGGCATAGAGTCAGTCAGCCTGAGTTCAGATTCTAGGTCCTATGTAACCTTGAGGAGATTCCTAAACCCCACTGTGATGCTTATTCTTCCGTGTGTAAAAAGACAGCTCTCCACGGGTTGCAAATCTAGACGGTACAGCCAGGATGCCTTGAGAGGGTTGGGCTGAGCTCTCACCCCCACTTTGCAAAGTCTGTATTAAGAGCTCACCTTAACTTCCTATACCTGAGGGGCAAGGTCGGGAGGGAACAGGGGAGATCCCATCACCCCTCTTACTGTGCAAACTCCTCAGCCTCCCTATGTCCCTTTCCGGGTCTCCAAGCGGACATGAGCCTAGACACCAAGGATTAAGTAAAAAAATGTCACACACCGTACCATTTCAGCATGTTTTCTGGTCTTTCTGTGGAAGTCTCCTGTTTCTTTTGGTTCCTCTCTCCTCCTGTGTCTACTCCTCACTCAGACACTGGGGCTTGTAAGCTTCCCACGGTTACACAGTGATCAGTGAACGAGCTCGGCTGGACGCTGTGCGTTATGGGGGACAGAGGACTCCCATCTCCATCTGCTCCCTTATGAGCTGTGTTTGAGTATGGCCTGTGTGAGTGGTTGCAGACACCCCGCCTTAGGGATGGGGAGCCCTGCGGACCTCTATTTTACAAGTGAGGAGTCAGAGTTTCTGAGAATTACAGCATCTTCCCAGTGGACCCCGCATCAGGGCCAGCTGGCTGGTGTGGGAACATGGGATAAGGTAGCAGACTCCAACCCAATTCTCACTCCTCTGCCTAGGACATAAGGACGGCGAGATGTGTGGTACCTCCCCTCCCTCAATTGGACACCGGTTTCAAGAATTCCCTGAGGGACTAACCTCTCATTTCAATATGTTAATGTGTGGAAACTAATGACATATTTATTGCTTATGTAGATGCTAGTTATTTACATGGGAAACTGATTTATCTATTAGATAATTAGTAAACTTCAATAATTGCAAAAACCTTTTAGCAATCAGTTGACATTTAATTAACATACAATAACTGTCTTATTAAATCTACATTAAATGCCTATTGGAGTTAATTAAACTCATACCTATGACTCCACGTGCTTTGGGAATCCTCATTAAAGCCCACCAGTGAAGATGCAGACGAGAAAGTCCCTGGAAGGCAGTTTGTGGCGGAGTGGCTTGGACGAAGCTCACACATTTAGTCAGTACGTACTATGTTCTTAAACAGTAGCAAACCGAGCAGAAACAGGCCTTGCCTTCAAGGAGCTTGGAGTCTGGTAGTGGTGGTGTGGGAATTAGTCGTGCAGATTAATGATACCTGGGACTCTGAAGGATGCAGAGAAGGGCTGAGAGATGCTGGGAACTCAGGGGTCTTAGGGTTAGAGTGGCTACTTGAATTGAGTTCTGAAGGTTGAGTAGGAGCTTTCTAGGGAAAGTGGGGAGGCAAGGTGTTCTAAGCATAGGGAACAGCATCTGCAAAGGACGTGAGGAGGTGAAGGGGCGTGGCCAGCAAGAGGGACCGAAGACTCTACAATAGTAGGCAAAGTCCTGTGTGGGGCGAGGACCCCTTTCCCTATAAGAACAGGAAGTAGGGACTGGAGAGATGGCTCAGAGGTTAAGAGCACTGCCTGCTTGCTGAGGACCAGGGTTTGGTTCCCACCACCCACATGGTGGCTCACAATCATCTGTAACTCCAGCTCTTTGGGTACCAGGCATTCACGCGGTACACAGACATACATGCAGAAAAAACACTAATAAATACAAATAAATAAAACTTTTTTAAAAAAGAAAGGGAAATGCAATCCTCTCTCTCTCTCTCTCTCTGAGTGTGTGTGTGTATTTGCACGTGTGTGCATGCACATGCGCGCACAATTGAATTTTTGTCGAGAATCCGAAAGGACACGTGTAAATGAATCAGGCGGTAGATGTGGCGCAGGTAAGGACGCTGATAGCTTGGACGGGATGATGGATAAGGTGAGGACAGAAGCCAACCCTGTGTAACAGGCTGGCTGGTACCTTTAACCGGGAACAGGACACCGGAAGGATGTGAAATAGGAGGTGTACCGGCCTTGTACTCAGAAGCTCGGGCTGGAGATCTGACCCCGCCCCCAAGCTTGGGCTCCACTCAGGAGGCTCTGATTTAATTGGTCTGGGAGATGGCTAGCAGCTAAGGTTTGAAAACAAGTGGGCTAGAAACAGAAAGCATAAGGGAGCGTGAACATACAGCAGGGACTTTGCTCCCACTGCCTTGGTTTGGTTCACCGTTTCTGGAGCCCATTCTCATGAGCCCACAGACACATGGGGCTTAGGGTACTCTGGGCACAGTGCTGACCGCTTTGTTCTGTTTTTTGCTTGATCTGCACAACAGACTGGTGAGCTGGATTATCATGCCCGTTTTATAGAAAGGAGACAGGGACCCTGACAGCGTCCTGCTGTCTTTCTCAGTGTGGTATTAAGTGAAGACTGAGAGTCAACTCCACTCTGTTAGACGGCAGAGCGCTCATGCTCCACCGCTGCGATACAGAGGCCACGTCAGCGCAAAACCAAGAAGAGGCTTCTTCGTGTGCGCTTTTCGTGGACTCTAAGTCAGATAAGGACATAGAGCAGTGGTTCTCAACCTTCCCAACGCTGCGGCCCTTTAATACAGTTCCTCATGTGGTGGTGATCCCAACCATATCATTATTTTCACTGCTACTTCATAACTGTAATTTTGCTACTGTTATGAATCGCAATGTAAATATCTAGTATGCAGATGGTCTTGGGTGACACCCCCGTGAAAGGGTCTTTTGAACCCCAGAGGGGTCTTGACCCACAGCTTGAGAACCGCTGATACAGAAGGATTTGTGTATCCCATGGATGACCAAGGGAAGGTCCTGGTCCTCAGCAAGAACTCTCTGCTGGAGGAAGAAGCCAGGGCAGTGGGCTTGTCCCTGCTCCTTGAACTGCCTTCTGTTTTGGAACCATCAAAAGCTAACAGAGAAAGAGATAATTAACCATCAAATAAAACCAAGACTCTTGTAGAGTCCCCCTTATGAATGCGTAAGTCATCAAACCTTATAGAGAAGCCAGCAGTTCTCAAGGAATATTCTAGGATTGGCTGTCAAGAGCTGTGTAATAAAGACTACATGGCTTCCTTCCTAGTCTTATTTAAGCGATGTGTGGCACTTTCCTTTGTCCTTCTTTATCAGAGCCTCCAGCTCAACATCTGTCAACCATTTGTCCCCAAAACACCTGCACCAGAACCACCTGAAGGCCGTCTTTAAAATTCAGGACCAGGGGCCGGGGAGATGGTTCAGTGGGTAAGAGTGTTTGCAAGCCGGCACACTGGACACCTCGTAAGAGCGATGCGGTGCACCTGTAACCCTCAGCATCCCTGAAGCAAGATGGGAGATGGGACCCAGAGATCTGGTTGGTAGCTCATAGGCCCGCTCGTCTGACAGGTGGAGGAGAGGACAAACCCCTGACTGCTGCTCTCTGACCTGTACACACACCCGCACCCACACAATAAACGCAAGTTTGAAAAATGCTACACGTCTGGGCTTGGGACTCCCAGCCAACCATGAGATCGTGCGTTCATTCTAAGTTCCCCGATGACCCTGAAAGGGAAGCAGATTGACCAGGCACACTGTGGGCTTTTATCTCAGTGCCAGCTCAGCTTTTATCTCCACTGTCCTAGAAGGGCTTGTGTTCTAGAAACATACTTTATTGGGTGCTGCTGGGGGTGGAAGAGATATACCTGTGGTTTCCAGGAGCTGTTCCTCTAGAATTGCAATAGACGTGACAATCAAAATACAAATGAACTTAAAGTATTGTCAAGTCCAGTGGAACATTAATATTAATGGAAGATTATGGAAGATTTAAAGTGCAGCTGCTCTCCTGGGTGGGGGAGGAGGGTCAGTGGGGCATTCTGAAATGAACTGGGGGTTTGCAAGTCCCCCAAAAAACGTTCACAAAGAGCATGCAAGAGAATACAGGGACTTTCCATTGGAGCTCTGTCAGGGGTGCCTCAGACACCCTGGAGAAGTCAGGGAGAGGGCTTTCTAGGCTTCTTGTCTCAGTTGGAGCCGTTGTACTATGACCTGCTTATGTTGTGTCTGGAATCAGGATTCGGTTGCTTTAGAAGAAAAAAAAAAAATACAACTTGCCGAGTACTGATGGCATTCCCTCATTTGTCAGAGGAGACACCTGTGACCCAGAGAGGGAAAGAGACTTCTTTAGGGTCACCAGCATGAATGACAGAGTTAGAAGAAGGAAAGAGACTCCCTGGCTGGCCCATGGCCCTGAACTGCTGAGCATAGTGTTAAAATTCAGCCCACGGGCAACGGGCAGCATGGCCAAAGTCAACTGTAAGTCAGAGCTGGGGAGCAGCCCGAGGAGGGCCAGGGTGTCTTCCTCCTTGGGGCTGACCTTCCTCCCTGGCCTCCCTGCTCCTCTCGGCACAAGCTTCTCTCAGCACCTAAGCATATGTATGAAGTGAAATCAAAGCCTGCTCGGACTTGACAGAACTGCTGAACTAACAGCCGTATCATGTCCTCTACTGAAGGACATCACCTTGTCAAGATAGAGCTTGGCAAAAATGCACCGCAGGAAGCCAGCTTCCAGGGCAGGATCATGTATATTCATGGGACTCCATGTCTGCCCACCCCTCCAACCCTCAGGCTCCCCACCAGCCCGCTGACCGGCCCTCTGGTACATTTGATCTGCAGGCTGGGGTTCTCCCACTGCAGGCCTCTCCTGAGGTCGGCCGGTGTTGCTTATGTTCCGTCTTCATTGATTTCCAACCCGAGTCTTCCTCTGTTCCCAGCACTCTATTCTTCTGGGATCTGGCAGATGTAGACACGGGCGGGGCGTTCCAGGCCCTTTGTGAGCAGATCCCGCCCCCCCTCGGGGGAGCGCCTGCATCTGGAGCTTCTTTTCTTTCATCCCCGGGACTTCTTCTGCTCCTGTGCACTTGCTCTATCTAGTCCTCCATCTGGGGCTCCCTCCCGTCTTCCGCCTGGTGAACCCCTTATCCGTCTATTAAGTCCAGCTCTGAAGGCGCCCTTCCTCAAAGCACTTTTTTCTCCAGGCGCTGGAAGACATCCTATCACTTTACTTTCGCTTGTAAGTCTCTTTTCCCTGCCGCGCTGACAGTTTCTGAAGTCAGGGAGCATCACGCAGGGAGCTGCGCTCACTGCACAGATGTCCCAGTTGCTATCCCTGTGCGAGGCACTGCCGTGGCGGGAGACCTTAACCGGCTCTGGAGGCTGAGGTCTGCGGTCAAGGTGTCAGCAGCCTTGGTTTCTTCTAAGATTCGCCTCCACAAGGCTTCTCCCTCTTCTCTTTTTCCAAATCTCTTCCTGTGAAGAGATCAGTTGTGAGTTAACACGACTCAGTGGGTAGAGGTGCTTGCTGCCAAATCTGACAGTGGGATAAGGAGAACCAACTCAGGGCAGTTGTCCTCGGGTCTCTCCACACTTGCACTGTGTCATGTGTGCATGTATTTGCACACACACACACACACACACACACACTTTTTTTAAGACACTAGTTGTGTTGGATGAGGAGCCATCCATCTGACCCCCTTCTACCTTAACCATGTTTTTGAAGGCCCGTTT
Source organism: Cricetomys ansorgei (assembly GCA_026225945.1). Taxonomy (NCBI): domain Eukaryota; kingdom Metazoa; phylum Chordata; class Mammalia; order Rodentia; family Nesomyidae; genus Cricetomys; species Cricetomys ansorgei. The sequence continues at coordinate 12,775,904 of JAMJFZ010004114.1, forward strand.
CTAAATACAGTCAATTTAGGCAATGGAGTTAGGACTTCAACTTAAGACTTTTGTGACAGACTCAACTGTGCCCATGACACTGTAAGGAAACCACCCCCTTTCCTGCATAAAAGATGCTATTATGCAAGTGAATTCTGATAGTCAGACTGGACAGGACACTAGGGATGGCTTGCTTCTTCTGCCCTTCGATGTATGGGCCTCAGTCAGGAAAAGTCATAGGCTGGGGCTGAGTCCTTTGAGGACTTTTTTGGCTCAAAGGCCTGACAGGTGGCTTGTGGCTTCAAATGACACAAATTTCAGGTGATGATTGAAACTCGTCCTGCAGGGCAGTTGTGACACAAGCCTTTAATCCACGTACTCAGGAGGCAGAGATAGGGAGATCTGTGAGTTTGAAGCCAGCCTGGTCTACAGAGCAAGTTCCAGGATTGTCAGGGCTACATAGAAAAAACCCTGTCTCGAAAACACAAAACAAAACAAAGCATAACAAAATAAAAATAAAAAGAAAGAAAGAAGAAGAAATTCCTTCTCCTGTGGTATAACTTCATAGCCCGGTAGCCTCGAAGTGCTTTGGGTTGTCTTCCAAATCCCCAGTACTGAGGATTGAGTCTTAGCGCATGTTAGCATGTTAAGCAAATGCTTTGCTACTGAACTGTACCTTTCTCTTCTTTTTTATTTTGAGCTGATGTTGAACTTCTTGTCTCCCTGCCTCAGCTTCTGAGTAGTTGAGATTGCAGGACTGTACTACCAGACCTAGTTTGGGCTTCTTGCTTTACATAGAAGGGTCTAGTGGGTGAGGCAGCGGGAGCAGGACCCTGATACTGTCTACTGGTTAGAGTCACAACCCATCCAGATCCAGGAGAGTATAGAAGAATCATGGTCGAACCTCAAGGTCACTCTGAGGAAGAGTATGTGAGAGGCGAGGTGTGGCTATGGTCATCTTGTGGAAAGTGCCGTCCTCCACACCTGAAATAAGTACAACTCAAGGGGACCCCTTGCAGCCATCATCCCAGACACGCAGAGTCTATTGCAGATGGGGAAATAATTTGGGTTTTCTTGTTTGATTTTGTGTGGTGCCCTCGTGGATGTGGTCACACGGAAGCAATGGGAAGCAGTGGGTGGAGGGTGCTTGGAACCCTGAAATGAGGAGCTGGCAAGATTCCTGGAGCCTCCCCTTTGCAGTCTCTGCACTGACAGCACAAGCCACAGCAAAACTCCACCCCCTTCAAGTGATGATTGGCAGGATTGCTTACCTAAACGCCTGTCCCAGCTGTCCTAACCAATGGCATTACCCCTAAGTACCAAAAGACCCTCCCCCTTGAGGGTTCCATGACCCTTGCATTAAACTTGAGAATGTTCCACTGACACATTCTTCTGGAATTCCGTGCACTCCATTGACTCTTAGTTCCCCAACCTAAGACTGGCCTGGATGCCTTGACCCAAGTTCTGTGCTTTCCTTTCTGGGGGCTAGGCTTAGTGGCCATATTGCCTAGCCGTGTGCCGGGAAGGGAAGCAGGACCCTGCAGGAACAGAGAGAGGAAACAACCAGCCATTTTGCATAGATACATCTTCTTTTATAGACAGGATCTCCTGTCATGCTGGCCTTAAGTCACTATGTCGCTAAGGATGACTCTGAACTTCTGATTTTCCTCAATGTTAGAATCATCCCAAGTGTAAGCGCTGTTTATGTGGTGCTGAGGTTCAAACCCAGAACTTCGCAGATGCTAGGAAAGCACTCTAACGACAAAGCTACATCCCCAGGCAGTGCTCAGTGCCATTGATCTTTGTGTTAATAAAACATTATAAAGACCGCACCTCTCACCCACCAGCTATTTGGCTTTGGAGATCAATGTTCTCTGGGGCAATCAACCCAAGTGAGAGGCAGGACAAATGTCGGTAGATCTCAGGTGCCCTGAGAGTTGGGCATTTAGGGTCACTTTTTTATCTAATTGTCACACATTTCTCTGGTGTCTTCCGGAGGCCCACAGCTATATTTAGGAGTTTGCCCATCAGTGGGCACAGTAAATAAAATTTGTTGATTTTTTTGTCATTCAACATATGTTGTCATGGTTCAATCACTCAACAAACACTGTTACAGCATCTACCCTGCGGGAAGAAGGGGCTCTTGGCAGAAAGGCCCACTCTCCACCAAATACCGTGCTTAAGATGCACTGGGCAGAATTCTAATAGCATCTTGTGTTTCATTTTGCCCATTACGACACCATTATATTTTAAAGCTTGTCTTTCTAACTCTCCTATTTTTCTTCTAGACTGCACTCCTGCTACACGGCTCCAGTTTCCCTCACCATTAGGAAGGTATTATAGTTACTGGAGATTCATCTATCATTTTATGAGCCTCTTTCAAGAGAGGAAATAACAGGTTGTTTCGAGCGCGAAGCACCGGCTCACAGAGCCTGGAGGAACAGGCGACCCGCTCCCAAGGGAACAGCCAAGCGGTGTTTATCTTTGACACAATAAGCAAAAGATCAGAAATGATTACAACAAATGGCAGAGTAAACAATCCATCTGCAGCAAAGGGCATCTGCCCAAAAGCAGGAAATTGTAGCTGCACAGAGCTGCCAATTCCAGACTACAGCCCTGATGATTCTGTGGTGTTCTGAGGGTGGCCCGGAGGACTGGTGCAGGGGCACTTATTCCTCCCTAACAACTTTGGCATCAGAATACTGCGAGGGAGTCTCCCGGCCCTGGCTCAGAAGGCCCTCTCTCCCTTCTTGGGACTTGGTCTGTCTTATCCGCGTAGCTCATTTAGCTGTGTGGAACAGTGCCACGAACACGCCAGACTCTCAGCGACCCCTGGTCCACAAAGTGAACGAAGGCAGCAGAGTTCTCTGTCCCTGCCTACATCTCTAGCTCTGGTTCTTGCTTCCCCTTCTTATTGATTTCCAAGTGTCTTTTGGGTTCTAGACTGTAGCATCTTGTTTCTAGTGGGCCTTCTTTTGCACACTTTCCTCTGTATGCTTCTCTTCCTCTGGATTATCTCTGCTTGGTTGCCTCTTCTTTTGGAAGCCTTTCCTGGCCTCTTGTCTTGAGGCTCGCCCACCCACACAGAACGTTCCCCTTGGCTTTCTTTTTAAAGTCTTTGTCTGAGTGCTCCGCTGGAGAGTGGCAGTGGTGGCAGTGTTCCCGATATGGACAGCCACATGCCAAAAAGTCACAGCATCCTTGCTCAGGACTGCCTTTTCCAGCCTGGCTTGTCTTCCTGCTATGCCTTGCATTCCTTTTGCTGTAGAACATGACGGATGCATGGCGCGCATCCCCACTGGACCGGAGTGAAATCGAGGACCCTACTCTTCCACCTCTCCATCATTCTTTAACTAGATACACAAGACCTGGTGAAAGGCTCTAAAGGATAGAAGCATCTTGAGTTCTCTCGCTGTCACTGGAGCCGAGCTCCCTAAGACAAGGGAACACGTGCCTTGGGTTTTATATGTAAAGTAAATCTTTACTCTGACTTAAGACACTGGTTATTTGGGGATGCTTGTTACAGGAGCTACCATCAATGACCCAATCGACTGCGCTATCTCAACAAATATTTGTCAACAGGAATTTCCCTGCCATACACACACAGGTCTGTGAAGCCTCCCCAGCCCTCTGTGTCGCAGAAGCCCATGGTCTGGCTGTAATCTTGGAGTCAGTTCATATCATCATTGAAAGTACCAGTTCAAAGCTGGGCATGGTGGTACGTATCTTTAATCCCAACACACTTGGGAGGCAGAGGCAGGCAGATCTCTGAAGTTTAAGGTCAGCCTGGTCTACAGAGTAAGTTCCAGGACAGACTGACACAGAGAAACACTGTCTCAAAAGAAAAACGAAAAGAAAAAAAGGAAAAGAAATAAACCAAAAACAAGTTGAGTAGATTGGCTGGACTAAGGTTTGTGTATTGGGGAACAACGTTTCTTTGCTTATGTGCAGAACATCTTAATTCAAGTATATAAATGATGGTCTTTAGCAAAGCATATTAAACAGAGTAGCCCTCAGCCCTAGTGCCGAAAGTCACAGAGAAGCCACCTGTCATTTATGCGCTCCCAAAGGACAGTTCTTGGCATAGACTTGGACCAAACCTGTGATGGTTAATACTGTCAACTTGGCAGGACCTAGAATCACCTAGGCGACAGATCCTGAGCATATGTATGAGTGAGTTTGTAGACTGGGTTAACTAAGGTGGGAAGGCCAACCCTAAATGTCACAGGGATCGTCCCACCAGCTGGGGTCCTGGACTTCATGAAAAGAAGAAAACAAGATGAGCAGCGGTGTCTGGCTCCGTCTGTTTCTCAACTGTGGATGCAGTGTGACCAGCTGCCACCATAGCTGGGGCTGGCTTTGCCATCCCACACTTTCCCTGCCAAGGGGGACTATACCGTCAACTGTGAGCCCAAGTGAACTCTCAAACTCCCCCTTTCCCCCCGTAAGCCACTTTGGTCTGATATTACTCCACAGAAGCAAAAAGGTAGCTAAGAAATGATCTCCCCTTTCTCACCTAGTTCACTAGATTAGTCTTAGGATGGGCAGAAACGGTGACATCCCTGACTGGGAGAACTGGGCTTGTCGCAGTCACTCCCTCCTGGAAACAAAACATCCTTCAACTTCCCAGCCAGTGAGTCACCTTATTCTGGTATAGAGCCTGGTGCTTTCCAGGTCCCTGAGCTCACTGTGAGAAGGTGACACACAGTCAAGGCTCCATCTGCCCCGGGCAGTTTTCCTAAGCCCAGAGGGAATGGCACCAAATGGACTCCAGGCTCCTGTTGCTTCTTGCTATCTGCTAGCAAGGAATAAGCCTACTGCCTGTAACTTGTGAATGAATGTTCTGTTGCACCGAGCTCAGACAAGTTGCCAACCAGTGCCCAGTGAACCCATTTCAGTGTCTCTCTCCCCTTTGCTGGCCACAGCTCAGTTCTTTTTACATCTCAGCAGAACTACCCAAGAGCCCTTTGTTGACCCACCCCTCTCTGTGTTCAGATTAGGCCGGCACTTCCTGGGTCTCCATTTATGTTTTCCTGGAATGGTTTTCTTTTTCTTAAGACCTAGAACTGATCTGGCTGCCCCTGGCTGCTGTTAACAGCTCTCCCAGGCCCAGGTCTGATTCTCACCAATCTCCTTGAACCTTCTTTTTTCTCGCCAACTTTCACATAATTGGAGGGCATCTGCTTCTGTTTGGACCTTGAGAATTCCCATACCTGACACTTGGCTTTTCTTCCTAGCCATACCTGGCTGGGCTTCAAAGGCTCTACCCAAATGCCGCCTTTCCGGGGGAACCTACCTGGATTGTCCAGTCACATCTGTGCCTCTTATAGGACCTTTTAGCTTGCGTGTTCCTGAGGGCAGAGCCTGAAGAATAGCTTGTGTGCGTTCAGTGGATTTGGGAGGTGAAGCCAGAGAGCAGGAAATGAGGACCCTGGGATTGGGGGTGGGGTGGGGTGGGGGTGAAGCAGGAAAGGAGAGACGGCCAATGCAAGGATGGACGGCTTGGTCACCATTCGAAGCCTTCAGGCTGTCTGTCAGGAGGAGGGCAAGGTGACCCTGTAAGTGCTAATTCCTCTCCTTCCTGGACTACATGTGTGCATTGTGGGTGGGTTGGGTGTGTCCCTGAGACCAGAGAGAGGCCCAAGGCAGGACATAAAATGCTTGTGTCAGGGCTCACACATGGCTTTGACAGGTTTTCCTGCAGGAAGCAGATCAAAGCCTGAGCAGAGTTAGTCACCTGGCAGTGGCTGGGGTGACAGGGAAGCCAAGGTACTTTCCCCATTGCATAAGACAGCTCCAAACCACAGCCAGTCTCTCAGTCTGTCTACTCCTGATTTGTGTTTTGTTTTTCTCATTAAGAGGTTCCTTGAAGGCAGGGCTTATAGCTTTCCCCAGTACCCAGCATAAGTCCTCTTGCACAGGAGAACTAACTCATGCTGAACGAAGGAAACGTTGAGATGGTTGTTTTTCTCCACAGGGAAGAAAGAGAGAATCTTCTTTCAAGATGTAGCAGGGTAGATATACCCAGAGCAAGCCCCGAACAAGACAGCACAAGCTAAGAGCTACACGGTGCTGCATGTGAGGTCATGTAAGAGTAATGTCTACAGTGAACTCACCTGGCCCCCAAACAGCCAAATGAGACATCACCCCCATTCCACCTATGGAGAATGGAGGTAGGAAGCATGTTCGTGGCTGTGATTAGGAGAGCAGGGATCTGGCCCAGGTAGTGGTCTGACCCCTGCATCTGGGCACGTGGGTGGCCATGTGTCGCTCAGACTGCAGGAGAACAGCATAAGGCAGGGTAGGGCCACAGCCTGGTGTTTCTGCCTCTTACTTTCTGGGAGCTTGTGGATGCCCGAAAATGGTTGATGTTTATAAAAAAAAAAATTGTAAAGACAAGGCCTCTAGTTTAGGGTGGCCTCGAACTTGCTTATGTGTGAGACTGACCCTGCACGTGTGGTCTTCTTGTCCCCGCCTCTGGTGGTCTGGGATCACAGGCCCTGGGATTTCAGATATACGCTGCTCTGTTGTGGTTATACGGCACCAGGGGTAGCATTCAGAGCTCTGTGCATGCCACACAAGTGTGTGCCCAGTTGCAGCCCTGAAGTTTATCCTTGCTAAAGCTTTTGATAAAAGTCCAGGTATGTACACCACATATCAGCTCCTTACCTTCTGAGTGTTTTCCCTATTTCCTTCTCTTTTTCTTCTGGTAAGCTAATGTGGAGATGGGGGGGCACATTGGATTTGAATAACAAGCGAAGAACAGCCACAAAAGAAGAAATACAAATAATCAATAAGGGAATTTTAAAGGTGCCTCATTAATAATCAAACTAACGAAACTGAAAACCACTGTATGCCTTTTCCTGTCCCCCTCCCCTTGTGTGACTGTGGCTGGGTTGGCCAGGACCCCAGGGAACAGGTTCTCCCATTCCCTGCCTGGAAATCTTTCCAGGGGGTAACTTGGCAATAAGTACCAGACATCTTAAAAGTTTGCTTTGATCCAGCAGTTCCTTCTGGAACAGATCCTAAAGAAACAGTCAAGGATGTATGCAGTGATTTAATTATAAGTATATTTACCAAAACATTATTGATGGTAGTAAAAAAAACGAAAGCTCCTTGGATGTCTGACACCCGGGCTGTGTATACATCACAGCCGAGTACCAGGGCAGTCATTAAAAAATAATGTTGTAGAGTATAATATTTAATGGCATGGAAAGATGTACATTGATGATGTATTAAGCGAGAGAAACACAGGTTACAAACCAGATGCATCAGTGGAGGCGATAAGATGTGTGTAAACAACTTGAACATGACGTGGCGCCTACGAAAAAGAAATACGTTCTAGACTTAGATTTTATGAATTCAAACCCGGCTCTGCTAAAAATCTTGCTGGGCAAGCTCTGGGAAGTGGCTCAATCCCACTGAGCCTTAGTGTCCTCTTCTGTAGAATGGGCAGCAGGCCATCGCTGTCCTAAAGACGTGAGCGTGAGGTGTTCATCACTTCACAAGGGAGACGTGCCCGTTTGTTAAGTCACAGTGCTGCTCACATCCAAGGGGAATCCTGCGTGGGGAGGATTTCAGTGACTTTCAGGAGATGTGGGCCGGCTGTAAAGAGACCACGGCATTTACTGTGGTTTTCAGGTAATTGTTTGGGTCTTGAGTGATGTAGAGGGTTTCACCAGGAGGAGGGGCAGGAGGAAGGAGTTTCCTCCCCGTGCTCCATTAAAAGATTAGTGACAAGATAACTGGATATATCTGCTTCATCTGCCTCTCCATCCAGCTACTAGCTACCCTGGCTGGGGCTCTGGGATGCAGGTGGATGATGGGAACACAGGGGCCAGCCTCACCTGGGGAGGCTACCCCCCCTCTGCTACCCTGCCAGAACTGTGTATTTTTTAACTATATTTCCCAGTTTTCTGAAGGGTACTCTCTCTCTCTCTTTCTCTCTCTCTCTTGCTCTCTCTCTCTCCCTTTCTCTATTTCTCACTCTGACAAGGTCTTACTATGTATCTCAAGCTGGTTTTGAACTCTTGAACTTAGCCTTGCAAGTGCTAGGGTTACAGGCATGCTACCATGCCCAGCAAAAGAAATAATTTAAACAGCAAAATATTAATTTACATTTTTGCATTACCTTTCTTTCTCTGGTATGTGTGTCTGTGTGTGTCTGTGCATGCTTGTGCACACACGTGCCGTGATGTCTGTGTGGAGGTCAGGAGTTGGTTCTCGCCTTCCATCATGTGGATCCTGGGGATTGAATTCAGTTTGTCTGGTTTAGAGGAAGGCTCTTCCAGGGATTGAATTCAGTTTGGTTTAGAGGAAGGCTCTTCCACACACTGAGCCATCTCGCTGGCCCCTGAAACACCTGTCTTCCTAAGTATGCAGGAATAACGTTTGAGTGACATGAGAGAGACACTCAAATTGAAGAGGTGAAGTTTTTCTGTGCTTTGTAGCTCTTCTCTTCTTCCCCACCCTCCCCCACACACCCAGGGAAGGCAGCTCACAGGTAAAACTAAATCCCCCTTGCTTGTTTTCTGCCTCAAAAATAAATAAGTAAATAAATATAACCACAACCTTAAAGTTTTGAAAATCGTCATGTGCCAGTTCTCACACATCCGTTGTGCATAATATAAGCCACAAACAGTGCATTGCCTTGTGTGTTCTGAAAAGGACCATCCAGGTGCTGACTGTGCCCTTTGCTGATGCTCTTCGTTGACTGTGAGGCTTTGAAACATAGCTACGTCGGTGTCCAAAAAAAAAAAAAAATGAGTTCGTTTATTTCAACACTGACATAATTGTTCACTTGATTTACTCTCACTTTATGGACATCTTGGTTGCCGTCCAACTTTTTTCTGTTGCAGTATCTGAGAGTGGGATTTCTGGGTCACAGGACGTGTACGTCATCACCTTACCAGGTATCAGCAGTTCAGTCTTCCAAGAGGTGTGCCCCGTGTAGCCCTCTAACACGAAGGCACTCCTGTCCGTCCTGTCTTCTGAACACCCGATGTTATCTGTCACTGTAATTTTTGCCAATCTGATAAGTGTGAAGTCACCCCAGTGTTTCTTTCTCTCCCTCTCTGTATCCCATGCTTTATTTTTTTTCCTTTACTGAACACATTTT